>JAWRVZ010000177.1:362500-862500 GCA_037043235.1 Rhodeus uyekii | reverse complement strand
CAAACTTCGATGAAGTTTCTTGAAAAATGGCCAGAAGACGTGTGCAAACAGTGTGATGAAAAGCCCTTTAGCACGTCACATTTATGCCCCTGCAACTATCTAAAAAAATCGCTGTTACTATTTTCCCCTGCGTTACTTTGTGCCCCGCGCTCCCCTAGTTCTCTCGCGGCTCCCGCAAATTCGTTCGTTCTCTCGCGGCTCCCATGTTCCACGACTTTAACTCTGGATTATCACTTTGTTTGTTACACTATTATAATAAATTCACTCATTTGCTTTCATCCTTGCTTTCCCTGCTCCCCCCTCCTCCCTCCTCTCTCTCCTCCAAGCACGCTGCTCAAACCTGAAGTGCATTACAGTAAATTGTCAAGTATTTTTAGTTTAATTGTCAATTATTAATTAGTATTTATATGAGATCTTAATGGTTACAATTTTAACTGCAATTAATAGGGTAAAACCAAAAAAACATTTAAAATGGGCAGTATTACTGTATAAGGATTCCTGTGATATAAAATTAAATGTGGTTTTAATTATGAGTTCTTGCCTTCGAGACACATGATACAGTAGCAGATAATGACAGCAAACAAACACAGGAAACTTGTGTATGAAAATGTTGTGTGTTGGATATCTTCAGAAGCTCATATGTATTATTATGTAACACTCATAACTTGTGCTGCTCCCAGCTTAATACTGGTGAATCACTCGTTGCCCCCGGTAACCCCCGCTGTAAAACCAAGCTGCCTCTAGTGGAGATCATATGCAATTACCCATAAATGAGTGTAACACACACCACAGGAAGAGTCGCCGGAGATGCGTACGGAGGTCAGCGAACACATGAAATGAACGAGTGAAGCAGCGTGGGCTCCGAGTCTCCGTGTCTCTCAGCTGCTCGTATTTTAAATATTTACTCGTATTTCAAAGCAAAAAATGCTCGTACCTCGGAATACTCGTATGTCAGGACGCTCTTATCTCAAGGCATTACTGTACAGACATAAATCTTTGACAAAACCAAAGACGTGAAAGAGAGCGATTGATCACTCGTATAAAGATGAATGGGAGGAGTTATCAGAGATGGCCGTCAGATGAGCCGCACGCTCTTCAAGTGACTCTCGTTGCATTTTCCTTTCAGAGAAACTGAAGTTGGACCGAGACTTCAGCAAATACAACTACCTTAGCTTGGACTCGGCGTCGGTCAGCGGACTGGACGATGCTGCCAGCTTCAGAACCGTCAGAGTAAGTGTGGTTTGTGCGTCGTGGGTTCCTGGGATCTGCTCCGGTGTGTGTGTGTGTGTGTGTGTGACGAGAGGATAGCAGACTCCGCTGGATAACGGCGTGAGATCGAGCGAGGCGTGATGTCATCGCCGCTTGCTTTAAAGGGGATTTCCACCTGCTCTCAGTTGTGCAGATACAGATCCGTGCTTCTGCTTGTTTTGCTTTCTTTCTCAAAGGCATGTTTGTTGAAGCGCTTGACAATACGATTATTTTCTGCTTGAGACGGTGGTTCAGAGTTTTTCACTGACTCTTGGACAGAAATTGTTTCTGTATTATCATTTTTAAACATGTTCTTGGTTTTTGGCGTATACAAAACATTCTTTTGTTAACAATTTATTTCCCAGACGAAATTAACAAATAACGTGCATTTTTAAAAGGTTGCTAACCTCTGAGTTATGAATTTCATTAAAATTAGTAAAGCTTTCCTGTAGCTCAATCAGTAGAGAGCGGCGCTTGCAACATCAAGGTCATGGGTTTGATTCCCAGGGAAAGCAAGAACTGATTAGAATGTCAATGTGTTTCTTGAATGCGATGATAAAAGCAGCTGTAAACGCATGAGTGTGAATGTAACGGTTTCAGGATTTTGAGCTGGTTTTATTCCCTCTGCTGTTTAAGCTTCTGGGACGTTTCAAAAGACCAAACTGTTTAAAATCACATGACAATTATAATTAAAAGAAACATCTGCTTAAACGCATGCAGTTACATTTAGCGAATGGGCAGAAACTGGTTTTGAAAGAAGACTCATATTCTGCAATATGATGTATTTCTGTGAGGATGAAGCTGAATTTTCAGGATCATGAGTGTAATGTGCAGATTACTGAAACTGTTGAAGAGATCTAGAAGAACAGCAGCTTTTTATCATTCTAAATCTCTTTATTATTAAAGTACAGTAATACCTCAGTTTACGAGTGACTTGGTATACGAGCAAATCGGTGTACGAGAAAAAAATATTCCCTCACCCAGGTGCATTTTTGTGTAGAAAAGATCCCTTTATCACCCCTTAACTCGTTCATTCTCTCAGTGTCTCTCAGTATTGGTGCATCATTCACCACAGTGCATTATTTTATAAGTTGTTGTGAATATGATTACATGTGAATATGATGAAACTTTATTAATGGAGCATGTTACCAACACCACACATTGCATACTAATGAGGCTCACGTGTGTTCACAGTCCAACGCACCCAATGACGTTCTTAAAGGGCCATACACTTTTAGAGAACAGCATACTATAACAGTTATAACTCTGTACAAATCATATACATCAGTGATTTACAGCGGTTTTACCTCGTGTAATTGTGATCGCTATTCTTCACGTTGTAATATCGTTACAAATGTTGAAGGAACTAGTTAATCTTATGTGTCAATAAGTGTTAAATTAACAGTCTTGTCACTTTAAGAGGGCGGGGTTTCAGTCGGCGCTAGAGAGAGTGGAGTTCTGAGGGATTAGAGAGAGAGAGCTCCGAAGCAGAGAGATAGTTATGTATGGCGTGGTTTGCGGCCAGAACAGCAATCTGATAGTTCTCAATAAAATCTCTGAATGAGAAGGAACCTGTCTGGTTATTAAAAGAAGCAACGCTACAATGTAGTGAAATATATAAGCAGTAACACCCCCCCCTCCCCTCTCCTCTCCTCTCGATCATGCCAGCAGTGAAGAGGTAAAGTGCGTGTTACAGTAAATTGTTAATAATGACAGTTAAACTCTAAAAATACTTAATTAGTATTTATATGAGATCTTAATGGTTATAATTTTAACTGTAATTAATAGGGTAAAACCCCAAAAATATTTAAAATGGGCATTTATGGTCGTGTGGAACGAATCAAGTGATTTTTAGTGCATTCCTATGGGGAAAATTGTTTTGGTGTACGAGCAGTTTGGGTTACGAGCTCGCTCTTGGAACGAATTAAACTCGTAAACCGAGGTATTACTGTAATACTATTAATAAATTTTCATATTTGCATTTATTTAGCAGACACTTTCATCCAAAGCGACGTACAACTTAATATAATATAGTTTTATAGTTATTATAAATACAAAATAGATTTATCAGGATTTGTTTACGATTCATTTATTTGAAATCGTTTATAACATGCCTCTACGATCACTTTTGATCGGTGTAATGCGTCCCTGCTTTAACTTCAATGATATAAAGCTTAACACAAGGTAGTGTGTTTGCACTGGGATGATAATCCTGATTGTGGAAGCCGGTGTTCTGGAAGCGAGAGCACAATGTTTGTCCCAGAAACATGAAAG
Organism: Rhodeus uyekii; assembly: GCA_037043235.1. Classification (NCBI taxonomy): domain Eukaryota; kingdom Metazoa; phylum Chordata; class Actinopteri; order Cypriniformes; family Acheilognathidae; genus Rhodeus; species Rhodeus uyekii. Next base: position 858,978 of record JAWRVZ010000177.1, on the reverse strand, counting down.
CGTTCAGCGTTCTGATGAACAATGAGTCTGACCCGAGCTGACCTCAGAACAGCCCGACTCATGCGCTGCACCTCTGGCTTGTGTTTAACCCCTGGCCTGAGTGTGCGAGTGTGCGAGTGTGCGAGTGTGCGAGTGTGCGAGTGTGCGAGTGTGCGAGTGTGCGAGTGTGCGAGTGTGAGAGTGTGAGAGTGTGAGTGTGAGAGAGTGTTTGTGTGTGTGTGAGATAGTTGGGGAGTCAAATCCAGTCCATTAGAAACATGCGTTTCTGCAGTGTAGTGTTGTAGTTTATAAGGTCAGGCGTGAATAAGCTCTCTCTCTCTCTCTGTGTGTGTGTGTGTGTGTGTAAGAGAGGATGTTTAGGCTAGGCTGTAAATAATATACAAAACTCTGCAGATCGTTCATTGTCTGAGACTCAACATGCGTGTGTGTATTGATGAATAAAGCTGTGAGCATTTCCACAGATTACAGAAGTCGTTCCCTGTTAGCTGCGTCACGTTTGAGTTTATCTCTCGTCTTTAGACCAGTGAACCGCTCTCTCGTTTATCATTTCACATGTAATTAATGACTTCTCGTGAACAATATGAACGCAGAAGCACAAACTGCACTGTAAGAGTTTATATATGGAGTAACATCAGCGTAAACGAGCAGCTCTCGGCTCATATTACTGCGTTAGTTAGTATGAACTGCACTCATTAACTTAATGTTCATTTCAATATTTTACTCATACTTTATTCAAATCAAAAGTTATATGTGTTAACATTGGTTAATGCGCTGTGAACTAACATGAACAAATCGTGATGTGAACGAAGAGGATTAAATACAGCAATAAATGCTAGTTCATGCATGTGACCAAATGAAAATGTATTTGTAAAGTGTTTCCAAATAAAGATGCATATAGAAAGAAATAAGATATGTTTACAGTTCGAGGAAGAGTTTCATCATCACGGCTTTCTTCTTGCTAAACTATATGTCGTATTTATTGCCTTGAAACACTTGACACACTCACACACACACACACACTCACACACACACACACACACACTCACACACACACACACACACTCACACACACACACACACTCACACTCACACTCACACTCACTCATACTCTCGCACACACACACACACACACTCACTCTCACACACACACACACTCCAGTTCACAGTGTGTGTGTAGGTTGTGTGCCTCAGGCTGTCATTAGCGCTGCGGTCAATCGCCGGATGTTCTGTGTCGATGTCCTTCACTAGCCACTGCTGACACTAAACACTCTCTCTCTGTTTCCCAGAATGCCATGCAGATCGTGGGCTTCATGGAGGACGAGGTTCAGTCGGTGTTTGAGCTGGTGGCTGCCGTTCTCAAGCTGGGAAACATCGAGTTCAAGCCGGAGTCTCGCGTCAACGGGTTCGACGAGAGTCGCGTGAAGGACAAGAACGGTGCGTCAGACGCACGACCCGCACACACACTTCCTGCGGGATCTTTGTGAAGGAACGCACACTTTCCAAGAAACTTGATCAAATATAATGGTTTAAATATTTGCTTGCATGGAAAATCTAATGAATATGAATTGTTTAGCAGGAGCAGGTTGTTCATTCCTGCTGACGAGAACTTCATCACATCACCTGTGCGTCTGTTAGCATGCGTGCGTGAAGCTAACGATAAAAGTGTTTTTCTAAAGCCTCCTGGACTGAAGGATAGATGTTTTATTTGTCCTGAATGAAGCTGAAACCTTTTTACAGTTCCTCTATAATTATCATGCGTTCAGTTTAATGAACTAATGGAGGAGGAAAGGTCGTTCAGAATAACGCTCACGTTTTTACAGCCGTTTCCTGGAAACATACAGCGCAAATAAAAGGGTCACTGACATGACCTTGGAAGCACTTTCTTAAGGAGGTATTTTTCATATGTAGTGACGCTCATGCAGCTTTAAGTGACTTCAATATTCACATGTGACTAAAGGGAAAGCAAGAACTGATGAGAATATCAGTGTGTTTCTCGAGGAAGCACTTTTTAACTTCTCTTCAGCTTAAACTCTAACATTTATCAGTCTAATCCTTGACTCTCGACTCTAGCCTTTGATAAGAAGAATTTTTAAAGATATTATTGCACTAAATTAGGTTGTTTCCCCCCTTTCTTTGGATTTCTGTTCATCTTTGACAATCGGTGTTTGCGTTATATAACGCACTGTCCCGTCTGTCCATGACTGGTGCTCATCCGTTCTGCCGGTGTTTGTCTCGTCTCAGACCTGAAGGAGATGTGTGAGCTGCTGGGCATCGAGCAGACGGTGCTGGAGAGAGCCTTCAGCTTCCGCACGGTGGAGGCCAAGATGGAGAAGGTGTCCACCACACTCAACGTGGCTCAGGTCAGCACACACACACACACTCTCAATGTGGCTCAGGTCAGCACACACACACACACACACACACACACACACACACACACACACACACACACACACACACACACTCTCAATGTGGCTCAGGTCAGCACACACACACACACACACACACACACACACACACACACACACACACACACACACACACACACACACACACACACACACACTCTCAATGTGGCTCAGGTCAGCACACACACACACACACACACACACACTCTCAATGTGGCTCAGGTCAGCACACACACACACACACTCTCAATGTGGCTCAGGTCAGCACACACACACACACACACACACACACTCTCAATGTGGCTCAGGTCAGCACACACACACACACTCTCAATGTGGCTCAGGTCAGCACACACACACACACTCTCAATGTGGCTCAGGTCAGCACACACACACACACACACACACACACACACACACACACACACACACACACACACACACACACACTCTCAATGTGGCTCAGGGGCATATTCTTCGTACGTCGCTTACTACATCCAAGATCAGTTGACACATCCGGGATGAGATAATCGCGCTAACTATGAGCTGGATTATTCAGTTCTTCGAACGCACCTGTTGTTGACGATTAGTATAGCTGGATTGAGTTATCTGAGATCATTGCGCGTTCATGTGCTGGTTTAAAAGGGGATATGTATCGATAGTAGAAACACTGATCAGCAACATTTTGATTGGTCAGCGAGCATGCTGAAAGAGCGCGCACAGTATTTCTCGGCGCGCAAGTCGCTGAATTTCAGTGTTTAATTAAAACACAAGGAAACACTTTAAAGCTGCAAAAGCCAGGAGAGAGGACTGGCAAAAAGTTGCCGACAAATTAAATTTATGAGAAGCCTAGTGATCGTGTGTGTAATTATATTGACTCATATTAATTGTACTGTATTTCATAATCATCTTTTATATTAGAGCCACCACAGGACCCACTAGAACTTGGGAACAAGTAAAAGTAAAAAGGCAAAAATATTCTGCAAAATAGTATTTTTACTACTTGCGCTGTGCTGCAAAAAAAAAAGAAAGTCAATTAATGAAATAGAATTGCAAAAACGAATAAAGCAAAAAGTCAGACTTGAGATTGAATTGCTTCAAGAGGAACTTCAAAGTTAATAAAATACACGAATAAACACACCGTACTATTGAGGACCTTGCATGATTTATTTATTTCATTCCACAGGCAAGAGACGATCAGCTGGATTTTTTTAAATAAATAAAATAAACTGTAAACTAACTGTGTGCAAAGTTCCCTTTTTTCAAAAATGACTGCTTGAGTGCTGGTAAACGTAGCGAATGGCACGACAGACAGCACTTTCACAATGTTCTCCGAATACCAACAGTGTAAATGAACGTGCCGCTCGCAAAGTAGCGCAAGGCAATACACACAGTTGGAGCTGTTTAATGGCCGACTACGACTAATTGTATCTAAATTAACTAGATACTGTACATTATACCCTCACGTGAAAAACGATATATATATATATATTATTTTTTTTATATATTATAATTATATTAAATCTATTATATTGCACCTTCAGCAACAGGTTTCTCTCGTAAAAACGGACAGGACATGTTTAATATGGTTATTAGGGACATGTTATAAAGCCGTGAACTAATCCTGCTAACTTGAAGTAAGCCTGCTGCGAGCAGGTTCACTTCAGCGGACCTGTTACTATGACAACAAGTCCCGGATGAGCGTCGAAGAACCGAACAATCCAAGATCATACGAAATCGTCAACAATCTAATCCGGCTAAGTGAGTTAGCGAGGTACGAAGAATATGCCCCAGGTCAGCACACACACACACACACACTCTCAATGTGGCTCAGGTCAACACACACACACACACACACACACACACACACACACACACACACACACACACACACACTATACCTCTATATCGTCTCACTCTCTACAAATGTTTTTTTTATCATTATTCAGTCACTTTGATCTTTCCTGTGTGTCTAACAGTAGAGAGCAGTGCTTGCAACATCAAGGTCATGGGTTTGATTCCCAGGGAAAGCAAGAACTGATTAGAATGTCAATGTGTTTCTTGAATGCGATGATAAAAGCAGCTGATGAATGCAGGAATGTGAATGTAATTTTGAATGTCCTAATGTGACAGAAATTCATTGATCAGATATTGAAAAGCATAATGTGTGTTGAAATTGAAAAGCTAATATGGTGACAAACACATTGTTTTAAACTAATATGCAAAGATCACTTTTGAACTGAAAGGTCGTCATATTAATGCGTCACATAGTAAATATCGCTATTGCAAACGTTAGAGTTTTATGATTAAATGAAGTGTTGTGCAGTTTATATACTTCAGCACATAATAAATAAAGAACAGTTATACTAAATATATTTTGATTGATTTAAACCAAGTAAGATCCAGAGGAATAACTAAAGCCATCAGTGTTTCATGAGCGCAGTCAGGAGGAATCTGTGGGTTTATCGTCAGTCTGATGAAGTATTTTCTGCACTGTAAGGCGCTCCTAAAAGACTTAAATTTTCTCAAAAATCGTCCGTGCGCCTTATCTGTGGACTGCGTTCCAAAATCTATAAAATTGTTTTTGTGTGATTTTGATAAGCGCTCAGCTTTATTGACTGTCGGACCATTTCACACAAGCTTCTTTTTCGTTATTTTCGTAAAACCCGTCTGAATGTGAGTTTCGCTTGGAAAGCGGCTCTTTGCCGAGCTGTGAGTAAGGGACCGTGGGAAAAGTGCAATTTTCTTCTGGAGAAAGCTATTGGTAAAAGAGAGAACATTTTTGACATGCAACTCCCTTTTCCACCAGTAGGGTTGAAAAGACAGGTTTAAACGTTGTCCACCGTGTCCCTTTAATGAATGCCACTGGTCTCATGTCTACACACACTTAAACTATAGCAGAAAACGAAAAGATCTTCAGCTTCGTCAGGATGAGAGATAAAGACACCAGCAGAACTGTTGATTTCATAACATAATTCCTGACTCCCGTCGCGTGCATTCATTAATCCTTGAGCATATTCCCTTATCAATCAATTTTTTTTAAACACCGTAAACACCCAGAAAGTACACAGAAGTGGAGTACACTTAAATTAAATGATGAAATATGTATAAAGGTGTCGTCCAACGAGAACGAGTGCGATGCAGAAGCAGGACTCTGAGAATAAGTTCCAAACGCAAGAGCTTTATTCAAGGAAACACGAAAACCAAAATACCTGAAATACAACAGAAACTGGCACTTCTTAGTGGAGAAATACAACAGAAACTGGCACTTCTTAGTGGAAAGAAGGAACATCCACACTCATCACGCAACACGAACCTAGAAACGCTCACAATTGACAAAGACAAAGGAGCACAAACAGCTGAGGAGATTTAGGTTCGTTTGATGGTGAAATTGCCCAGCTGTTCAATTAAGACACAGAAGATGATGACTTTGATGGATTGATTAAAACATAATGTGAGTGTATTGTTATATAGTAGAATAAAGTTCAATAAAACTCACTGTTTTGCTTCCGTTACCTTTTTTTGTAGACCATATGTTTTAGCATTCGCCTTATAATACGGTGCACCTTGTGTATGGATTAATTGTCGAAATAGACCCATAATTGAGCCTGCGTCTTATAATACGCTGCACCTTGCGTGTGGGTTGAGTGCAGACATAGACCCATAATTGAGACTGCGCCTTATAATATGGTGCGCCTTATGTATGGATCAATTGCGCGAATAGAGCCATCATTGCGACTGCATCTTATAATACGGTGCACCTTATGTGTGGCTTAAGTGTGGAAATAGGCCCATAATTGGGGCTGCGTCTTATGATGCGGTGCGCCTTATGTGTGGATTGAGTGCAGAAAGGGGCTCTAATTGGGGTTGCGCCTTATAGTACAGTGCACCTTATGCATGGGTTGAGTGCATAAATAGACCCATAATTGCGGCTGCGTCTAATAATCCGGTGCGCCTTATGGTGCAGAAAATTCGGTATTAGAGATATCAGCAGAACACAGGGACGAGGCTTGAGAAATTAACATTTTTGAAATTAAAATATGTGGAGAAAGAATCTCTTAACCCAGCCATGTTCAATAACACTGTTCTCCAGCCAACAAATAATTAGAGGTCAAAAGATATTCCCGGCCAAACCGCAGTAAAGCTGCTGCAATGCTGGAAACTCAAGCGCTTGATTTACTGCACTAATTGTGTTTGAGTGACGAGTGTCTCGTGATTCGTCCTCGCGTCGCACTTTCTGCTCAACGTTAGCTGAACAGATGACCGATCGGGTCAAAACCAGCCCAGAAATCAGTTTCAACTGTGATGGATGTGTCGTATCGCAGACATGGAGTGAGTGAGAGCCAGAGATCAGACCATGTGTTTCTGGACATTGATTGTAATTCCAGTCTTCTCTGATTTCAGGCCTATTACGCCCGTGACGCTCTTGCCAAAAACCTGTACAGCCGCCTGTTCAGCTGGCTGGTGACCCGCATCAATGAAAGCATTAAGGTGTGTGTTCTGCCTTCCCTCGAGTGTGTGACGTCTGCTGTCGGTGAAGTATTGAACACGGCTCACAGAAGTCTCTTTAAAGCAAAAGATCGATTTCTTGTGCACTAATGTCACAGTGTTTTACAGCTAGCGACACGAGAGTGTTTGTGCAACCAGATCCAGATCCTGAAGTTTGCCTTAGATTTATGATGGATAACTCACTGTCGTCTCTTCTTGATCAGGCTCAAACCAAGAAGCGGAAGAAGGTTATGGGAGTCCTGGATATTTACGGCTTTGAAATCTTCGAGGTAAGAGATTTGCTCTGGGATTTTCACAGGTGATCTTATTTAAACGCATCCCTGTTCATGCAAAGCCATTGCATGCTGTCTCCGAATGCACTTTTAATGCTAATCATATGAGTTTATTGTTGTTGTTTGCCATACTACATCGCCCAACTGTTCCTCAGTCCCACACTCACACTCAACTACACATTCTGGTTTATTAAGTCTGTTTAACGCATACATTGCCATGTTTAAATGCATTCTGCTGGATTTTCCCCTAAACGCCTGCACTTTGGGTCCGGGCGTCATGATTTCCTGTCATGTGTTCTGATGTCTGCCTGTCGCTCTCTTCTGAATGTTGTTCATGTTGTTGTGGCCGTGGCTTCAGGATGGAGTAAGTAGACCTGAGGAGGAAATCCTGTGGCAGTGTGCATGCTGCGATTTATAGCACTTAATCCCAGTCTTAATTCAGCTCTTCTCTCAGCAGCGTAAGCCACTGTTCCAGCAGAAGCCTGAAGCTCAGCGTCTCGTAGCGTTGGATCTGTACGCTCAATATCACAGCGTTATAATGCGTTCACAAGACCTTAATGGAGCAGTTTATCTTAAAAAAACTCTGCTATGAGTCGTCATCCTCAAGTCACTCAAAGATTTGTTTGATTTTTGATTTAATAACAGCAGTTTTGGGGTGAAGTATTTCTTGAAGCTTCACTGAAACCAGCCGAGGAACTGCGGGGTTTTTCGACTTGAGTTGTTAATATTTGAAACCGCTTTACTGCTTCAGTTCTCGTCTCTCTGAGAACGCTGAAGTGCCGAGATAAAGCTGAGAGTCAAACAGTGATTTTCAGCTGAAGATCTTCTCTCTCGTGACCCGCGGCTCTGAGAACTTCAGTGGCTTTAGTTGCAGAGACTAACATGCTCTAGGATTGCTCTGACGATTAAGAACCTGCCTGAAGAAGTGTTAATTCCACGGAGAAATAGTGCAATCCTAACCCTTTATCATAAGCAAATGAGCGTAAGAATGGGTTATTTCCCAGTGGTGTTGGGTCACTGGTTGGGTTTAGCATGAGAAAGGGAAACGGTTTCTAACCCGGTGATCGTAACCCTAAAAGCGTTTATCTCAGGTTATCTGTGAGTGACGAGGTTAGAGCTTCTCCTCTATGAAAGATAAGATTACGCAGCCTTGATCGGTATTGAACCACGACACGCCTTGTACTTTCTTAATCTTCGCTATAAACGCCTGTTTTGTAAGAGCAAACTTTGTTCAGTTGTTTTTTATGGAACTTATTTCCTAAGAATTGGCTCCTCACAAAACCACTTTGTAGTAACGAGCGATTTGGCCAAAAACGTATCAGAGATCATCACATGCCAAATAATGAATTAATGACATATTAAACAAATGCATGTGCTTTATTTCCCCAACACTGGAGTTAAAGCTCTTGCTAGAGACCGTATTATATTAGGCAAAAACAATTCTATATAAATGCATATATTCCTCCCCAAACGTCCGGCTTGTGTTGCGCTTGTAGAGGTTCCTGAGGAAGGCGTAGGGAGTGCTGTTGAGTGCTGTTGCTGTGTTAGTGAGCAGGTCTGCGGTGTGTTGTTGTAGATTGCACTGGACTTTATTCTCCAGCGGTCGGTATGGTTTTCTGTGCTGTTTCTCATTCATCCCTCTGTTCCTGCAGGACAACAGTTTTGAGCAGTTCATCATCAACTACTGCAACGAGAAGCTGCAGCAGATCTTCATCGAGCTCACGCTCCGCGAGGAGCAGGAGGAGTACGTCCGTGAGGTGCGCTTGTGTGTGTTTGTGTGTTATCATCAAGCGCCACATCTACTGGATTCAGTCCTTCTATTAAATATGGCAGTGAATCCAGATGTGTGCAGTGTGACGCTAGCGGCGTGAAAAATCTAACGAACTGAGAAGGTTATGAACAGAAAGCGAGCTCTCATTACAACTGAAAACATTCAAAACTAAAACGTGTTGATTGTGGGATATAACGCTTTCAAAGACCGACCCGATAACAAAAGCATTGAGTTTGAATGTCCCTTGATGGCCTCATACTTCTTGCAAAGGCAGCATTTACAATTTGGGATATAACCATGCTGTTTACTTGATGATTATTACAGTAATGCCTTGAGATACGAGCATAATCCGTTCCAGGACGAGCTCGTAACTCGATTTGCTCATATCTCAAATTATTTTTCTCCATAAGAAATAACAGAAACTCCCTTATAAATCCCTTATTAGTGCTAATAACAATGGAAAAACACATTTTTTTTAATTGCTATAGACACACACACACATAATTATAGTATATAAGGATTCCTGTGATATGAAATAAAATGTGGTTTTAATTTTGAGTTCTTGCCTTTGAGACACATGATACAGTAGCGGATAATGACGACATGTGAGGAGGAAGAGGAGGAGGGATAACGTAGGTTATGTACATTACATAGATAACAAACACAAAGAAGTGTTGTGTGTTGGATAGACTCAGAAGCTCATACTAATACCTCGGTTTACGAGTTTAATTCGTTCCAAGAGCGAGCTCGTAAACCAAAATGCTCGTACACCAAAACAAGTTTCCCCATAAGAATGCACTAAAAATCAATTAATTCGTTACACACGACCACAAATGCCCATTTTAAATATTTTGGGGGTTTTACCCTATTAATTACAGTTAAAATTATAACCATTAAGATCTCATATAAATACTAATTAATAATTGACGATTAAACTATAAAAAATACTTGACAATGTACTGTAATGCACTTCAGCTTTGAGCTTCCTGCTTGGAGGAGAGAGAGGAGGGAGGAAGGGGAGCGGGCGAAGCAAGGATTCAAGTGCAAATGAGTGAATTTATTATAATAGTGCAGAAAACAAACAAAGTGATAATCCAGAGGTGTATCACACATGGGAGCCGCGGCCGCGAATGAACGTGCGCTGGAGCCGCGAACGAAGGACTGGACAAGAGAAGAGTGGAGAGAAGTGAACTAAATAGGCAGATGAAATGAGAACGAGGTGTGTGTCTCTCTCTTTCACAAACAAACACACACAGGCAGAACTAGGAGACAATGAATTCATGAACTGTGACAGTTACTGCTTAGAGGTACTGTACGTGTATATTTCACTACATGAACAATAGCGATCACAATTAATATTACAACAGGAGGTAAAACTGCTGTACGAGTGAAGGGCTGATAAAGGGGTTGGAACCGTGTGACTGTGTTATGAGAGGCTGTGTTTAGGATATTTCCTGTAAAAATGCGCAGACCATGCGAGCTTCCACACAAAACATGCGCGTGGTTGTGGGTAAAATTTTTCTTGTACACCAATACAATGCTCGTACACCGATTTACTCGTATACCAAGTCACTCGTAAACCGAGGTATCACTGTATTTATTATTATTGAACACTCATAACTCGTGCTGCTCCCAGCTTAATACTGGTGAATCACTCGTTGCCCCCGGTAACCCCCGCTGTAAAACCAAGCTGCCTCTAGTGGAGATCATATGCAATTACCCATAAATGAGGAGCTTGAGCTGCTGCGAGTGCTGAACACCTCTAGCGTCTGGAAGCTGCTCGCATCTCAAATATTTACTCGTATCTCAAAGAAAGAATGAGCTGGAAGCCTTGCTCGTATCTCAGAATACTCGTATGTCGTGACGCTCGTATCTCAAGGCATTACTGTATTGTGATTATTTTGAATTAGTTTTCTGCACAGTATTCATTAAAGTGGTAAGCTAGTGTCTTATTCCAAACAGATTTGCTTCCCTCTCTTTCGCACTGGTATTGTGGGGACGGAAGCGATCCCTCACTCCAGTCGGGGTAAACACACTCGTCCCTGAAGAGCTCTGTTTGCTTTCTAAACTCTGGAGTATGTGCCGTGACCCGCGCGGTGATATTCCCTCTCTGGCTGCGCTCCAGTGGAGTGCATGGGAAAGTGGCGCTGCTCCGGAGACTGAAGAGGGACGCAGGGGTCGAGGGACCGGTCTGCCCCAATCCACATTCCTCAGTCCCCGTTCCCCGTCCCTCCTCTGCGTTCGAGCAGCTTTCACACAGTCCAATTAGCCCTCAGCGATTAATCCAGCGTTCACATCTATTGTGTTCCAGCGTTATCTAACGAACAGACCTTAAATACCAGCTTCATCCACACTGAACTTCACGCAGATAACACATTGAGAATATTAAGCTGACCAAACTCCAAAATGGCCAGTCTAACGAACCTTTCTAACGTCAGGACAATCTGTTGTCCAACATGGACATCAAGACATTATATTCTTAAACTGCATGGCAAACGCTGTACCAGTATACAGATCGTTGCTGTTTATGACTGTATTGTTGGTAATTATTTTGCACAACGTTTGATTGAGCTTTTTGATGAATCTCTCTTCAGTGCCAGTATTTTATCTGCATTGCACATATAAACTTAAATGCATTCTCTTATTTTTTAGCTTTGTAAACAAACATTCAAATGAATGATAGAATGGCTGAAGCGTTTATTATGCTACTTATTTAATGTCACTGCATCTATTATTCATGTTAATATGAATAATTAATAATGGTAATCTTGTTGAAATATGTCATTCACGTTAATAACCTGTTCGTTTGGTTCTCTTCAATTAATTCATTTAGCTGAAATCACTGTGTTTAGATGGTAACGGACCGACTGCTGTGTGTTATGGGATGTGTGCTGTTGAACTGAACCTCTCTAGGATTGAAGCGGATGTTCAGGGATGGAGAAACTGACTGCTGTTTTTGTCTGCAGGGGATTGAATGGACCAACATTGAGTATTTCAACAACTCCATCATCTGTGACCTCATTGAGAACGTGAGTCTGTTTCTGCCAGGAGTGTGTGTCTTCCTTACAGACCTCATGAAAAATACTTAATATAAGCACCTTATTGAATGAGACTTCAGTGTGTTAGATGAATAACTGCAAGTGCTGTGTGTCTGCCGTCTGTGAGTGAGGAGACGAAGAGGATCTCAGAACTAACACACATTCATGCATTTATCAGATGCTTTTATCATTTCGTTCAAGCAACATTCTAATCAGTTCATTGATGGATGTATTCGATGTGAAAAGCGTAATCTGTTTTCAGAACAAGAATGGTATTTTGGCCATGTTGGATGAGGAGTGTTTGCGGCCCGGCACAGTGACGGATGAGACTTTCCTGGACAAGCTGAACACGGTGTGTGCCGAACACCAGCATTTCGAGAGCCGACTGAGCAAAAACTCCAAGTTCCTCACAGACCACAGCCTGCCGCACAACTGCTTCCGCATACAGCACTACGCCGGGAAGGTGAGCCGAACACCGCTTCCTGTTCCTGCAAACTCCTTCCAGCTGACATTTACATTTATCCGACGCTTTAATCCAAAGACACACGCTCTCACACTCACACACACGCTCTCACACTCACAGAGACAACTTACACTGCATTCAAGAAGCACATTGTAAAGACTTGTGTAAAGAGGAGTAACGCTGTGTTGTGTAACACAGGTGCTGTATCGGGTGGAGGGCTTCGTGGATAAAAACAACGACCTCCTGTACAGAGATTTATCCCAGGCCATGTACAAAGCCAATCACAGCCTGATGAAGCTGCTCTTTCCCGAGGGAAACCCTGCTAAAGTGAACCTGAAGCGGCCGCCCACCGCCGGGTTCCAGTTCAAAGCCTCGGTGGGAACGCTAATGAAGAACCTGCTGACCAAAAACCCCAACTACATCAGGTGACGACACAAACCTGAAGACTTGTGTAGTTGTGACATGACAAAATGCATTGTTTTTAGGGATTATCATTTTAATTAAACAGCAATGTGAGTAAGCTTAAAACAAATAATTAAAAAGTGTAGTTTATTTAGAAACATGTAATTTTTAGGGATTCAATGGTTCCACGTGGGATTTAACCACTCAGTCAACGTTTATAATTTGTACTTTTTTAGCTTTGCCAGTTTACACATTCAATAGATTTTAAACCATTCCCGTGTTAAAAGAGGCAAAAGAGAGTTTAATTCCACACTCGCGCACACGCCGTTATACACACACAGCGAGAGGTGCGTGCAAACTCTGAACTGATTCATCTTTCGCATCTATTTGCACTTGGTTGGAAACACACACACACACTCGCGCGCGCGCGCGCACACACACACACACACACACACACACACACACACACACACACACACACACACACACACATAATGATGTCTTAAACACAGTCGGTTATGTCTTAAGTGAACGTGTGTGTCATTATACTGAATCCGTGCATCAGGTGCTAAAGTGACGGCAGCCTTTAATAAGCTTTAAAGATGCAGCCTTGACCAAAAAAACTGAACAATTCCTTAACATTGTAAGTAAAACATTTCAATAACATTTTCAACAGTTGTAGGTAATTATAAAATCTTTTGCGTCATGCATTAATGAATAATCATTTTCATTTCTCAAAAAAAGCAATTGTACATCAGTAAAAATGTAAAAATTTAAAAATTACTTTTAAAGGCAAGATAAGTTTCCTGTGTGTCTAACAGTAGAGGGCAGTGCTTGCAACATCAAGGTCATGGGTTTGATTCCCAGTGAAAGCAAGAACTGATTAGAATGTCAATGTGTTTCTTGAATGCGATGATAAAAGCATCTGATAAATGCATGAATGTGAAAACCTGCTGCTGTTTGTGTCATTAATGTTAATCAAACAGCAAAACCGTTTTAACAAAGATTAATCTATATTACATTTTTACATTGAACACTATGGTGTTATTTTATATTTATTACATTGAAATGAATGCTACCATTAAATCTTACTTTATTTGTAACTTTATATTGTGTTAATCCATGCTTACAATTAGTGTATTAATGGACAAGTTTTTGAAGATTCAGTCAGTAATTTATTTTCTTTTGTTCACAGTATTGATTCATGTCTGTGTTCTTCAGGTGCATCAAACCCAATGACAAGAAAGCAGCTCAAATCTTCACCGACTCACTGGTGTGTCACCAGGTGCGCTATCTGGGTCTGATGGAGAACGTGCGCGTGAGACGGGCTGGTTACGCTTTCCGCCAGCCGTACGAGTCGTGCCTGGAGCGCTACAAGATGCTCTGCAAACAGACCTGGCCCCACTGGAAGGGCCCCGCCAGGTCAGACGGCACTCATCAGCAATGCATGCAGCTCTGCAGACTTTTCTTTCATTTCGTTTTTAAGAACTACGGTAATGCCTTGAGATACGAGCGTAATCCGTAACAGGGACGAGCTCGTAACTCAAATTGCTCGTATCTCAAATCATTTTCCCCCATAAGAAATAACAGGAAAAAATACAGTACAGTACGATACAGTAGCAGCTAATGACGGCATGTGTGGAGGAGGAGGGATTACATAGATAATGCAAACACAATACAGAAGTGTAGTGTTTCTTCCCGTGTTGTGTATTGGATAGACTCAGAAGCTCATATGTATTATTATTGAACACTCATAACTCGTGCTGCTCCCAGCTTAATACTGGTGAATCACTCGTTGCCCCCGGTAACCCCCGCTGTAAAACCAAGCTGCCTCTAGTGGAGATCATATGCAATTACCCATAAATGAGGAGCTTGAGCTGCTGCGAGTGCTGAACACCTCTAGCGTCTGGAAGCTGCTCGTATCTCAAATATTTACTCGCATCTCAAAGCAAACATTTGCTCGTATCTCAGAATACTCGTATGTCGGAGCGCTCGTATCTCAAATATTTACTCGTATCTCAAAGCAAGAATGAGCTGGAAGGTTTGCTCGTGTCTCAGAACACTCGTATGTCAGGATGCTCGTATCTCAAGGCATTACTGTTTTCTGCAGGCTTTAATGTTCAGCTGATGTCATTGAGGTTGTCATCACATCTGAGATGAAGTTCTTTCACTGCTGTATTTCACCTGCATGACCTTTTCATGCTCGTATTTAAACATGCCACTTCTTGTCTTAACTTCACTCATGCTTTGGAAGTGTAGCGATTGCTTTAACATCTCCTCGCTGCAGAAAACAGCTCTTTCAAGTGTGCTTGTATCCGATGGCAAACATGCCAGGACAGAACCAGCCCTGATACCGTCACACCTGGAGACTCGTGTCGCTCCGTTATCAGACAGGGAATCAGTGTTCGTGGAGATTTAGGCTGGCACTTCTTCTGTTATCTGTCGTTGGAATGTTATTATGGTCTGTGTGGCGAGACTCAGACGCTATCTCTAACATGATGCGTGTTTCTGTGCTAAATCATTCTGTGCCCATTTACTTTTCCTTGTCTCCTTGCTTCATTATTTGACTGGTTATCACCGCTGGTTTTATACAGTTCGGTCCCAAAGTCTGAGACTACATTGAAACCAATCGTTTTTTTAAGCCTGGAAAGAAATGTCAATAAAGTCTTTTTTTAAATGTAAACCAAGGTTATGATTTAACTATGATCTAACTATGATTTAACTGATTGCTAGTGTTCATTTTGCGAAAAACGAGCTTTGTATAAAAGAATATACCGAGAGTATAAAATAAATAAAAACTCTTGGAATCCGTGTCAGTTTTTGGAGACGATGGCTTTCCAAACACTAGAAATTCAGGAAGTCTTTTCTCAAATGTGGTATAATTTAGTTGCAGACGTTTGGACCCGCTGTGTGTGCTGTTTGTGAGTAGATTGTTTGACTGACAGCTGGTGTTTGTTATCAGGGGGGGTGTGGAGGTTCTCCTGACGAATCTGCAGGTTCCTGCGGAGGAGTTCGCCTATGGTCGCTCAAAGATCTTCATCAGGAACCCCAGAACGGTGAGTGAGTCACTGCACAGCCTCATTGAGTGTGATTGTGATGCATTTACACAGAAGATGGTTCTTTCCATGTGAGAACAGCGTCACTTTCAGCAGGAGAATATATCATTTGGCTCGGTTCCACTTCCAACATGGCTTTTATTTGTACGATTGATATGAAAAATCCAGAGGCAAGCGTTGCATATGATCTCTCAAGGGCTTTATAAAGCTTTTCAAACAGGAAGTCATGTTCCTTCAGGCTTCTCTCGTATAATTAGTAGTAATCATCTCATGAAAGAAAGAGACGCACACATGGTTTCACTTACCCCCCCCTCCGCTGCTTGTCAGTTTGCATGGGAAACGAGACTCCAGCTGAGAAATTCCAGAGGAGCTCATGAAACTCTAGTGTCAGTCGCTGATCTAGCCGTGCAGAGCGTTTATCTTCATCCATTCTTCCTGCGTAATCTCCCATCTCCAGATGTGCATTCAAAGCAAGTCGGGTTGTGTGTTTTTGACCTCACCCATCCATAGTGTAGTCTTGTCGTCATTCACCCCTTTTCCACCAAAATGGACTGATGCTCGGACCAGCGATCTGCAAACTCAAATTCACCCGATTTCCAGTCATTTCAGTTGGGAGATCCACATGAGAGGGAAAACTTCATGCTTAAGTTGGTCATGTGAATTTACTGTGTTGACCGACACAAAGCTGCTTGCTTCTGTGTGAGCTGTGCTTTATATATAGTTACACTATTATCAAACAAAGGGCCTTTTCTGCCCACAGTATCTCTTTGAATAGTGCACCTTTACTCCTGGTTTTTACAACCACTTTGAACCAATTAGATGAATATACAGTAATGCCTTGAGATAAGAGCATAATCCGTTCCAGCACGAGCTCGTAACTCGAGTTGCTCGGATCTCAAATCATTTTATCCCATAAGAAATAATAGGGGAAAAATTAATCCATTCCGGCCCTCCAAAAAGCTCCCTTATTAGTGCTAAAAACAATGAAAAAACGTTTTAATTGCAATAGAGACACACACACACATAATTATAGTATATAAGGATTCCTGTGATATAAAATAAAATGTGGTTTTAATTATGAGTTCTTGCCTTCGAGACAGACGATACAGTAGCGGCTAATGACGACATGAGTGGAGGAAGAGGAGGAGGAGGAGGGATAACGTAGAAAAGTGTAGGACAATACGGAAGTGTAGTGTTTCTCCCGTGTTGTGTATTGATAGACTCAGAAGCTCATATGTATTATTATGTAACACTCATAACTCGTGTTGCTCCCAGCTTAATACTGGTGAATCACTCGTTGCCCCCGGTAACCCCCGCTGTAAAACCAAGCTGCCTCTAGTGGAGATCATATGCAATTACACATAAATGAGGAGCTTGAGCTGGTCCGAGTGCTTGATCACCTAGCGTCACTCAAATCTTTACTCGTATCTCAAAGCAAAAAATTCTGGAAGGCTTGCTTGTATCTCGGAATACTCATATGTCGGGACACTCGTATCTCAAGGCATTACTGTATTTGGTATGTGCATCTGTAGTCTTATTTTTAATTACAAATTAAATACAAATTTGATAGTAGGAAATGACTAATCATCCAATTTTTTTATCAACTATGCATTCAATTTATTTTTTGTAATTTATATGTTTCATTAGGCTGCAAAGAAATATAGTCAAGTCATCTTCGTTCATATAGCGCTTTTCACAATACAGATTGTTCAAAGCAGCTTTACACTGATAATAAGATGTTAATGATAATAGGAAATGAATGCAACAAAGCGTATAACGTTAGAGCTGAGTGTCATCAGTGTAACAGTGAAATAAATTAATCTAATGCCATGCTTCCTAATAACTGCACCCAATGGAAGCATGTACAGGGTGAAAAGCATTGGTCCTAGTACTGAACCTTGAGGAACTCCATACTGAACTTATTTATATGACAAATATATATATATATAAACTCCTCATTTACTGCTATAATTTGATAACTGTTAGATAAGTCGTATGATTTGAACCAATGCCAGTGCAATTCCACTAATGCCAAATAACGTTCCGCTATGGCTGGAATTTATTTTGCTGGTCTTGGCGATCATCATGTGGTTGGACAAATGTCTCACGGTCTTATCCTTGGGAATTTGATCATGTATATCTTAGTTTTGTTCACAAATAATTTTTTTTTCCAAATCTGAGACTGACTGTCTTTACTATCATTCTGCAAGAAATGAAATCTGATCCATTCATTCAGACAGTGTTTATCTACATCAGTCGCTATAGTAAGGACACATCCATCAGCACAATGCCAGCAGCTGAGAGAAGACGATAAACGCTTTCCTTTCTGGCTTTGGCACATGTCCATCATGACATCTCTCAGTGCTGAGAGCAATGAAACTTTACACATTTGTGCAAATGTTGCGTTTGCTACCGCTCGTTCTCTGCTGAATACATAAGATAAGAGACATATTAGAGTTTATTTTGTGTATTGCTCCATTCATTCTGTCTCCTGCTGGAGTTTGAGTTCTTTCTACTGTCGCCTCTGGTTTGCTAAGTTGGGGACACTTAATACTCATCAATATTATTGATTGATATTGATCTGAACAAACTGTGTTTTTATTGTTTTCCTGTAAAGCTGCTTTGAAACAATTTCTATTGCAAAAAGCACTTTATAAATAAAGGTGACTTGTTTTTTTTCTAGATGAACAATTAAGCCACATTGAGTCACATTTGACAACCATATCTGATATTTTAAAGCCTTCATTCTTTATTTTGATACTGATGTCATTTTTCTTCAGCTTTTCTTTTTGGAAGAGAAGAGAAGGCAGTGCCTGGAGGATCTGGCCGCACTCATCCAGAAGATCTACCGCGGCTGGAAGTGCCGCACTCACTTCCTCCTGATGAAGAAGAGCCAGGTGGTCGTCTCCGCCTGGTACCGGAGATTTGCGGTGCGCTCCATTTACTACATTGAGTCCAACGCGATTCATTGTTTCATTGAGATCAGAGGCAGAATGTTCTTTTTATCTCAAGATTACTGTTGCTTCTCTTTTTGATTGTAGCAACAAAAGAAGTACCAGAACATCCGGTGCTCTGCTTTAGTGGTTCAGTCATTCATCCGTGGATGGAAGGTGGGTTTCTGGTGCACTGCATGTCCTTTCCTTTATCACACAGCAGCAGAATCATTCATTTGAGTCCTTAATATGGTTACGTTCACCCACAGTTCAGTTATTTAGGGGAGTGACAACCTCATTCCAAGCTCACAGTCGTTGATTTTCAGGACTTAGAACTGCATTCTGTTTTTTTTGTCACGTCATGCATGTAACAGACGCTCTACCATGTGTTGATCTGAGCTGTGTTTCATCTAAAGCTTTCCTGTCGCTCAAACAATAGAGAACGGCGCTTGCAACATCAAGGTCATGGGTTTGATTCCCAGGGAAAGCAAGAACTGATTAGAACGTCAATGTGTTTCTTGAATGCAATGATAAAAGCAGCTGATGAATGTGAATGTAAAATCTGAAAGTTTTATGTTCAGTCACTGAAGCTTCTCCCATCAGTTTTGTGTTTAATGCGTGACTCAAATGTTCCACTCCCCATCCTTATATAAAAGCTGCTGGCAGTTTCATAGATAAACTATTTGGTTTTATGGACGTCGCCATCTTTGATATTACTTTGTCTCTGATGCTAATGGTAAGAGAATACAGTCTTGATTCCTGTTTGAACAGGACATTTCGAGATTCATACCTGCAAATAAAGGTGGTTGTCAATCCCTAAAACTGTCGGTGTGAGTGTAACCAAAGGCTCTGTAAACTGTATAACGATGGCCCTTTCCACAGGCCCGGAAGCTCCTGCGTGAACTGAAGCACAAGAAGCGGTGCGAACAGGCCGTCACAACTATCTCTGCCTTCTGGCATGGGACTCAGGTACTGAACGCACTCACATGTGCACTATCTCTATGAATAAGGAGGCGAAAGGGTAAATTTTGGGGTTAGATTTTCAACACTGGAGCTTCTTCACTGCTTTTGCCTTCTTTTTTCTCTCCAGTCCGAATTTCACTTCTCCTTTAATGGGACTTACTCTTTTCAATCACTCTCTCCTTGTCGTATCTCTTTAACCCTTGCCACCCTGTCTCTGCTTCCTCGGCTAACGTCCGCAGGCTCGCTGGGAACTGCGGCGTCTTAAGGAAGAGGTGCGGAATAAACACGCCGTGTCTGTCATTTGGGCAGCTTGGCTTGGAACTAAGGTATTTAATGATCTCGCCAAACAAAGTCGTGTCCCATCCCGCCTCGCCTCGCTCCTTCAGTTTGCGTGTGACTAACCGTTTTATCAGCTTGTTGGGAACATTCCCCAAAATAATGGGGAAATATGTACATATTTTTTTATTTGCTGAAACCCAGAAACCTGATGAATCAGAGTTGCATGTATTAATGTTATATTCTTAATACTAACCTCTTTTTTCTACTTCTATTTTGTAACCCTGATCAATATACAAATGTCGTTTATTTATTTGCATTTTGTAAGTTGTGATGTGTTTCTACTTTCATGTTTTGAACATTTCAAGTAGATTTTGGTCTGATGAACTTTGGTCTCAAGCAATATGTTGTAAAACCGTGACGGATGTCTGTCGTGGCTGAGCATGTGGTTATTCACTGCGTCTCAGTTGTTGCAGTAAAAAAGACTTATGCTACAAAAGTAACTATTCATGGTCAATTTAGACATTTCAATTTTACCTTAATAGAACAAATAAGCGAGAATTAAAAGTCCAAGTACATTACAGTAATACCTTGAGATACGAGCATAATCCGCTCCAGGACGAGCTCGTAACTCGAGTTGCTCGTATGTCAAATAATTCTCAGAAGAAATGACAGAAGAAAAAAAAATAGTTCCACCCCTCTAAAAAACACTTTTATTTTGGTCGAGGAACACGTGAAGTGAACGAGTGAGGCAGCGTCTATAAGCTGCTCGTATCTCAAATCTTCACTCGTATCTCAAAGCAATAATTGCTCGTATCTTGAAATGCTTGTATGTCGGGACGCTCGTATCTCAAGGTATTACTGTAGTTCAAATGCAATGGAAATTTTACTGATTTAAAACGCGCTTGTGTCTTAAACGTCTGTTCTTAATACTTTTCCACCTTCTCCTCCTTCGTCTTCTTAAAACACACACTCCGCTCTGGATAGGCTCGAAGAGAAGTGCGGCGCTTAAAGCACGAGGTTTGCAGTAAACAGGCCGCGTCTGTCATTTGGGCCTGCTGGCAAGGAACTAAGGTATTCACCACTGTGTGTGTGTGTGTGTGGCATCCCATCATCGCCTAACCCATCTCACACTCCACTTGTACCTGAGCTGGACCGGATCGTGCCCGTCTTCCCCGAGCTCATCCATGTGTTGTGCATGAATCTCACTTTTTACTGTCGGGATGAGTGTGACGGCAGAGGATGGGAGCAGGGAGCGTGCGGTCAGCGGCTATTGGGGGCAGAGCCGAATGCAATATTTTAAGCTTCTTTTCTCTGACCGCCGATGGATTAAAGCTCATCCAGACGGGCGCCATACAGAGCGGGCAGATTCCCACGCAGCAGGCTGGCATCACAGCTGCCTGAACTCTGTCCTCAGCAAATGCCCCATTTTATCCACCAATCCCTGAGAGTGACTCTGGACTCTTGTGTTTGCTCATGTCTCGCAGTGTCCAGTGAATTTCGGCATAGGATACAGATCAGGATCCTTAAATCTTCTCCCGAGGTTTTTTCTGCGTTTGACGTATGATCGGTGTGTGTGCCCGCAGTGTTGCTCTGATTGGCAGGCTTTGAGTAAAACGATCTCCTTCCATCCACAAGCCTGTGAACGTCTCTTTGCATGTGGAATGGCGTTGCACGGCTGGCCTTTGCCCTCTTGAGGTTGATGTGGCTTTTTTATTGTGTGTTTGTGTGGCGTGCGCCTTAAAGCTGTTGCTTTCTTTTTATTGCTCTCTTTCCCTTGTTCTCGCTCTTGTTTAGTTAACCCATGAAAAGAAATGTGCTCTCCGCAGGAAAACCTCAACAATGTCCATCTGTCTTAACCAGCAGCAAACACACACCGTCTTCCCAGCTGGTCGTGGTGTGACGGGCACCCGGTGTTGTGCTGCTTCTCTGCGCTTCGCTCTTTTCCGTTGATTCCCTCCTTTCTGCATTCATGCCCCTCTCCCTCTTTCACAGGCCCGTAGAGAGCTGAAGCGCTTGAAGGAGGAAGCCCGGCGTAAGCACGCCATCGCTGTCATTTGGGCCTACTGGTTGGGACTAAAGGTATCTTCCAGCCATCGGTTGCAGGGGTTGAAATGAGTGCATGCGTGCACGTAACGGCTGCTCTGTGTACTAACCGTATAATCCAGCCTGTAGTTCAGCTCCGCAGGTCCGCTCGCGTCCGAGCCAGTGACACACACACACACACCAGTGCTGTCATGAGCGCGGATGATGTGCTAAGAGTAAAACGTTTTGATACTGCATGCGTCTCCAGAAAGCTGAATCAAATCCGTGCTCATAATCCATGGCTTTTGCAAAGCTTGCTGTGGGTAAATGCGTTTCCCTTCTTTATAGACCTCATTCAGAGCAGCGCCGTAACGGCTGTACGGGATTCACGTGTTTTCAATGGCGTTCGCTGTGAAACGCTCAAAGCTCTTTTTTTGTCTGCTGAAATTACTTGGAAATGTATTTTTGCAGCGTTTCATCAGCGTGTGAAATACCAGCACAAGCCACTGAAGAGATGCACGTCTATCGTCTTTCATTCCCGTTACAAAGCAAGGATGGCGCTGCTGTGAATAAGGTCAATTCCTAAAGACTGGCACTGGGCAAAGTAGCTGTTGGCATGAGTTCCTCACTCCGTCAGGGGCTGTTCCAAACTCAGAGGGTTTTCGGGGCGTATCACAGACATCTGTGGACGTGTTTTATTTAACATTGGAGATTACAAAACGGATATTTCTTGTGCTGAATGCCTGATTTGTCAATACAGTATTCTAGTTGTGCTAAATTACATAATTTAGTAATGCTATGCCATAAGATTTCCTGTGTGTCTAACAGTAGAGAGTGACACTTGCAACATCAAGGTCATTGGTTTGATTCCCAGTGAAAGCAAGAACTGATTAGAATGTCAATGTTTCTTGAATGCAATGATAAAAGCGTCTGATAAATGCATGAGTGTGAAATCCTGCTGCTGTTTGTGTCATTAATATAATATAAATATAAAACACCTGCACAACAGCTGTTAAACAGAGTATATCACGTTATTACTTGTCAGAGACTATAGTTTAATGAAACTTAATTTTAAAAAAATACTTTCATAAGAGTGTGTGTCCTTTAATACAGTACATAAACATCTAAACTGACCGATGCAGACCAGACCCGTTTCTGCTGGACGGGCCGTTGATCTACAGGTTATGCCCAGATCTGTGCCAGTCAGTCATGCCTGCAGGATGGCATGAGTTTATCAATGGCAGACTGACATGAACACTTTGTCCTAGTAGCGCAAGCGCAGGATAGCATGTCTTCTGTGTGCCTTTCCTGTCTGCATGTACTGGTTTTACTCTGTCATTACTGGTTTTGTTGTGTCTGGGTTTTAGAGGTGACGTCAAACCTCTCAAGCGCTGTGAGATGTGTGTGTTTCTCTTGAGTTCTCTCAGCTCTGCGCTGCTCTTCAGGCGTTAAGACCCTGTGTGTCACGAAACACTGTCCTGATGGTGTCTTGTCCCGCTCCTGCTGTCATCGCAAGCCTGTCGATGCACAGAAGTGACGGTTTAAACTCTTCTTCCACAGGTGCGTCGGGAATACAGGAAGTTCTTCAGAGCTAATGCTGGAAAGAAGATCTACGACTTCACAATTCAGAGAATTGTAAGAGACTTAAGTATCTGATTTCACTTTTTACTAGTCCTTCTTATCCAGAAAAGATGAGGCTTTCCTTTGTGTCTAACAGTAGAGAGCAGCGCTTGCAACGCCAAGGTCATGGGTTCGATTCAAGACCTGATTAGAATGTCAATGTGTTTCTTGAATACAATGCAAGTCGCTTTGGATATGAAAAGTATTCTTGATAATGCTATTGTTTGCCTCGAGAAGCTGTGAACTATCATCTGTAGTAAGTTATCAGATTCTGTAAGTCCAGCCGTCTTTTGAGGAAGAATATTGTGTTTGTAAAGCCAAAGCGTTCATGCCTTTCATTGCGTATACATACATTTGGCTGTAACCAACTATATCAAGCCAAGAATGTCATGTGTAGAACAAATTGAACATAATAAGAGCGTTTAGTTGTGTTTGTGTGACCCGACGCAGAGTTGGAAATGATTTCCTTCATGTTCTCTTTGTCATTTTTCGGAGATGAAAACACTCCCGTGAGGAGCTGACGTGTGTGTGTTTCCTGCAGATGCAGAAGTACTTCCTCGGCTTGAAGAAGACGATGCCGTCCATGTCTCCGATCGATAAGAGCTGGCCGGCTCGGCCCTACGGCTTCCTGACGGAGACGCATCAGGAGCTCAGGAGGGCTTTCCATCTGTGGAGGGTGTGTGTCATGAGACCGATCAGAGCCTTGTCCTGTCTGCTCTTAAAGCAGTGATGTGTTTCTCAAATTACTAAATGCTAAAACGTAATAAATGTGCATTAATAAAATCATTGCATTCACAATCCCGCAGTCTGAGCATCTGTCCTCATGTCTCTGTTAGTGTAAGAAGTACCGCAGCCGGTTCACGGAGGAGAAGAAGGCGATCTACGAGGAGAAGCTTGCGGCCAGTGAACTCTTCAAAGACAAGAAGGCCTTGTATCCCAGCAGGTGCGAGCGAGCCGTTCAGCTCTGTGTGTGTGTGTGTGTGTGTGTGTGTGTGTGTGTGTGTGAGAGAGATCCCAGTGCACAAACACACGTGTGCTGTGCTTCTCAGTGTGGGACAGCCCTTCAGAGGAGACTACGTGGAGATCACCAAGAACCCGAAGTACCAGAAGCTCAACAGCTTGGTGGAGGATAAAGTTCTTCTCGCAGACGTGGTCAGTAAGATCAACCGGGCCAATGGCAAGGTGAGAGCGAGTGTCCCTGAGCCGGTAGAGTTCACCTCGCAGGTGAATGACTGACAGTCACACACACTGTTCTGCCACACTCCCATCACTGGCGTAAGCGGCATGTAATTCAGATAGTTGAGAGTTTAGTGAAAGGAACGGTTTGTTCTTGTAAACTTGAGAAATGCTTGCGTTGGATTAGAGTCTTCAAATGATCGTCCAGAAGCAAAGCATCTCTAAACTTGCACACAGGGAAGGAGTAGAGTACTGTATGCTGGATGTTTTTAGAAAACTGTTAGAAAAATGCACAAAAAACAGATATGTACCCGTTGGATCTGCAGAAAGTGTGTATATTAAAAACGTTAACTGTCTGACTTCAATATTGGGGTAATTTTTCCCCTTTTAATTTCACTATAAAGTAATTTACTCCCAAATCCTCAGATACAGCAAGCCAAGCACACATTGAGTGCCACCCTATCATGAGGTCATTTCCATCTAAACTTCACATTTAAAGTCTCTTCTGTAGCTCAACCAGTAGAGAGCGGCGCTTGCAACATCAAGGTCATGGGTTCGATTCCCAGGGAAAGCAAGAACTGATTAGAATGTCAATGTGTTTTTTGAATGCAATGATAAAATCAGCTGTGAATGTAGGAATGTGAGTGTAAAGTCGCCTGATTGACTTTTAGGGAGCTCCGAGAATCTTCCTCCTGACGAAGAAGAGTTTGGTTCTGGCGGATCAGAAGACGGGGCAGGTGAAGGCCAGCGTTCCTCTGCCGGAGCTCAGCAGTGTTTCTGTCAGCACTCACAACGACGGCTTCTTCGCCCTGAAGATCAAAGAGGTGAAACTCGCAGAAACTCATCTGACGTTAGACCAGCCTGAGAGTCCTGACCTCTGCTGACCGCTCGCTCTCTCTCACTCACTCACTCACTCACTCTCTTGCTCGCTCACTCACGCTCTCGCTCACTCACTCACACTCACTCTCACACTCACTCACTCACTCTCTCTCACTCTCACTCACTCTCTCTCACTCTCACACTCACTCACTCACTCTCACACTCACTCACTCACTCTCACACTCTCTCTCACTCTCTCTCACTCACTCACACTCACTCTCACTCACTCACACTCACACTCACTCTCACACTCACTCTCACTCACTCACACTCACTCTCACTCACTCTCACACTCTCTCTCACTCACACTCACTCTCACTCACTCACTCTCACTCACTCTCACTCACTCACTCTCACTCACTCTCACACTCTCACTCACACACTCACTCACACACTCACTCTCACTCACTCACACTCACTCTCACTCACTCACTCTCACTCACTCTCACACTCACTCACACTCACTCACTCACTCACTCTCTCTCTCACTCTCTGACTCACTCACTCACACTCACTCTCACTCACTCACTCACTCTCACACTCACTCACTCTCACTCACTCTCACTCACTCTCACTCACTCACTCACACTCACTTTCACTCACTTTCACTCACTTTCACTCACTTTCACTCACACTCACACTCACTCACACTCACTCACACTCTCTCTCACTCACTCACTCACACTCACTCTCACTCACTCACTCACACACTCTCACTCACACTCACTCACACTCACTCACTCACTCACTCTCTCTCTCACTCTCTGACTCACTCACACTCACTCACTCTCACTCACTCTCACTCACTCTCACTCACTCACTCACACTCACTCTCACTCACTCTCACACTCTCACTCACTCTCACACTCACTCTCACTCACTCACACTCACTCTCACTCACTCTCACTCACTCTCACACTCTCTCACTCACTCACTCACTCTCACACTCTCTCTCACTCACTCACTCTCACACTCTCTCTCACTCACTCTCACTCACTCACACTCACTCACTCTCACACTCACTCTCACTCACTCTCTCTCACTCTCACACTCACTCACTCACACTCACTCTCACACTCACTCACTCACTCTCACACTCACTCTCACTCTCTCTCACTCTCTCTCACTCACTCACACTCACTCTCACTCACTCACTCTCACTCACTCACACTCACTCTCACTCACTCACACTCACTCTCACTCACTCTCACACTCTCTCTCACTCACACTCACTCTCACTCACTCACTCTCACTCACTCTCACTCACTCACTCTCACTCACTCTCACACTCTCACTCACACACTCACTCACACACTCACTCTCACTCACTCACACTCACTCTCACTCACTCACTCTCACTCACTCTCACACTCACTCACACTCACTCACTCACACTCACTCTCTCACTCACACTCACTCTCTCTCACTCACACTCTCACTCACTCACTCACTCACTCACTCTCACACTCTCACTCACTCACTCACACTCACTCTCACTCACTCACTCACTCTCTCACTCACTCACTCACACTCACTCTCACACTCTCACTCTCACACTCACTCTCACACTCACTCTCACTCACTCACACTCACACTCACACTCACTCTCACTCACTCACTCACTCTCTCTCACTCACTCACTCTCACTCTCTCTCACTCACTTTCACTCACTTTCACTCACTTTCACTCACTTTCACTCACTTTCACTCACTTTCACTCACACTCACACTCACTCACACTCTCTCTCACTCACTCACTCACACTCACTCTCACTCACTCACTCACTCACACACTCTCACTCACACTCACTCACACTCACT
Source organism: Rhodeus uyekii (assembly GCA_037043235.1). NCBI lineage: Eukaryota > Metazoa > Chordata > Actinopteri > Cypriniformes > Acheilognathidae > Rhodeus > Rhodeus uyekii. The sequence continues at coordinate 831,367 of JAWRVZ010000177.1, read as the reverse complement.
CACTCACTCACTCTCTCTCTCACTCTCTGACTCTCTCACTCACACTCACTCTCACTCACTCACTCTCACACTCACTCACTCTCACTCACTCACTCACTCTCACTCACTCTCACTCACTCTCACTCACTCACTCACACTCACTCTCACTCACTCTCACACTCTCACTCACTCTCACACTCACTCTCACTCACTCTCACTCACTCACTCACTCACACTCACTCTCACTCACTCTCACTCACTCACTCACTCTCACACTCTCTCTCACTCACTCACTCTCACACTCTCTCTCACTCACTCTCACTCACTCACACTCACTCACTCTCTCACTCACTCACACTCACTCACACTCACTCACTCTCACTCACTCACACTCTCTCTCACTCACACTCACTCTCACACTCACTCTCACACTCACACTCACTCTCACACTCACACTCACTCTCACACTCACTCTCACTCTCTCTCACTCACTCACTCACTCTCACACTCTCACACTCACTCACTCACTCACTCACTCACACTCACTCTCACTCACTCTCACACTCTCTCTCACTCACTCACACTCACTCTCTCACTCACTCACTCACACTCACTCTCACTCACTCACACACTTCACTCACTCTCACACTCACTCTCACTCACTCACACTCACTCTCACTCACTCTCACTCTCTCTCACTCACTCACTCACTCTCACACTCTCACACTCACTCACTCACTCACTCACTCACACTCACTCTCACTCACTCTCACACTCTCTCTCACTCACTCACACTCACTCTCTCACTCACTCACTCACACTCACTCTCACTCACTCACACACTTCACTCACTCTCACACTCACTCTCACTCACTCACACTCACTCTCACTCACTCACTCTCACTCACTCTCACTCACTCTCACTCACTCACTCTCACTCACTCTCACTCACTTTCACTCACACTCACACTCACTCTCACACTCACTCTCACACTCACTCTCACACTCACTCTCACACTCACTCTCACACTCACTCTCACACTCACTCTCACACTCACTCTCACACTCACTCTCACACTCACTCTCACACTCACTCTCACACTCACTCTCACACTCACTCTCACACTCACACTCTCACACTCACTCTCTCTCTATCTCTCTCTCATTCTCGCTCTCACACTCTCTCTCTCACTCTCTCACTCTCTCTCTCACTCTCTCTCTCACTCTCTCTCTCATTCTCGCTCTCACTCTCTCATTCTCTCTCTCACACTCACTCTCTCACTCACACTCACTCTCACACTCTCTCTCTCTCTCACTCTCATTCTCTCTCTCATTCTCACTCTCTCTCTCTCATTCTCACTCTCTCTCTCACTCTCTCTCTCTCATTCTCACTCTCACTCTCACTCTCTCTCAGGGTGCGACGTCTGCAGCCAAAGGCGACTTCCTGCTGAGCAGCGACCGTCTGATTGAGATCATCACCAAACTTCACCGCACCGCTGACAGGAACCAAATCAAGATTGATATTTCAGATGAGTAAGTGTCCGACAGTCCCATCCATGCAGCTTCCTCACCATCGTTCTTGCAGTGTAACCTTTCTTTCTCTCTCTCTCTCTCTCTCTCTCTCTCTATCAGATTCTTAGTGCAGTTCAAACAGGACAAAGTGTGTGTGAAATTCATCCAGGCTTCACCAAAGAACGGCACCGGCGTCGCCTGCAAGCGCAAGAACAACCGTCTTCTGGAAGTGTCCGTTCCGTCAGCATAGGCAGCGATCCGCTCGGAGCCCCCCGTCCCCCCCGTCCCGTAATCATCGTGCAATCATGCTGATCCTCTCATTGTCATTTCTGATTGCTATAGTCAAATCAGCAGTTTTTGGCACCTGCAGATTTCACTGCTTCCCTGTTTTTACTGGTTGGGTGGAAGTCAGTTTTTCTCTCTTCCTAATTCTTGGGACTCAGAAGAATTAGCGTTTTAATTCAAATAACTGTTAAAGCAGCGGCCGACACTGGGTTTGGCTCCACTCGTTTTACTCCTCGTACTCTGACTGAAAGAGTACGTTTTGCTAGAAAGAGCCTGAAAAGCTGCACTTTTCCTCTGGGTGACGGTCAGGACAGACTGGTGGTGTGGTTGATGTGTTCTCTCTTTTGATCTTGTTTCTCTAGTGCAGAACAGTAATTTATTTGAAAAATACTCATCTGACGTTTGCCAAATGATTAAGGCATTTTGCAATCTGAAATCTTGTGCCATTTCGCCGTTCCTCCCCGGGAGAAAGACGTCATCTTGTAGACGTCATGATGCGACGCTTTCTTATTTATAAGCCAAATAATGATTCCGCTTCATGATAAATGCCAAACAATATCATTTGAATCCTGCTTTTTATCGTGTACCATGTTTATCAGTGCTTGCTTTATTCTTCTCATGCATTAAATTAGGATCTGGTCATGAAAACCACTTCCCGACGCGTCACTGAAATGCGTTGTTCGTATATATTCATGCAGTTCATCGTTTGAGTTCAGCGCGTCCACAGCCTGCGTTTACAATCTAGAGCTCTGCGTTGTTTGGATGCGAGACGAACACCATGCGTTCCCCTTGATTGTGGATGAGACGTATTTAAAGCGATATTTTCTTGCAGTTTCAGTGACTGTTTGTACTCCTGAAGACGATGTAACTCAACTCATTTTTGCTGTGTTTTTTTTGTCATTTTACAGTAAAAGCATAGCTAGAGTTCAGGGTAGGGTATTATCTGGACACTTGGGGAAGCCTCATGTACGATTAAAGTTCTTTTGTGAGGGGAGGAAAATATTTGTTGTGCCTCAATGTAACCCGCTCTGAACGAAAACATGGAAGTGTTTTATTAACTACTATGTGTTATAAATGACCATAATCTCTTTGTTTTTGTAAATTAATGCAATAAATGACTTTGTATAATCAGTGTGGTTTGTTGGTTTGATAATTGAGCATTGTGAACTCCGATGAACGAGTTTATTTTCGTTATAAATCAATCTTATTACAGTTTAGCTTAAATGTTATGTCAAATATCTCTTTAGAAAACGACTACAGACTTGATCAGCAGTGTTAAAACTAGCAGCCATTTAATCCAATATGGGCTGAGCAAGAGTTGAAAATGTGTGTGCTTTCAATAAATGAGTTTAAATAGAAGATTAGCTTTAAAAAATGGTTGCATAATTATCTGTAGACGACTATATGCACTTATTCCCTGATTAGACTAATTTCTCTGTGTTCAGCGCTCAATATTGACATCAAATGGTTTTGAGTTTATGGGAAATTTGTTGAACAATGAACTTAAGTGCTGAAGTAAAAAACAATTTTTTCATTTAATTGCATGCCATTTTCCTTTTTTTATATACCAAGTTCCTTTATTTTAGTCCCTGTAATACCGATTTTGCATAATCTTTGTTCTATTAATACACGTCAAATCTATTCAATCAGTTTGCAAGGAATTCTCAGAACAATTTCTTAAAGCTACAGAGGAACACTTGTGCATTTGCCAAGCTGACTCGCATCACTGGATCATTTCCATCTGAAACTAAACTGCAAACTGGATGTGATGTTATAGATTTCCAACCATTTAACCAGTCTGAAACCTCACTGCACCAATATCAGTGGTTAAACCCGAAGGAAATGTCATTTCTCTAGACCTCTTTTAGCCTGTCTTCAGCTCCGTGCAGATGTTTTCCATCACATCTGGACTTGTCCCGGGTTGAATTCCGTGGCTGGAAGAGATTGCTGGTGGCAGGTCTCTGCGGAGCAGCCCTTGACTGATTGTGTACTGTTTAAAAATAGCACCCAAATGCAGAGCGTTTACCCCTCCCAGGGTTCCCATCATTGTGCAGTCTGGGAACAGCAGGCCAGAAGCCTGACTTGGGCCGTCCCACAGACACACCCAGAAGGGTTTGTTAGCTCAGCCCCTAAAAGTCCTGTGACTGAATTGTGCCGTATTATATTCATTCAACACGCATTAGACCCGGGCTTTGTAGTCAACAATGTTTCACTGTAGAGTCCAGGACGGTCATCATTGTTCAATCCCAGTTATGATGACCCTAAATGCAGTGTTAATCATGACACAGCCCGTCTATGCTCTGAAGCTTCAACAGTAATGTTTATGCATATGAAAAGTATGTGTGCTTCATCATCACGAGCTGTCCGTATGAACCTCTGGCTCCCTCTTGTGGACAGATTACAGGCGCTGCAACTGCTGCTACAGAGCAGATTAACCATTTTGAACAGTTTGTTTAGATTTCTTGTAAAAGCACAGTTTCCATGGCCATTCTCAGGGGCATTTGTGGTGCTGGGAAAATAGTCATGACTTTGTGCTGAAAAAATGTTAGGAATATCAGACAAGTTTTAATCAACTGTGCAGTAAAAAAAAATTTGTTGGTTGCCTATAAAACATCAAACAATAATGAGACATCTATACAATGTCTAATTTTAGTTGTAATGGTCAGTATCAGTCATCTCATCCATCGATTTTTAATTACTATGTCATTAGGTCGAAAACACCGTCCTACATATACAGTGGGGGCTACATGTCAATCGGAGAGGATTTACATAACAATCAGGGAGGGACTACATGTCAATCAGGGAGGGGGTACATGTCAATCGGGGTGGAGCTAGAAGTACAGGGGGAGGAGCTACTCATCAATCGGGGAGGGGCTACATGTCAATCAAGGAGTGGTTACATATCAAGCTACATGGCAATCGAGGAGGGGATTCATGTCCAGGGGGAGGGGTTACATGTCAATCAAGGAGGGGTTACATGTCAATCGGGGCGGGGCTACATGTCAATTGAAGAGGAGCTTCTTGTCCAGGGGGAGGGGCTACATGTTCAGGGAAGGAGTTACATATCCAGGGTTGTGGGCTACATGTCCAGGGGGAGGAGCTACAGGTCAAATCAAGTATGGGCAACATGTCCAGGGGGAGACATCAGGTGGTTTGTTTCGTAGCCTGAATATGTCTATCTTGGGGCAGTGTCCTCGGCTCATTACCCTTCCTCATGTGCATATTTAATCCTATTTAATGTAAGTTTCTCATAGAGGGGGATGATTTGAACTATGATGAGGCTGATTTTAAGGAGGTCTTTAACCTCTGCCTCGATTGGCCTCTCATTTATTGGGAGATAGAGAAGTTGGGGGACGTAAGTTTTTGGGAGTTTGTGTACCACATGTTCCACCTTGGGGAGCAGAAACCTCCTATAGACCTGCTAACATTATATTGGTCCTCCCTCCCCTGGTTTCTTGTTTCCCATGTCCTTCGTTGTTGGCTATGTTCTGTGGTGATGTTTAGTCTTGTGTTCGGTTGTCTGGTGTTCACGTAGGGACATCAGGTGGCATCCCTTAGTGGGGTGGAGGGGGGAGGGGGGGTTAATGTCATGGCTCTGTCAAGTCAGCTCTGACATTGCCTCCTTTGTCATGTCTGTGAGAGCACGGGGCTTTGGTCTCGCGCTCTCGGGTCTCTGTGCATTCATGTTGTCCGTGTCGCGGGCAGTGGGTGTGTTCACTGTGCACCATTTCGTCAATTCATGTGAACACGTGGCGATGCGTGTCTGCATTCGCTGCATGTTCATGTCTGGTTAGCGTGTGCCCCGCCCCCTTGTTACCTCATTTCCCTTGAGTGTTCTCAGCTGTCCTCGGCTCTTTACCCTTCCTCATGTGCCTATTTAATCCCTCAGTGTTTGCTGTCCATGGTCGTGTCGTTGTCTTTACCTGGATGGTTTTCCTTGTGGTCCTGATCCGTGTTCTTAGTCCTTCGGTTTGTTTGTGTTTATGTAGAGTGTCTTGTTATCCTGTTAGTTATCATTTTCCCCATTGTGGGTTCTCTTCTTTTGTGTGTTTTGAAAGATTAGGTGAGGTTATCCATTCACTCATAAAACACAGTAAAGAAACCGTATTGAATCACAGGTGTCTCTGTTCTAATGAGTGAATGTGCTGGAGGTGTGTATCGCAGGATTAAATCTTTTCTCTCTCTCCGACTCTGTTTGCTGCTGTAAGAGACCTTCATCCACTGCACAGGCCACTTGCAGAATCTCAAGGACTGATTCCTGGACTTTGGTGTTGGGGTCGTCCATGTAGACCCCCAGCCACTGGAACAGGAACTCCAGGTGTGGGCAGCACTAGTGTGTTCTGCAGTTTTTCCTAAAAATGAGAACCATGTGCTCAGAGACTTTGAGAAGGACATCTTCGCTGCTGTCATTCACACGCTTCAGCAGATCTAGATAGATCTTGTTGAGTGAGTCAGTGCTGAGTTTGTGAGTTTCAACAGTGAGTTAAGAGATCTACTGACCAAAAGATAAGACAGTTTAGAATTTTCCTCCAGCGCAGAGATCAGCTCAGTACTGAGAGTCTCCTCCACCGACACAACTCGCTCTGCTGGGAAAGTCACCCCATAACCGGCAGTTTAGTGCAGCAGTCCTACAGCTGCGCTAGAGGAACCCAAATGCCACTCCAGATAGGCAACAACTAATCTTGCAGAACCATCTCCATGTATTCACCAAAACTCCCCTGTTAGTCTAGTGTATTGCTGGTTTCCAGCAGGAGTTCGGACAGCATGGTGAATTTGCAAAGTCTTATCTCTGGGTCTTGACTGGGTTAAATGCAAAAGCAAGAGGTCTTGAAGAAAACCGCCCACCAATGCATGCCGATGATCTCCAGCTGTGTTGTCTTAATGGAGTAGCTGGTACAGATGCAAGTCAGAAAGTTGGTTAGATCTGTAAGGCCCGCCCAATCGGTTCAACTGCAGTTTCCGATAACCGAGTGAAGGATCACCGTGTGTTCGGTCTTTTCAGCGTGGCAAATTCCCATTTATTCTTTATCTGACTCTATATTTATTATGACCATGAATTTAGGCTAGAATCCCAATTGGTTATTGGTCATTTATTTGATAATTTATCTAGTAGACACTTGATTATTTCTATTTAACCCTTTACTCTTATTATTCTCATTAATTCGGGAACCAATGTCACTCAGAGTCTCGCGTCGGCTGTTCTTTTACGCAGATCCCACGGTACGAATTCACCAGTCTTGGTCACTGGACAGAGGTTATTACCTTCTCCTGTTTAGATGGCTGCTCCCATGCTTGGTCTATTTGAAAGTATCAGACACTATCTCTAGTCAGAGGTCATGACCACTACAGATATAAGCTGACCATTGTGGTCATGTCGTGGTTTCCCACATTGACTTAGCTAGAATAACATTACGATAAACAGAGGTAAGGCTCGCCCTATTTAGGTTGGTTGATCAACAGTTTGTTGTCCTAAACGGAAATTCCCTTTATTAGTATTTATACTCTATGTACACTTGAACCAGTGCCAAGTGTCAGCTGGAACTCTAAAATCTTGTGCGCAATACGCCACTCAAACTGGACTTTAGTCCGTTAACTATCCTGATGCAACGTTGCAGTAACAATGGATGCAATGTAATGTACTAGTAATACTAATTTCAGAGTAAATCAGAATAAAATCAAATGTAACAATTTATTATTAGTCAGGTACCTTACTTCTGTACCATGCCAATTACATAATCAGTTTAAAATATAATCAATGCAACGCATCCAGTGCGCAGAAACAAGAGTAAAAGATGCATACTTGACCTTAGATAAGTACATAATGAAGAGTGTCTAAAAGACATGCACTGAGACTTTTCTAATGGAAACATGAGCTAACAATGGAAATTTGGCTACTGATTTGCATGTAAGACCCTGGGAGAGGTCACACATAGGTTTGCACAGTAAGCAAAACATCTCTAAACATTTCAACCTTTAACATCTTTTGGTTTACATCTATTAGAATGAGACCTTTGTACCATTCGACCCGAGACATTTCAAACATTACCAAACACGTATAGTCACTTATTGCACAGTCTTAACATCGCATGGGGTTTGAGTGAGTTTTATGTGAGGGAGAGAAGAGGGGAACAGAGGGTTAAGGTGAGGTGTGATCCGCTCAGTGTGGTGCATCTCGGGATGATACTTCTGCAAGATACAGTTCAAATGTTTATTTCTCGAGAGTCGACCTTCTCTAAGCTAAGCATTTCAGCAACCTCCATTTTTTCCAGGCTTACAGATCTGTCATGTGCTATTGGTACAACTCGCACGCTCCACTGAGACCCTGCACCTCACACAAACTCCTCACGGATTCTTGCCTCACAGCAGGAACAACAGAACGTACAGCAGAACCTTCAGAAGCTGCAGGCTGATGCCATCACAGTCCACCTGACACACAATCACACACACACACTCAGCATCCACACCTGTTGGGACCGGGTGTGCTAGCATGTTTCTGATTTTTAACAGGTGGGATCGTAGCACCTCTCTTGAACCCTCTCCTAATATGGCCCCCAGAAGCATGAGAGAAGTCCAGGGAGCAGCAGACGAGCAGGAAATGTAATCTTCAACGTGAGGTAACAGCAACTTAAGGTAGACCTCTGGAGTGACAAATGCTCCAATTCTATAAGGGGACAATTCTAGACCGAATGGAAGAACCGGTATTGTAATGCTTTTCCACTAAAAGTGAACCTCAGGAACTTCCTCTGTTAAGGAAAGACGGATATATGGAAATACGAGTCCTTGAGATCTGTTGTGATAAACCAGTCCTCCATCCTTCTTGTGAACTATGATGCACCAGCTGTGAACCTGGCTGCCCTCTTGTAAGTAGGAACACTCTCTATGGCCTTCTTCGATAATCGGTACTGAACCGCTTGCTCCATGACCCGGCCCCGCTCGGGGCTGACTGTAGTGTAAACCACCCCACTGAATTTCGGCAGACAATAACCAAATTGGATTGTGTAGACTTTTCCCACTGTACGCCGGACTCAGTGAAGAATCCTTCAAGCTTCTAAATATTCTAGTAGGGCAATCAGTCTCTCAAGAGTGACTTCGGGTATTGTGTGTAAAGTGGTTTTGGTGCCTTGAGGCGGCTGGACGGCAGGTAACGACCAAACAAGATTTCCTACAGGCCTCATCCGAGGGAGTCAAGTCAACTCAAGTCACCTTTATTTATAAAACAAATTGAACAAATAGAGGTTGTTCAAAGCAGCTTTATAGGGGTCACAGGAAAACAATAAAAACAATGTTTTTTTTTGGCTGAACAGCAGCTCTAGAAGAGCAGGACAATCAATAACATTGATGAATATTAAGTGTTAAGTTTCCCCAACTAATCAAACCAGAGGCGACAGCGACAGGAACCAAAACTCCAGCAGGAGACAGAATGAATGAAGAGCAGAATGGAGAAAAAACCTTGGGAGAAACCAGACTCAGTCGGGGGACCAGTTCTCCTCTGCCAACAGCCAAACAGTGCATGATTATTATATTGACAATAATTCAGGTCAAAATATTAAATCCAGTTCGGTCTGGTTGGAGATTCATGATCTTCACAGGGGAGGGTGTAGTAGAATCACGGTCTCTGCAGACACTTCAGTAGTGTGTTGTGGTCAAACTCCAGAGGGTCGAAACCGCTTTGGGCAGACATTGTGATTTGCGTTCGCTGGAAACCAGTGCATCCCAAAGTGCACAAGTCGACTGGAAGCAAACATTGATTTCCTGCGGTCTCTGTGAAGGAGCGAGATGTTGTCACTCCTCCACGGCCCACAGAGGTGTGCACAGCATCAGGACCTCTATCCCGAAGACTTCCTCGCCTGAATGACAGTCCTTAGATCTGCCTTGGGTTTAGAAGACTTTGTGGCTGTCACGGAGAATGTGCTCATTGAGTTTACTTTTCGTATGCTCTTCCGGCTTTTCTGCTGGCTTTTCTACAAGTTCGATGTGTAACTTGGCCACTGCCCTTGTCACAACTTCCAGCACCTCCTCAAAAGCAGGAGAATTAGATGGCAAGTCCTCTAAATCTCCTACCGCAAGCCTTAGAACATTTCATGTGTGTATATATATATATATATATATATAATATAATTATATCCAGCTGCTCTTTATGGAAGCCCGTTTCCACCACATAAGGAAAAAATTGTGCGTGAAAACTCAAAATTATAACATACATATATAACAATCAAAATCATGACTGCTAAATTCAAATTACGAGATAAAAAGTCAAAATTATGACTAAATCGAAATTATGACATACTTCAGTTGAAATTATGATATATGATATTAGATATAATCGAAATTTTGACTTACTAAGTAGAAATTCCGACTTCTAAATCGAAATTATGACATATTAAATTAGATATAATCGAAATTATGATTTACTAAATCGAGATGACTCACTAAATCGAAATTATGAGATAAAAAGTAAAAATTATATTATTATTACTTAGTAAGTCATAATTTCAAAATTTTATCTCATAATTTCAAGTTTTTAAATTTCAATTTTTTTATGCATAATGTTTTTCGTCCGTGGCTGAAATGGGTCATGAAGAGTTATTACTAGTGGATTACCATGATATTCACTTTAAAATAAACATTAAATTTGGCATTATTCATATTAATTATGAACTTGTATATAGCCTAGTAGTTCTTGATAGTCTAGTCAGCTAATAGTCAATTCACTTACTAATTCAGTAATCAGATTTTTAAGATGTTTGTAGTTAATCGTAGTTACTAGAATGTTAATGTTACACAATGGCAGGGAAGCGTGCGATGCGGAGAAACTCGGAGCAAACTCGGAGATGAACAGAAAATACTTTAATCGAAGAAACCAAAGGCACACGATGGTGCAAAACTCGGGAACACAGAGAAGACATCCACACACATAATCTCACATTTAGCAACATCAACGATAGGCAAAGACAATGAGAAACATGACGGTATAAATAGGGCGGATAATAATAAACAGGTGGTATAAATTATATGGGTGGCTACGGGAACACAGGAGGGACACACAGGAGGAGCATGACATGATTGTTACAGTAGCTCCCCCTCCCGGAAGGCGCGACCTCGCGCCTAAACTGGCCATCAGCGGAGGGAGGGGGACCGGGGGGGACAGGACAAGGAAACCGTACACAAAAGTCCAAAACATCATAAAGTCCAGGGAGGTGCAGGCGGGATCAGGGGCCAGGCAGAGGGAGGTGTCCAGGGAGGTGCAGGCGGGATCAGGGGCCAGGCACCCGAGTCAGTCCAAGGTGGAGCCGACGGGCCGAGGAACCTGAGTGATGCCGCTGGCTCCGGAGGCCGAGGAGGAGCTGGAACGACGAGCCTCCGAAGGACCAGCGGCAGGCCCGAGGACTGACTCGGAGGCGGAGGGACAGAGGACGTAGGAGGAACCGGGGGGAAGGAGGAGCCAGCCGGAGCCGCAGGTGGAGGCCAGGCGACGACCGACCAAGGTGAGGACGGAGGGACGAGGGAGCCCGCAGGAGAGGAAAGGCAGAGGGATGTCGGTGGGACTGAGGGAGTGAGGAGTGAAGGTGAGGCCGATGCGCCGACGGGCCGAGGTGGAATGAGGGGCACCGAGGTCGGAGGTGGAACCTCAATGCCCCGCGATGCCGGTGTGCCGCTGACGCATGGCGGCTCCCAGGTGTTGAGGGGAGCTAGAGTAGGAGTGCGGAACTCAGGTGGAGACGGGGCAGAGTGCAGACTAGGTAGAGGTGGTGGGAGAGGGAGGCTGGGTGGGGATTCTGGACACAGTTCAGCGGCCTGGGGACACAGTTCAGCGGCCTGGGGACACAGTTCAGCGGCCTGGGGACACAGTTCAGCGGCCTGGGGACACAGTTCAGCGGCCTGGGGACACAGTTCAGCGGCCTGGGGACACAGTTCAGCGGCCGCGGCGCTCGGGAGCCATGGCGTTGCCGCGGCGCTCGGGAGCCATGGCGTTGCCGCGGCGCTCGGGATCCATGGCGTTGCCGCGGCGCTCGGGATCCATGGCGTTGCCGCGGCGCTCGGGATCCATGGCGTTGCCGCGGCGCTCGGGATCCATGGCGTTGCAGCCATGATGTTGCGGCCGGCTTCTGCTGTCCGGACCGGGGATAGAGGCAATCCATCCTTGCCGCGAGAAGTCTTTGTAGGCGACTTAGCCTGGCCTATCGTTCTGTTACACAATGGCAGGGAAGCGTGCGATGCGGAGAAACTCGGAGCAAACTCGGAGATGAACAGAAAATACTTTAATCGAAGAAACCAAAGGCACACGATGGTGCAAAACTCGGGAACACAGAGAAGACATCCACACACATAATCTCACATTTAGCAACATCAACGATAGGCAAAGACAATGAGAAACATGACGGTATAAATAGGGCGGATAATAATAAACAGGTGGTATAAATTATATGGGTGGCTACGGGAACACAGGAGGGACACACAGGAGGAGCATGACATGATTGTTACAGTTAAGTGCATTCCTCATTTCTTCCTGTGTATTTATTAATTAATGTTGGAACAGTATTCTAAGATGTTAGCCACATGTTCAGGCACTGACGTTATAGGCACTACATTCTGGAAGAGTGTTTTTTTTTTTGGTTAAAATGAAAGAAAAAAAATCCACAATTGAGCAAGTTGCGAAAAAAAACACAAGATCACAACACTTTGTCTATATGGCGAGTGTATCTGTGTGCGTGCAGCACATGGTTACGCAACAGCTGTTCAATAGATTACACATTAAGTCAAAGCAAAACAACACGAAACTGTGAATTTGAAAAGCACACTGTGTACTTTACATCCTAAATACGTTACTTACAATAAAAAACAAAGTGTTTTTTACACATTACTTTTATATTTTACTTACACATTGCTTACAGTACAATCAATTAATTTTGTTATATGCTTTATGATGAGAAGCCACAAAGATATTACATTTTAATACAACAACTTTATAATTCAAGGTTATGTAAATAATAAGAATAAATAGAAAGAAGTGCAGACTGACTTCATGGAATATTTTCAGTGGTTGCAATACAAAACAAAAGGGAACTAGTTACACGTTTTTTGCTGAAACTAAAATTGAATGAATAAGGGTAAATAGGAAGTTGGAACCAATTTCTTGAAGATATATATTAAATACCTAGAACAACTCAGTTCGCATTCTTACCATCAGAGATCGCTCTTTAAATCTCTTGAATCAATCAGATCGCTCTTAACCTGCTGAGGTCGCTCTTTGCGTTCAAAATCGCTCCCTTAGTTAATTCCTTTGAAATTTCAATTCCTACATTCAATTCCCTTTTCACATTTCCAGCTCTCTTTCCAAGGAACTTGTGCTGCGTCGAAGACGATCTTGATTGGTGTTGCATCATGATGTAGCTTCTGCTCTTCAGCAAGGGTTCTGTGCTGCTCTTGTCTGTCTATTTGGCATTGATTGTCTTAAGCGTTCTCTTACATATACAAAACTTCAAACAAAAGCGAAAAAAGGCGAGTGAAAAGCAATTCAGGGAGTGCGCATCTCCCTGTCCATGATGAATGTAGGACAGGGACACACATTTTCTCAGCGTTATGCGCTTGGGAGCAAATTATATCTATGATATTAGATATAATTTCAATTATATCTAATTTAATATCTCATAATTTCAACTGAAGTTTGTCATAATTTTGATTTAGTCACAATTTCAATTTTTTATATCATAATTTCGATTTAGAAGTAATCATTTCTATTTTTTATATCATAATTTCGATTTAGTGAGTCATAATCTCGATTTAGTAAGTCATAAATTCGATTATATCTAATTTAATATCTCATAATTTCAACTGAAGTATGTCATAATTTCGATTGTCATAATTTCTATTTTTTATCTCATAATTTCAATTTAGTGAGTCATAATCTCGATTTAGTAAGTCATAAATTCGATTATATATAATTTAAAATCTCAAAATTTCAACTGAAGCATGTCATAATTTCGATTTAGTCATAATTTCTACTTTTTATCTCAAATTTCGATTTAGTGAGTCATAATCTCAACATAGTAAATCATAATTTTGATTATATCTAATTTAATATCTCATAATTTCAACTGAAGTATAATGTCGATTTTGTCACAATTTCTACTTTTTATATCATAATTTCGATTTAAAAGGCATCATTTCTATTTTTTATATCATAATTTCGATTTAGTGAGTCATAATCTCGATTTAGTAAGTCATAATTTCGATTACATCTAATTTAATATCTCATAATTTCAACTGAAGTATGTCATAATTTCGATTTAGTCACAATTTCTACTTTTTATCTCATAATTTCGATTTAGTGAGTCATAATCTCGATTTAGTAAGTCATAATTTCGATTATTTATAATTTAATATCTCAAAATTTCAACTGAAGCATGTCATAATTTCGATTTAGTCACAATTTCTACTTTTATCTCATAATTTCGATTTAGTGAGTCATAATCTCGATTTAGTAAATCATAATTTAGATTATATCTAATTTAATATCTCATAATTTCAACTGAAGTATGTCATAATTTCGATTTAGTCACAATTTCTACTTTTATCTCATAATTTCGATTTAGTGAGTCATAATCTCGACATAGTAAATCATAATTTCGATTATATCTAATTTAATATCTCATAATTTCAACTGAAGCATGTCATAATTTCGATTTAGTCACAATTTCTAATTTTATATCATAATTTCGATTTAGAAGTCATAATTTCTACTTAGTAAGTCAAAATTTCGATTATATCTAATATCATATATCATAATTTCAACTGAAGTATTTCATAATTTCGATTTAGTCATAATTTCGACTTCATAATCTCGTAACTTGAATTTTCAGTCTTGATTTTGATTGTTACATATGTATGTTATAATTTTGAGTTTTCATGCACAATTATTTTCCTTATGTGGTGGAAACGGGCTTCCATACAGAGCAGCTGGACAGCCAGCAAGTTTGTAATAAAAAGGGGGAAAGAGGAACACAAAAGAATGAATCTGTCTGGAGTTAGTGCTGGTGAAATCCACAGAGATTATGAACAAATCATTATGAACATATTACCCTTTAAGATGCACTAGGAACACAGAAGCACTACTTATTACTTAATGGTTTAAATACACAGGAAGAGTAATCAATGGAAAAAAGAACAGGTGCAGAACCAAGGATCAAAAACACAGGCAAATGCACAGGAAGAACCAAAAAACACTGAAACTGAATCTGAAAAACACTGAAACTGAACAGAACCGTGACACACTCTGCAATACTAATACTCAATACTTTCTTAAATTAACACGTGAACAACGTTAGATCTTATTATTGACTTTTCTAGCTCTACTGGTTATGTTACATAATCACGCTCAAACATGAGTGCAGCACCATCTAGAACTCTTAAATATTCCCATGTGTTGTTATTATTTGCAAAATGACATTTGTAATGGATGGGTTGGATGAAATGATGGAGTGGTGATGGTTAGATTTTAGATGACCTAAACACGCACACACACATGCACATCAAACCGTGCACACACTTCTGTCTGTGTTGATGTTGGCATCTCTCTGTGGAGCATAAGTCTATTTGTTAACACATCAAAGGAGATCAGTAACCGGGAGGAGAGCAGGCGCTACACCTCCCTCAATGACCAATCCATGAACACTGAGCTCTATATAACTGCCTTTCTTAGAGACACACACATTTTTGTTATACAAAGTTCCTGGTGACACAAAGGTATGCAGAGTAAAAGAGCAAAAACTAGCAGTAGAAAAAATAAAAAAGATTAAAGGATTTTCTTGAAAGATACAACTACTGCCAGGTACAAAAAAGGAATAAATTCTGCATGTTTCTTCCTGCTATCTTTCTGTGAACATATAATGCATTTACATGTGCCGCTTTCTTGCAGATTGACAAGAACTACAAACTACAATCATGGCTCCTATTTTACTGAACAGCATGGGAAGTGAACACAGCGGTTACATTCAGTAAGAACATTTTCATTAACTCAGAAATCGTGTCTTTAATAGATCAGAGAAGATGAGATAAGTAGATGCACAATGTCTGATTGATGGATGTGGAAAAACGTCATGTTTGGATATTTGGAGACACAGGCTTGGTTCAGTTCTGATGACTAAATATCAGGATATTGAGAAAATGGGATTAATGCTTTGCAAAGATATTTTAACGAGAAAATCTCTTTGGTCTGTTTAATTTGTTCTGTTTCTAAAGTATTTTTTCATAATTATTTTTCTCAGTTATTTTAATTAAACACTTTGAGTAAAACAAAGTACAAATATGTCGCAATTTTTTTTTTTTTATCTGCACATGGGTGTCTGTATTATAAATATAATTTTTTCACAGTCTGTTCTCTCAGTCCACAGCAGTAACAGATGTGATGTGTCACAGACAGGTGGAGTACGTGAAAAACCCTCATCTAGACAGCATGGAGGAGGACATCCTGTACCACTTCAACCTGGGTAACAAGACACACGACCTGCCCCAGATGTTCGGGGATGTGAAGGTGCGTTCAGTCATTCCTCAGACCAGACACGAGTTACATTCTGCATACAGTAATACCTTGAGATATGAGCACAATCCGTTCCAGGACGATCTCGTAACTCGAGTTGCTCGTATCTCAAATCATTTTTTCCATAAGAAAAAAAAAAACTCCCTTATTAGTGCTAATAACAATGGAAAAACATGTTTTAATTGCTAGACACACACACACAAACACACACACAATTATAGTATATAAGGATTCCTATAAAATAAAATGTGGTTTTAATTATGAATTCCTGCCTTTGAGACACACGATACAGTAGCGGCTAATGACGACATGTGTGGAGGAAGAGGAGGGATAACGCAGATAAACACAATACAGAAGTGTAGTGTTTGTTCCCGTGTTGTGTGTTGATAGACTCAGAAGCTCATATGTATTATTATTAACAATCATAACTCGTGCTGCTCCCAGCTTAATACTGGTGAATCACTCGTTGCCCCCGGTAACCCCCGCTGTAAAACCAAGCTGCCTCTAGTGGAGATCATATGCAATTACCCATAAATGAGGAGCTTGAGCTGCTGCGAGTGCTGAACACCTCTAGCGTCTGGAAGCTGCTCGTATCTCAAATATTTACTCGTATCTCAAAGCAAACATTTAGCTGGAAGGCTTGCTCGTACCTCGCAATACTCGCATGTCGGGTGCTCATATCTCAAGGTATTACTGTACATCTATATACATCCAGATATATTGTAAAATGCATCCTATTTCTCAGTGTTTCTGTCCACAATGAGAACTTTATTTGTCCTGAAAAACAGCTTTTTAAGGTGAAACATTTTTCATGTAACGCATATGGAACACATGGATATCTATGGTTATGCTGGCATTGATTGTGCCTGATATTTACTTTCATAATGTTGTTAAAAAAAATTTTTACTTTGAGAGTCATTGCGTTTTAGATCATACTACTATATGGTAAAGCGATTGAGTGCGACCAGCAAAAATGCATTTTAAAATTTAGATCTAGCCTTAGGCAGCAGATTTAAGGTCAAATTAAATCCAACACTCTTGAAGAAAGATGGCCTTCAGGACTGTATACTCTTGTATCATCAAAGGGGTTTGTTTTGTGAAAATCACCATCTGATGTATTTATTTGAGTCAGAATTATTTTATTAAGACAGCTATGTCAGAAAATCAGTTGCCTGAGAAGACTTTCATTTAATGAGGATTTAATTTCATGTAATGAGGATAATTTCAATAATCCAATGGACCGAAGTCAGAAGAGTTTAATTTGGTTTACAAGGACTGCAATGCTGCAAATATGAACTAAATAAGAGCTAATATGAACTAATACCAGTAAAGAGAAAGTCTTGAAACATATAAGACACCAAACAATTTATATATATATATATAAATGTAGTTTAATACGACGTTACTTTAGGTAGGAAAATGATTAATTTAGCTGTTTTCTGTCTCTTCTCTCTTCTGTAGTTTGTGTGTGTTGGTGGAAGTGCGAATCGGATGAGATCTTTTGCCCAGTTTATCCACGAGCAGCTGGATCTGCCCGGGAACATCGCAGACATCAGAGACATCTGTGAGGGAACAGACCGATACTCCATGTATAAAGTGGGACCTGTGCTGTCCATTAGCGTGAGTGTCTGACGGACGGACGGACGGACGAGGCCTGTGTTTAACCCAGAGCTTTCTCATCATGCATGCCAATTGATTTGAACTATTTTTAATGTAGGTTTATGTACTGAGCATTGCACTGTATCCAAGATCAACATGATCAAGTGAATTATCAGATCTCTTTGTTTTACCTTTTACACTTCAGTGCATAACACACACTACACCATATCTACCACATGAATGAAGCCTCAAATCATGCAGCTTGTAGAATAGACCTTTGACCTTGGCCAGACCTTTGACCTTGGCCAGTAATCAACTAACTCCAGTATTTCACCCTATGCTAGTGAGTTTAGCATATAGCAAACACGCACCACTCATATTTTCCTCAGAAAAAAGAGGGATGGGGAATCGTGTCACTACACAAATAACGGCTGTATGGTGTAGCTTCCCCTTTTTTCACCGATGCGTTGTGTTCTCTGACAGCATGGCATGGGCGTTCCCTCCATCTCCATCATGCTGCACGAGCTCATTAAAATGCTCTATCATGCCCGCTGTCGTGATGTCGTCATCTTTCGCATTGGCACGTCAGGCGGAGTTGGTGAGCACTTCCTGATTTATTATAATACATCACATGCATGCGTGTAATGCATCTCCCTGAGGAAGCAGCTGTTACCTGAATGGCAATTAAGGAGACTGAAATGAATCAGTCAATCAATCATTTCTGAAGCATTATAAATGACATTTAAAACTGTTGGATGGAAGGGAGACTTGAATATGATCTTTCAGCTCTGTACGCTGGAAAAATGCAATCTTTCCTCTGAACACGCAGGTCTGGCTCCGGGCACCGTGGTGATCACAGATAAAGCCGTGGACTCGTTCTTCCGGCCGCAGTTTGAGCAGGTGATTCTGGGGAAGGTGATCATCAGGAGCACAGAGCTGGATGAAGATGTGGCGCAGGAGCTGCTGCAGAACTCCTCAGAGCTTGCGGATGTTCCCACTGTCATCGGAAACACCATGTGCACGCACGACTTCTACGAGGGTGCTTCACTCTTCTCTTAGTTTGTTTCTGTAGCTCAAACAGCTTGAACTGATCTAATGTACCGCATGCAATTTAAGTTGCTTTTGATGTTAGAGTCTTCCAAATGCATAAATGTACAAATATCTTTGGCCAATGCATGTATGTGTGTGTATAATGACATCAAATGTGTTCCCCGGTCACTGTGTGTCATAACACACCCATAGCCGTAGTTTACATATCAGGGGTCTCATTTATAAAGTGTGCGTACGCACAAAACAGGGCTGGAAACGTACGTACGCCAGTTTCCACGCAAAGGATGTGATCAATAAAAAACAAACTTGATGGGAGAATGTGCGGACCTTAAAGCAAACTTTGAGCTGTGTATTCGCACATTCTGGAGACAGAGGGGATTGGCAACACAGATGGTTAATTTTAGTTTATTTTTTGGTGTATGCCATTTTTTACTTTTAAGCGTATGTAAACTTTTAGTAGGGATCCTACGCACAGTTTTATAAATGAGACCCCAGAGCTGCTTTACAATGTGCTTTAACCATAACTGTATTTGACCTTATTAATCACAAGCATTCAAAAACTGATGTGCTGTAATCTATGGATCTATGTCTACATCTGCACACTAAACGGTTGATTCATTTCATAGCAGAGCTTCCTTTCCCTCCCATCTCCTGTCGCAGGTCAGGGCCGGCTGGACGGAGCCCTGTGCTCATTCTCCACTGAAGACAAGTTGGAGTATCTGAGGAAAGCCTACGAGAGCGGCGTCAGGAACATCGAGATGGAGTCCA
Organism: Rhodeus uyekii; assembly: GCA_037043235.1. Lineage (NCBI taxonomy): Eukaryota > Metazoa > Chordata > Actinopteri > Cypriniformes > Acheilognathidae > Rhodeus > Rhodeus uyekii. The sequence goes on along the minus strand of JAWRVZ010000177.1, from coordinate 811,638 downwards.
CGGTCTTTGCTGCCATGTGTCGCGTCTGCAGTCTCAAAGGTACCAGGAGTTTGCGTTGAGTGTTTTCATCATCGCTGCAGAGGACAAGAGTAGCAGGAATGCATGGAAACGTTCAAACTTGCAGGACTTTTTCTTTTACAAAATGTAGAAATTGAGCACTCTTTTTTTGTTTCCTTCACTCCCACCACCTGATGAAATATGAGTTCTGCCTCTGTCTTTCACACATTGTCTTAGACTTTTTCTGAGGGCGTTCAGTTCTGAGCTTTTTTTACTCTTGTATCTCATCGTTCAGTGCGGGAAGAAAAAGATGATACTTTTTATTTTAGTTGCTTTAATAGGTTCGCAGTTCTCATCAATGAACAAGTTCGTTTTCATATGTCGCCTTGCCAAATTTAAAAATTATAACCTAAAATTGAATGTCAGATGTCAATGCATTAAAACCAAGCGAAGTTTCTCCATGATTAAGCGTTAGACACTTTTAAGTTTGCGAGTAGGATTTGAGAGCTTTGGAAAAGCCAACGGTTTTAAGTGAATAACATCGTTCATTTGAGTGTGTTCCTCACACACACCTTTTGTATTTCAGCCAAATCAATAATTTTATCTTTGTGTGAACTAACCCTTCAAGCTCATGTTTTCCTAAGCCTCAGACCTGCTTCAAGCATCAGTGAATGCCCTGAATGCATCACAGAGTGGTTGACGGTATGATATACGTGTGTGTTTTGCAGCGGCGGTGGTGTGTGTGACTCTGCTGAACCGCTTTGAGGGGGATCAGATTTCCACACCTCATGACGTTCTTCTGGAGTATCAGCAGAGACCGCAGCGTCTCGTGGCTCATTTCATCAAGAAGCGGCTTGGACTCATCTCCTAAAGACCTGCGATGAACATCTGCAGTGTATATAATACTGTTCATAGTGTGTTTGTGTTATTTAAAGGTGACATTTACATTCTCAAATCATCCTAATGTTTAAAACTAATGAACAGATAGCTCACTTTTAATATTGCAAATCATTTGTGTATTATAACTTGTAAATCTACCGTATTATTTAAATTATGTGTGCTAAGCTTATCGGCTTATTGGAAATAAGCTAAATAAATTATTTGAAGTTCATGAAATGTGTGATGTGGGTTTGTGCTTTAGTAACACTTGATACTGATGTGACGAACTCAAAGCCGCGGATCATGCTGGAAAAGCTTCAGATGTGTTCAAGTCTTTGCCCTGCGGCTCGTAAACCTCACGCGGCGGCGCTTCATAACAGCGCTGTGGGTCGCAGTCTCTGTGTTATGGAGGCTGGAGGAGAGCTGGATCTTGATCACGAAACCTTTATTTTTAACCAAAACAAAAAAAGGGCAAACAACTCGCAAAACAAGTCGAGCAGGCACACACACAAAACAGCTAAAGAAAGGCACAGGTGAACAGGACAGAGGACAGAACTGAACTAAGGGTGTAAACGAGACACAGGTGCGCACAATCAGAAACCACAGGAGATAAAACTAGGCTGACGCCTGACCAAGTAGGAGAGATGACAGACCAACAAGCCACAGTGGAGTGATGGCTCTTAAAAACCACAGTGTAGCTGATGGTTGTCCTTCGATCACGGCTGGATGTGCTGGCCAGATGACAGTGTCGATTAAGAGCAGACGAGGAAGACTCAGGAGGAATAGAGAGAGCTGGGAAGATGGGCAGATGATGTCAGACTAGACTAGTGCTCCCTCCAGGATAGATATAGCGCCGCTAGAGACTCGTCACTTATTATCCAGCAATATTACTCATTTAACTCATTTCTCTAACAGTAGAGAGCAGCGCTTGCAACATCAAGGTCAGATAGAGTAAAGGCCAATAGGACAGCTCTGACCTCAGCATTTGGCCTGAATCCAGAGTATTCCCACAACCCCGTCCCAGGCTGGGACAGGACTAGTGAGAAGATGGGGTGATGGAGAGATGCTAGAAAACGGTTGTGGGAAAGAGGTAAGTCTGCTGTATATATGCCTCCTGTTATGCTAATGGTCCTCCTGAACTTTGTTAATCATACAAAAACAGAAAAGATGTTTTGCCCTAAGTAAAATATTTAAGGAATAAATAAGGTCTCTAAATCTTATAACGAGATTTGGTCTTAAAAATCTTAAAATTGTTGTATAAAAACTTTGTTACAAGTAACAAATTGTTACTTTTGAAATGTTCTGACCACTCAGAAGACTGTTTCCACCCGGCTGCCAAGGTTCAGTAGTTCAAGTGAGAATGAACTCAAAACTATGATTTGTATAAATGCATTGAATGTTAGATTTAAGACATAATGTCAGGAACAGAAGCAACTTTTGTACCATTTCTGGCCACAGTTCCTCTTGTGGTCTGGGAATGTTCCTCAAGGGATTCAAACCCACAACTTGTAAGGCTCAGGGATTGTTGCTTAGTTTTTGCACGTTCACCAGGCTGCTGAGGAAAGCGTCCAAGGCAAGAATGAGTACACAAATGCATTAGTTAGCATACTAAAAAAACTATTAACGCAACCTGATCCACATTAGAAATAATGGAAACTGGTTTGCATGCTAAACTAACTAGCATAAGACAAAAAACACAGGCACGATCAACTTCTGAGAGGTATTTCTTATAACAAATATAAAAAATCCATTGTCTTTTATGTACTGCAAAATTGGACAAAACTTGTGGGAGAGAACAGTTTTCATTGACTTCAATATGGCGGACTTCATTATATACTGTATTTACTTGGTTGATACACGGACTGACAACAGCAGGCATGCTTTAGATCATTTCTGAGTTTCTCTTAGAAGACTTCATGAAGACTTATAGCCCTTAAGACTTTTTGTCAATATGCCTCCAGATCTGTTACATTTCGAAGACATCTGAATGATCATATGTGAACAAAAGCCTGAATTCATCAGTTCATCGTATAAAGTGATCGTGTCTCTTTAGAAAATTTGGACTAAACTTGTCAGGGTTGTGTCACTTCGGTATGGGTTTCTGGTGTTTGTTTGGCAGAGCTTTGACACTGACCCTTCGCCGTGTCTTTAGCGCCGTGACTTCATGTGGTTTGTTTTGCTCGCAGTGGGTGTGCCACAAGCTGCCCGCTGTCTCGCCCTGTTTCATGTGAACGTGCGGCGATGTGTGCCTGCATTGGCTGCGTGTTCGTGTCGTGTCACGGGGTAACCCCGCCCGTGTGGTTTCCCTGTTCCCGCTCATTATCTCCCTCATGTGTTCCCTATTTAATCCCTTTGTCGTTGTCATAGTTGTCTTGTAGTTTTGGAATTACATGAGGATGAGTAAATTACAGAATTTACATAATCATTAAAAAATAAAATATGAAATTACTCAAAAAGTTACTAACATGTAAATCGTGGAATAACTTTCATCGTTCTTTTTATTATTTGATGAAAAATTTCATAAAGTATACATATAGTTATTTTCTATCCGTTATGACTGATAAAGGATAACACATAAAATATGTTTATTTGATCAATGGTGAGGCTCTGAAGGCAGTGGATTCCGTGTCTCGTCTGGGGGGTTTTGCAGGTTTGATTGCAGACAGGATCTGTCTTGCGTAAGGGCTGTTATGGAGACCTGCGGTTCTGAGCTGCTGTTCGACACGCACTCTGGGATCAGACACAATCTGAAAGACAGACAAGATAAGATAGAAAAAAATGCATCTTTCAATTATTCAAAGATTTACAAATCCATAATTTACCATGATTAACCCTTCACAGTGAGATGCTCAAGCGACAGTCAGGGAAGTAATGTAAATATTAATTCTTATTTATATAAATAAATGTTTTCCAGGTCATAATTATGTAACAGCTGTGGTTATTGACCAGTTTATCTGCTTCGACATGACCAAGGCTAAACTTATCTCAGTTTTGTGTGTATTTACAGGATGTGATGTTATACTTCAATGTTATGAAACAAAAGTCTGAAAAAAGCTGATTCACTGTTCGGCCTTGGCCAATGATGTTGTAAAGATCAGAGTCCTAAAATGTCATCACATCTTAACCATTCTTATTGACATTTAAATACCCATGCTGCAGGTCTACCCTGTACAACAAACAATTAAACAGATTATTTAAATTTTGAACAGTAAATAAATGACTAACTGCAAGATCAGCAGAGGCTAAACTTCTTGTGACAAGCAGGAATTGCATGTATTACATAAGGACCTATAAACCTGCAACCAAATAGATATATCTAAATATTTATCACATTTGTTCGTAACTGATCAAACATAGACATCCAAGTTTTTATTTGTTGACTATATAATAATTATATTGAGAATTAAATTGAAAAAAGGGTTTTCTTTTAAATATGCCACAGTCCACCATTCTACTGTCCAGCTATTCCCCATGATACTTTGCACAAATTATAGTTGTAACTCTAACACGTTAGACAGACACACACACAAAGATTAATGATAAAAAAATACTTATTAAAGGGGACCTATTTTGCCCCTTTTTACAAGATGTAATATAAGTGTAAGCTGTCCCCAGAAGGTGGCTGCGTCTGAACTTCCGATTTATAGTTTTCTGACTGCATGCATCCAAAGCACGCGGACAGAAACCTCAATGTCAGATGGCGCGTCCCGTGAGTAAGTTCTCCTTCATATACTATTGTGTATTTATTACAATGTAAAATACACACAAGTATAGAAAGGTGATTAAAGGTGAAGGAATGTGAAAGGGATGAAAGGTGATTAGGAGGACCCAGGCCACAGTCAGCACAAAAGCCCACAGCGGAGGAGAGTGTTGGACTCAGGGGGACAATAGACGGAGCCAGTGGAGGTGGAGACCAGGTAGGTCAGGGGTGGGCAAACTACGGCTTTTTAATCTGGCCCGCCAAACTAAAATTAAAATTTTATTATAATTAAACCCCCTTCATTTTACCTTTCCCTGTAATGTCAGTGTTTCCCCAGCAGATGGTGCACTCCAAAGACATTGACCTTTGTTTGAGTGCGATGTGTTTCTCTCTACTTCACTTTTTCGCTTTGCAGTTTTTGAGTCCTTCAGTAAAGTGAGTGCCGAGTGTTTAATAAAGAGTGAACAACAAAATATTTTTTCGCTGAAGTCCGATCAAGGGCTGTATGTCTGATATGCCAATAAACTGTAGCAGTTTTTAAAGAATACAACATCAGCCGTCATTTTGCCACAAAACATGCCAACTACGCTAGCAAACAAGAACGTCTCCACAAGAACGGGCAGCTACGGCTCAGAGACTGACGGCTAATTTACAGTGTTACGACCCCGCTCTAGGGGTAACAGGGTGTAACGAAAAACTGAAAGTATAACTTAAATTATTTTATTTCGGGAACAGTCTTTGAGCACACAAAACTGTGCCAAAACAATAAACAAACAAGCTGGCTAAGTTTTGAGATCTGTATGTCCTAACAAAACAAACAAAATGAAAATACAAAGCACTTCCCTTACTTCCTATCTAACGAAAAACACGAGAAAACTTTTATAAACAAAAACAGGCACACTCAAAGCTTGGAAGGCATTTACAAAGAGCACAACAGCGTTGGGCGGAAGCGTGGTGTTAGCTTACAGGTTACCAATTAATTACCTTGACAGTTACCAAGTGAACAAGCACACAGACAACAACCTGCTCATTGTTCAAAGAAAAGGAAACGCGGACAACAACACGTGCTGTCGGTACACCAAACACAGTTCACTCTGAGCCACTAGCTTTCTCTGTGCTTGCCACCACTTCCGCCGTCTTCCTCTGTGCAGACTCCAGCTTTAAAGGGCGGGCCTTGGGCAGAGAACCAATCCGAGGCCGTTGCCAATATCACCGGCACCTGGTGATAGAAAGAGATAGCGGGAGAGAGAGAGAGAAATACAGGAACTCCTGGCCACAATGACAGTTTCTCTAAACACAACGTCTGAGGACGTAACAACAGACTCAGCACATTGTTTGGTTCAACCACTGTTCCCAAATGCATTTCAATGCAATATCTTGTTTCCGCTCTCGAAAGAGAACATCTCTGGTTATTGTCGTAACCTCAGTTCCCTGAGAGATGAGAACGAGACGTTGCATTAACCGCCGTGTTCGCGCTTGACCAGCTGTGCAGCGTTCAGTCATGATTCAGACGCGATTGCTGCGCTTATGCTGTTTATACTGTCTGTTAGCCAGAGCTGCATCGCGCGACAATTGGCCAGTGTTAATCTTGTGTTATCCTATAAGGTTTCAGAAATGATGTGAAGAGGAGGAGTTCGGATCTATCCTGAGAATTGCCAGAACAAAACTAACTCCAGACTTTGATGCACTTGCAAAAAAAGGGAGATCAACAACACTGTTCCCACTGAAACTGAATGAGAGTTTATCTACTGTGTTATTAAATTAATACATTTGGAAAACAATTTTTACAATGAACCTTGCACATTAATGCTTCGGTTAAAGCCCAAGAGTCAAAAAGTTTGCCCACCCCTGAGGTGGAGATAAGCCAAAGAGACCACACAACACAGATGGATCTACAAGAACAAGACGAAGCTGCAGTGACGAGTATCTGAATGAAGCCAAAGTGCCAGAGGACTAAGGCAGAGCTGGAGGGAATGTAGAGCCTAATGAAGCCAAAGTTTTGGAAGGATAAAGCGTAGCTGAAGGCCCAGTCGTCTGTGGCACAGGCAGAGTGGCATCTGACCAATGTGGAGCCGGAGGAACAAGAGAGTAAGGAGAGCTGAGGCGACTGAAGGGCCATGGGATCCTCTTGACAAGTTAGAGCTGGAGACTGGAAAACCCAAGGCACATCCACACAGCAGAATGGAGTCAGACGAGGATCCGAGGGACCGAAGGGAACCAGCGAGGTGGGCCCAAGGAAATGGGTCTTATGGGCAGAGGAGTTGAGAGGAAGCTGGAAAGGATCCTTGGAGACACACAAGACAGGGAAATATCCTCCTCCATTTCCTCATAAAAATGAATGGAGGCCAGCTGCAGTCATTGGAGTGTGGGCATTGCTCCACTCCCTGCCCTCTATACCCATGAGGATAGCCACAATAATGGATGGTGTAGCCAGCATGCGCACCTGGTCAGACAGTCTATTGGACTGGGAATCCGGCGCAATGATTCACTCAGTCTTTGCTCCATCTGGCACTAATACTGCGCCAGGCTCCTCCGTGTCTGTGGTGTGCTCTGGCATTCGCTCACTGCAGTGTGTGGGGGGTGGCTGGATGGGCTCTGGGTCCGGAGAGAGGCTAGTGATGTCCTCCTCTGCGAGGCAGATGGTGAACCAAGATCCGTTATTTCACCATCAATTACTCCACATTCAGGTGGTGAAATCTCCTCGAGGACCAAAGCCGAGCAGGTGTGCCTTGGATCTCTGGCTGAGGGAGAGTGCAACACAACACCTGGATAGCATGTGAGGCATGCCAGATCTAAAACTCATTTGTGTGGTTCTCTAGATTTTCTGGGCAGTGCAGTTGAACAGCTGGTAAGTGAACAACTGTAACTTCCGTTAAACAAAGTTTTTCTATATGGATGCAATAAGCATTTTCAAAAACAATGAGATGACATTAACTTACTTTTTCTTTACCAATCCAATTTTAAAAGAACATTGAATGACAACAAAGTCAAATTGACATTGTGACAGACAAGAAATATATTTACCTGCTATAGAAACATTTCAGTAAACACTGGTTACAGAAGTATTAAATAAATAAAGTATTTAATAAGTATTTTTTTATTATTAATCTTTGTGTGTTGGTTTAGAAGTGAAAAGGGAGATAATTACATTTTAAAGCATTTAAAACAAACCTGAAAAGAGATGTGACGGTTTAGAGAGAAAAACAAGGGTTTGTTAGTGTGTGTAGGCATGCAGCATGTTAGGGGAGTGTTTCAGGGGGAGCTTGAAAATGGGCTTCTGTCAACATGGAGAAGAGAAATACTTTTTTTATGTACAGTCTGTTTCTTTTTTTTACCCAAAGGGTTTTGCACATGGATTGCGACAAGATTCAGGCTGTGGTGGATTGGCTGCTCAGATTCCTGCAAGGCCCTGCAGAGGTTTCTGCGCTTTGTCAATTTTAACTGGTCACACCTCTGACTGCCATTACCTTATTATACCATTATATTGGTAACTGAGAGCTGTTGGTCATCAAGCAGGAGTTGGAGGAGCAGCCATTCATCGCCTGGACCGATCTCAAGAACCTAGAGCACATCCGATCCGCTAAACGCTTGAAATCTAGAGAGGCTTGTGGGAACTTTTTATGTCGTTTGATTCTGCTATCTTGTACCTTCCGGGCTCTAAAAACATCAAGCCCAATGCCTTATCGCACATTTTTGATCATCCTCTCCTGACTCTCTCTTGCCAAAGAAACTGATCATTTCTGCAATCACCTGAGAGATCACATTATTTGAATATCAACCAAGCAGCTCATTTAGTCAAAAGGAGGGATATGGATTATTTGTAGCGCAATCTTATGATTTGAAATGATTTGTTTCAGTCATTTTGAGTGGAACGTTCCTAAACCTTAAGTGCTATCCATAATCTATAAGTTATTTAACATATGGAATACTAATTATAGGTGGTATTTAACATTTAATGTTTCTAGAAATAGCCCATATTTATGTGCATGATACAGATACAGAATAATTCATGCTGAACACTACAAACTCAACACATATTCTGGTTCTGGATCAACAAAATTTGGTTGGATTGTTGGTCTTAATGTTGATTAATGAAAGGCTTAATGTGTTTCTGTGTAGGAGGTGAGTGTGTGTGTGTGTGTGTGTGTGTGTGTGTGCGCGCGTGTGTGCGTGTGTGTGCGTGTGGTACCTGTTTATCAGTGAATGTATTTAGCTGGTACAGTGGTCTTTGCAATGCAAACACTTCTTCTGGAAGTTGACGCGCTCTCCATGCCACTGTGTTTCCCATCATTCGCTCTGGATTGGCCTCAGCTACTTTAGAGACCTGTAAAGCAAACAGATACGCACAACAGGTTCTCACTGTAATCTAGACTCAGGCCCTGACACAAATCATTAGTCAGAATTTTAAGAGTGGGAATTTGTATTTGTGTTTACCTGGTTGCATAAAGCTTGCAATCTCTCCTCTCTCTCCTTATCATCCTTCTGTTTTTGTTTTTCTTTAGTTTCACGCATCTGTAGTTTCCGCTGTAACTGTTCTTTCCTGAACTTCACCCTGCACAACATATACAACCAATGATATAGCTGAAACAATTATATGATCAAATTCTGATTGCATTTGTCAGAATTTTGATAGTATTAATGTTCATCGCTGTGTGTTTTTCAGTTTCTCACCTGTGCTCAGTGTTGCTCCAGTCTACCTTTACGTTAGCACTTATTTTGTACTGCGATTGAGATTAAACTCTCCATTTGAACTTAATCATTCTATTTAAACCATTGCTAACATAAGACTGAGTTGAAATATGCTGCAAACTGTGCCTTTCCCCATCTCTTCACCTCCAGATCCTCCTGCTGGATCCCTCGGCTAACATATCGCTGTGCCTGCCCCATTCTCCAGCCCTTCGCCATGTCCTCATCCTCCTCGCCCTCTTATCACCACGGTCAGGGTTAAGAACTTGTTTTATATTTTCGGTTATCTTGATATTAACGCGCTGCATTGAAACACTATGGGAATGCTTTGCGTGAATGTTTCGCATCGAGTGTGAGTGCTTGAGTGTGAATGCTGACGTCATAAAACGGGAGACTATAAAGGCATGCCGGAAGCGGCAGCTTAAGTGTCTTTAAGCGCTGTGAAATGGTTGAGTGTTTGGGTTGCTGCCATAGTATGGGTGTTTTTATTACCTGCGTTCAGGTTTCTCCACGCTTTTGTTTTCTCATAAGAAACTACTATGGTGAGAAAACAGCAATTGAGTGTGCGTCAATCCTCGCCCTCATCATATCTCAGGCAGGGATAAGCACAGTCTTTGTGTTGTTTGTTTAGGAGCATAGCAGAGGACGCTGGCTAGCAGTTACAGTTAGTGCACTCCATTCCCACCTGCCGGTATTTGAAAACAAGGCTGCCCAGCCTCGCGATCCTCAGGGTTTGGGTTTGTTGCCGAGGCACAGTGGCAACTTTGCATCCTGGGGTTCAGAAATGGACCTATCAGAGGGGTTAGAGATGGGCTTGACCTTATCTCTGCCCGCACCTGGCCGGTCCGATATCCTCTCCCGGGATCTGGAAGCACATTCTGCGGTTGCTTCCACCTCGGCAGAGGCACTAGTACTGTAGCTATCCAGCTCTGAGGAGTTGCATGCTCTTAGCATCAAGGCTGGAGATGAAGACTCGCCTCTTCAAGCAGTCGGCAGGCGATCCTTGTCTGGTCAGCCTAGAAAAGGGCATTCGTCAAAAATAGGTTGAACGTCTCCTTTCATACTTGAGCAACTTCTATGTCGGGACCACCTTCTTTCTGATCCTCACACTGTTCAGGTCAAAAGTCTCTTTAGCAGTCAACTGTTTGTCTGCTTCGGGGCCCCTGAGGGAGTATGAGCAAGAGGTTAGTTGAGGATATCTCTCTTGCCCATGAGTCAGCCAGACTGCACAGCGTACAGCTTTGTGTGCTTGAGCCATTCGCTCTCCTGTCTGGTGTGCAGAGCATGGTGTTCGGATCCTGACACTTCGTTCTAGTTCGGTTCTGGTTTTGTGTTGGGCTTCGGAGTTTCATGCTCCGTGTGTCTCTTTGTCTGTGTTGAGATCATGAAACGAGTGCATAATCATTCTTGAGCACTCTGTCTTGTTGTGTGAGCGCGGTTTTGAGTTTACTCAGGCTCAATAACAATACATAATAATAAACAGTATTATTTACCTGGTTTACCTATTTTTACTAAATCATTGAAATATGTGAAATATGCCATGCAGAGATTTCCACAAACATTTTTGGGTGATGATGCACAAAAACAAAAATGAGCTTAATATGCTAGCTCTAACAACAATAATCTGTTAAAACATTTAAAAAAAATTGACTGTTTGATAATGTGAACTGCGATATTTTTGAAAATATATATATATTTGTTAGAAATATATGAAATCTTTGTTCATATAATATGATTCAGTATTTTTAGGTTAGATATGCTGGTTATTTCACCTTTTACCACTTTATTTCTCCAAATAAAGTACTGTACCTTTCTTTATCACTCTGCATCTGTTCTTCTATCGCCCTCCTCAGCTCTGCAAGCCTTTCCATATCTCTCTTTCTCTGCTCCTCTCTTTTCTTCTGTTTTTCTGCATGGAACCTATTTATCTGAGAGAGAAAACAATAGAGAGAAAGTGAGAGGAAAATAAAGAAATGTATTTGCATGAAGGGAAAAAGGAAGAAGATAAGTTCACACACACACACACACACAAAACACAACCCTATGGCATTAATTTCACATTACTTCTATCAAACTAATGGGCCGAGGCCAGAGCATCGAGATTCTCCTCACTATTTTGCTATTGCTCTGTAACAACACTGGGTCTTTCAGAGTGTCCTAATAAATTGTGATATATTAATAACTTACAAGTATCCAATTAATGAAATAGTTTGGTTTTCATGACGACTTTAATTAACAGTGAAATTACAAGTTGTACTGTCGTGAAGGTTTCGCCATTACCTGCTGTGTCAGTTGAGCTCTTCTGGTTTTTTCTCTTTGCTGCTCTTTCCTCAGTCTCTCCTCTTCCTCTTTGTGCCAGTAAGCAGCGAGAGCGGCCTCCAGCTCCGCAGCCTCCTCCTGACGCACGCGCCACTGCTGGAGCTACACACACACACACACAGAGGGACAGGCAGCTTAACAAAGCTCTCCGGAGTGTTTAGACCACTGGAGTTAAGCTGTAAATATGTTCAGTAGACTGTATGGTATGTGAACAGTATGTAAACTTTGCTGATCCATCAAAAAACAACATAGAAAATCTCTGTAGGCACACACAACATTACAATATGATTACACACTCAAATTATAGAAACTGAGTCTGAACACACACACACACAGGGCTACATGGACTAAAGTTGAAGAATCAGATTACATGATATAATCAATTTGACAGCAACAATATGTATTAAACATTTTCTGAAACTCAATATCTGTTCACTAACACTAAAACTGCATGTCTCTTGATTCAGCTTCTTAAGTGCATGAAACCTGAGGAAGAGCATATTCTACTGGTCAAAACAACCAATAAGAGTAAACCAATAAAGGCATTTATTAAAACTTGAATCATATTAATGTTCTCATATTTAGAAAAAGAACAAAGGGTAACATTTTACAATAAGGTTTCATTAGTTCACATGTTTCGCTCATGGTTAGTTCATACATTAATGTTAACAAATGAAACCTTTTTGTAAAATGATAATCATTTTTTTTTTAATGAATTGTGTTTGTTTGTTGTTTTATTTTATTTGCAGAACAGCTCTATAGATGAAATGAACTAATTTAATAATTTAAGATCTTTAACTGAATCAGCACTGAAATCAAGCATGGCATTAGCACTGGCAGGTCACGTGAGTCTCAACAGATCCATGCCTACCTATAGAAATACGCTGCATCCCTGTATAAGGTCACGTTCAGTATTAAAGCAACTCATTGCGTTGTTTAGGAGCCAATTACCCTCCTCCATCCTCAGCTACTCCTGTCGTCCAGTCAGGGTTGGCCTTCTGATGTCTCCCTTCGCATGAGACTCATTATCTTGAATGATGTTGTTACAGTAATGGGTTACCGCTGTTCTCTGTTAGGCTGCACGGATGGGAAAGGAGTTCTTGCCCAAAACGGAACCATTACGCCAATCCAAACTGCATGCTAACGGTCAACCATCTTTGATGACAGCGGTTCAACAGAACAGACTTCAGCCGAAATACATCATTTCTCTGTTATCAGTCACATTTTGCCTTTGCTTTGGTTTATATTATATATGTTATAATGTATTATATCTTTTTATAAATATTTGTTACCAAAGCTAAAATACATTATATTTGCAGACCCTTGTTGCACATCAATTTGGTTGTTTGATGTATTTTGATGAATTATATTTTATAAAGGTGTATTCAGTGAATAGATAAAATAAACTGGGCTCTGTTTTGATTTAATTACCAGTTTGTTTTGCTTTCATTTGTCACGCGTGCATGTAGGATGAAGGCATGAAGATGAGAGAAACACACTAGCGTTTACCCAACAAAACCTTTGAATACAATAATGAACAGCACAGTAAAGACGACAATGTACCCTGATTAAGACACAGGACTTAAATGCACAGAGGATGATTGGGGAAAGGGAACAGCTGACGAGACTAATAAGGTAATTAGTGATTACTAATTATTATTAATAGCAATTGTGGTAAAGGTATTAACTTTAGCATAAACTTCACAGGTAAAGGTCTGTAGTGTTGCACAGAAGCGGAGCTGTTACAAGTTCACATTCTAAGTTTCTTATTTGTGATGCAGGTGTTATTAAAAACAGAAGACCCGTGGCTGAAGGTGGTGAATGTAAAAACCTTGTCTCTGAGCCTGAGGCAGATGTTCTGCTGGTGTGAACGCTGGTCCTGAAGCTCCTGCTGCTGTGTGTGAGAGATCCTGCCGTCCTCCAGCACGCTCAGTGCCCTCAGCAGCAGATCTGAGCGATCCCGCTCCCAGCTTTGCAGTACAAGACTCTTCTGTGTCGTGCTGAAGTGATACCAGTCACTCCGACGCTCGTGTGCTCTCTGCAGTACAGCAAACACACACAGACACGAGCACTGCACAAGCACATCCAGGAAACAGCTTACTGAGCAACCCTGTGGCAGCGGTTGCAGTTTAGTCTTTTTATGACTTTAGTGTGACGGCTTTACACACCTGGAATTCTTTTCTTCTTCTTTTTATAAACAAGTGCACAAAACTTGACGTTCAGTTGTATTATTTTGATGATGTGTCCTTCATTCTCGAATTGTCAGGGATTTGTTTAACTTATTTTAGTTCCTTATTTTATTTATTAGTTATCACTTGGGATCTTAAAGGGACAGTTCACTCAGAAATTAACATTTTGTAATTTACTCATCTTCAGTTTGTTTCAACCGGTTTGAGTTTCTTCTGTTGAACACAGTAGATTGTAGTCATTGACTTCCACAGTATTTGTTTCTTACTATGGGAATCAATGACTACTAAAGCAGTGAATTCCAGAACCGACTGCTGCTTCACCACCGTCAACTGTCTGCTTACCAACACTCATCAAAATATCTGCTTTTGTGTTCAACAGAAGACAGAAAGCCATACAGGTTTGGAACAACTTGATTATAATCATACAATATGATTTAAAATCCCCATGAATTAAAAATGTAGTTTTTTTTGCTTTTAGTATGAATGTTACGAATACGCTATCAATAAACTAGTGTGCTCCAAAACAAAGATCAAATTTGCATTTAAAAAATAAATACATTGAAAACAATCTCTGCCAAAATGAATCAAGAAGACATCACTATGCACTTCTCTTCTCATCAGATTTTCTGTCCAATCAATTGCTCTCTGAAATCACTTGTTTAATAATTACTATTTTCTATATGGTTAATACATAATTTACTTTCCTGTGTGTCTATCAGTAGAGAGCAGCGCTTGCAACATCAAGGTCATGGGTTCGATTCCCAGGGAAAGCAAGAACTGATTAGAATGTCAATGTGTTTCTTGAATGCAATGATGATAAAAGCAGCTGATAAATGCAGGAATGTAGATGTAAATATAGAGGATAGTGAATGATTCAAGATGATTCATGATAATTCATTTCATCACATTTCAACCATTTTCATGAACCATTGAATGATTCAATATTATTATATATTCTAGAGCAGTGTTTTTCATCACTGTGCCGCGGTACACTAGTGTGCGGTGAGAGATCGTCAGGTGTGCCGTGGAAAATTATTCAATTTCACCTAATAGGTATAAAAAACATTTTTTGAAGACTTTTTTTCTTTGGGTTTACTTGATACGCATTCAAGACACTTTGATAAGAATGACTGTATATTGTTAATATAGGCTACAGAGTTTCATTTTTTAACATTTTCGGTTGCCTTGTGATTTTTTTTCAATGAAAATATGTACCTTGGCTCAAAAAAGGTTGAAAAACACTGTTCTAGAGACATTGAAAACATTCTAGAAAACTTGATTCAACTTTGAATGTATTAATAGTTCAAATAAAAGTTAACATTCTACATTTAATCGACCTGTCATGTGCCTGTCTTTAGATTTAAGAAAACTGCTTAAATAACATTTAATATGTTTATATGTTATAGAAGATCTTATATTTCAATCAATCTGGAAAGTCACTGAAAGCAAAAAAAAAAGTGAAATCTCAGCCATTTCCAGCCCACAATATAATGTCGTATTGTTGGTAACCCTGAGTTGGTAGACAGACACTAAATAAAATAAACGTATCATCTGCACTATTCTTATTTGATGTGTGTGTACTGACCAGTTCCTGCAGGGTAACGTGCGGCATCAGTCTCTGCAGCATGTCAATGCAGAGCGAGCGCTGGTTTCTCAGACTGGAGGAATACTGACTCATTATGTGCTGGAAACACTCGTGATCTGCTGCGCTCCAGCCACAGTTCCTGACACACACAGCAAACAGATCACACTGCTCACACAATACTTCCTGAACTATACCGGCCAAAGCATGGATGCACACTCCTGCCTCAGGGGAAGGAATCAAGGAACGAACGAATGAATAACAATAATAAAAGTGTATTGTGCAACTTTATTCTCTCTGCATCTCACATGGCAACGAGTGATTCACCAGCATTAAGCTGGGAGCAGCACGAGTTATGAGTGTTCAATAATAATAAATATGAGCTTCTGAGTCTATCCAACACACAACACGGGAAGAAACACTACACTTCTGTATTGTGTTTGCGTTATCTACATTATCCCTCCTCCTCCTCCTCTTCCTCCGCACGCCGTCATTATCCGCTACTGTATCGTGTGTCTCAAAGGCAAGAACTCATAATTAAAACCACATTCTATATCACAGGAATCCTTATATCCTATAATTGTGTGTGTGTGTGTGTCTCTGTAGCAATTAAAACATGTTTTTTCCATTGTTATTAGCACTAATAAGGGAGTTTTTTGGAGGGCCGGAACGGATTTTTTTTTTCTGTTGTTTCTTACAGGAAAAAATAATTTGAGATACGAGCAATTTGAGTTAAGAGCTCATCCTGGAACGAATTATGCTCGTATCTCAAGGAATTACTGATTACAGATTATAAAAGAGCTGATAGTTAAGAGTGTTACCTGTCCAAGCCCTGCAGTCTGCTCTCCACTACTGCTAGTCTGAGTTTATATTTCTCCGTGAGAGAGTGGAAGCTGTGAATGAGATCTGATCTGAGGTCAGGGTACGGGCATTCTTCAGTGAAGACCTCCTCTGGAATCTTCTCCAAATATCCTACATGTTTTCCCATCGCTGCAGACAGTACGTGCTCCTGCAGGACACACATGGCTGATCAAATGTTTTACTGCAATTTGATTACAATGTGAAAACAATTCTGTATTCATTTCCACAAGAAAACTCTGATTAATGTATCACTAAAGGCAAAGTTAAATAACAATTGAAGTTTTGTAGCGGTCCATCATGTATTTTGTAAATCTATATGGGAGCGTATTCCTGAAATAAAGGCGTATGTGTGTTTAACATTGACAGTTTTTCTCTCTCAGGAAAAAGGAACAGAAATATTGATGATTAACTCAAAACTATCCCTCCCCAGAAACTTATTCAAACACTAGAGTATAAAGAAGAATATAGTCTGAAGCTCTGACTGAGAGAGAGAACATGTTATCAGTGTGTTTTGGGGAAAGTTGCTTGTTTAGACCCAGAGCTCGACCAACTTCAACCTTGAAGAAATGATGCAGGCTGTGTATCTGTGCATAAGTATTCTCTGTTACAGATCGCTTTGGGTGAGCTGATCAACTGCTGATCGAAATTACTTGTTTTTCTCGACAAACTGATGCCTAGAAACCCAGTTCTGCGATTTGGAAGGTCCGTTCATGAATAAACCAGAGGCCTTGTTGTCCGCCGTGTGATCGATGACGACTTGCTTCAGCCTATCAGTCCAGGAGTTGAAATTTGACTGAGATAAACGCTCAATCTTTTCATAGCTTTTGTTGGCTCTGAAACTCTCGCTTGGTATTTCTCCGGCTTTTGTCTAGCAAACAAATCACTCATCACTAAATGAAAGCTTAAAACGAATGCCTGATTATTTCAGGGGCCTCACAAGTCCATTGTTTTTGAATTTTTTGTTTTTTGTTTACCGATGATGTCATCACATCACGTGTCGGAGCGTCACACGTAACAGCAACAGTGTTGCCAGATTGGACATATCGATCACGGGTTCAGTATGGAGTTCCTCAAGGTTCAGTACTAGGACCATTGCTTTTCACCCTGTACATGCTTCCTTTGGGTGCAGTTATTAGGAAGCATGGCATTAGCTTTCACTGTTACGCTGATGATACTCAGCTCTATATTTCTTCTCATCCTGATGAAACGAACAAATTCACTAAATTAACAGAATGCATAACTGATATAAAAAATTGGATGACTAATAACTTTCTACTGCTTAATTCTGAAAAAACAGAGATTCTAATTATTAGACCAAAAAGTTCAGCACATAATAATCTAGACTACTGCCTAACACTCGATGACTGTTCTGTCAAGTCCTCGTCGTCAGTTAGAAACCTGGGTGTGCTCTTTGATAACAATCTTTCATTTGAAAGCCATGTTTCTAGCATCTGTAAAACGGCATTCTTCCATCTTAAAAATATATCTAAATTACGACATATGCTCTCTAAGACAAATGCGGAAAAGTTAGTTCATGCGTTCATGAGTTCAAGGCTAGATTATTGTAATGCTCTACTAGGTGGTTGCCCTGCACGCTTAATAAACAAATTCCAGCTGGTCCAAAATGCAGCAGCTCGAGTTCTTACTAAAACCAGGAAGTATGAGCATATTAGCCCAGTTCTGTCAAACCTGCACTGGCTTCCTATTAAACACCGAATACATTTTAAAATCTTGCTAATTACTTACAAAGCATTAAATGGTTTAGCTCCACAGTACTTGAGCGATCTCTTAACACATTATAGTCCTTCACGTCTATTGCGATCCCAAAATACTGACCAGCTTATAATATCTAGAATATCAAAGTCAACTGCTGGCGGTTGATCCTTTTCCTATTTAGCTCCTAAACTCTGGAACAGTCTTCCTATTACAGTTCGGGAAGCAGACACACTCTGTCAGTTTAAATGTAGACTAAAAACACATCTCTTCAACCTGGCATACACATAACACATTATACATACATTTTTTATCCAAATCATGTAAAATGATTGTTAGGCTGCATAATTTAGGTCAGCCGGAACCGGGAACATTCCCATAACACCTGATGTACTCGATACATCAGAAGAAGAATGGCATCTACGCTGATATTGGTCTCTGTTTATTCCGAGGTTACCGTGGGCAGCTGGATCCGGGCCGTATCCAGATCAGATGAAGGACCTGCACCTGGACACGAGCACAGCACTGCCCTGAAGTGTCTGTGGAGACCGTGACTCTATTAAACCCTCCCCTGTGACGATCATGAACCCATCTCTAACCGGACCAAATTGGACTTGAATTGTTGTATAATAATCATGCACTGTTTGGCTGTTGGCCAGAGGAGAACTGGTCCCCCGACTGAGCCTGGTTTCTCCCAAGGTTTTTTCTCCATTCTATTCTTCATTCGTTACGTCACCTGCCGGAGTTTTGGTTCCTTGCCGCTGTCGCCTATGGCTTGCTTAGTTGGGGAAACTTAACACTTAAAATTCATCAATTGTATTGATTCACCTGCTCTTTTGGGGCTTCTGTTCAGCCAAACAAACTTTGTTCATATTGTTTTTCATGTGACCAATGTAAAGCTGCTTTGAAACAATCTGTATTGTAAAAAGCGCTATATAAATAAAGGTGACTTGACTTGACTTGACATACTGGTCTGGCATATATACTACACCGTTCTCAGTCGGTTTTAGTGGTCTCGTGTGGACGCTGATATTTCTTGCGCCGACGCCGTGTTTATGATCGGATAGGGAATGCACCGGCTTCATGTGTACGTGGCCTTAAATTACTTCTCTTTAAATGTTTTGGTTCAACATATATACTTGTTGACCAAATATTCCTTTAAACATGCACCAGAAAAATTATTTAGTTTTGTTTGTAACTTTCAGTAGGGTGATCTCATTTTTGCAACACAAAATGTGTCACAATGTCACTTTGATAAGAAAATCTTATTTTCCTGAATAATTTTGACATGCTTCTTTAGTAAGTGATCAAGCAGACATCCTGGAACATTATATCTCTAAAGAGATGAATTTGAATTGCTGGTTTCACAGGGTGTTGTTGTTCTGTGTGTGTGTGTGTGTGTGTGTGTGTGTGTGTGTGTGTGTGTGTGTGTGTGTGTGTGTGTAGAAGTCTATATAAGTGAAATCTAAAGTGACCTTGAGTTCATTAACACAGATGTCCTGCTGTAGAGATTCACATTCACATTGCAGTCTGTCCATCACCTCCTTCTGCTGCCGTCGGACAGACAGAACCTAAAACACAATGAGACGGGGTTAATCAAAGTTAGCAAATCTATTTATACAAAGAATATGAAATACATGCAAACATAGAAAGCTTATTCTTAGAACAGCTAGATGTTTACATGCAAACCCTTCTCCCTCTCGACTCATTGAGTTTATTTTTGTTCTACCTTTCTTTGTACCTTCTTGTTGACTTTTGTCATGTTTTTGAGTACAATAAAAGGCTAATGAAGTAGTAGATTTTGGTTATGTGGGTTTTGTAACCACTGACAAGATGTTGTTTCAGCCATGTTTCGGCTGTGGTAAAATCGTCAATTTAGTTTGAGCTTGTCCCAAAAAACAGAGCAATATAATTAAAAAGGAAAAAGTCAGATAAAGTTCATGATTATTGACAACTATAAAAAATGTGATCTTGGAGATATTGCTGATCGATTCAGACTCAAGTGTTGCTTTGCCACAATCATGGAGGAGTAAAGAATCGCAATACAGAAGACGCTTTTCCTATTTTTTACAATGTTTCCTAAATTGGATGGCTGTAGGGACCTTCTGTAGATGCTGAAAGATGTACAGCCACAAAGCACATAAACATTTTATGTGTTAAAGTGTTTAAGAAAAGGTTCTGAATGATAAAGCTGATGTTACCCGTCAGTCTTGTGTAACACAGGTTAAATAAAGGTATTTATTTAATTTGTGCACAATTTAGTTTATGGATATATATTAGTTTATATTCACTTACTATAAGTCAGTAAGAGATAAAAATTATTAAAAGAAAAAATATATATATGCAAATTAGTCTAGGTTAATGCGCGGTGATTGACCAATGAGAGCTCCCTGTCATTTTGCGGCATCTGCGTTAACGAGCATTACAGATGAGACGAGCCTGAGGGAGAAGAGCAGACGTGATTGATCGTGGTGATCCATATTGATTAATTCAGAGAAAAAAAACGTTGAAAAGTTGAGATTTTGATAAATTGATCCATGCTGAACAAGAAGTTAGCTGCATAGATTACTACACTCCATTCGCACCGCCATTCTAGTTGACGCGAGCCTGTGTGAGAGAAAAATCAACCAAAGAGTTTCACCGTCGCCATTGTTAGCCAGGTGTTCATATAAGAGTGAAATCTATTGATTGAGGCCAGGTTTTTTCCCCTTGTTTTTCCTCTCTATTTCTATTTCTTTCCTTTCCTTTTCCTCTTCCTCTTATTTGATTTTTGGAAACGTGACACCCGAATGACCTTCTGTGATACCCTGAGAATTTCATATTCGATGGCGAGCCAACCAACCTTCTAGAGGAGAAAATACGTTGTGGAGGACAATGATATCCTTTCTTTGAGTCTTTGAATCATCCCAACTCCAGATCAAGAGGCATTGTAACCTCATGAGAACATTTGAGATTTTTTTGAGAGAACTTTATCTATCCTCCTTTTTATTCGAATTGACTGGTCTGAATATGTATGTATATAGTAGAAAAATGAGTGCACTCAGGGGAAATTGTTAGTTATTGTGTGTGATATTGTAGATAACTTTATTTTGTTTTATTGACTTTTTTATTTTTTATTTAAGTGAACCAATTATATTTCTTTTTCTTAATTTAACCTTGTGTCTGTTCTTTCTCATACCAACCCGCTACCTCCTTAGCGACCTTAGATCTTCTGATAAGCCCAAATTTCAAATGTATTGCATTTAATGCATTAATTATTAGTGTAATACGCAGGAGTAGTATTTGCTACACTTGTCCTTTGTGAACTTCCTGTCTGTCAATTGAAAAGACAAAAACACCGTCCTCTTAGTCCCTCTATTCTCTAGGCTTGCACTACTTGTATGTGTAATGTTTGAAACTTTGTATTGTAACACTCTTATGTACTTTTGAATCTTCAGGATGAATCGCTATCTGTATTCAAATTGTAAGCCGCTTTGGATAAAAGTGTCTGCTAAATGAATAAATGTAAATATAAAATGTTGAGTTTCAGTGTCAGTTGTGAACTTCTTGTTCCCTTCCGTGTTCTCCCATGTGTTTCTCACCTGTGGCGTCCCCTCGTTTGTCAGCTGTGTCCAATCTCCTCGTTTAAAACCCTCAAATCTGTTCTCAAATCTTTGTGGATCGTTTACTTTGTTATGTAGTTGCTACCGTATCGTCTATTCTCTGTGTTTCCCGAGTTTTGGACTAAGAGTGCCGTTTTATTTTGATTATTCCAAGTATTTTGTTTTCGGTTTAAATAGAGTTTCTGTTTGAAACCTGCTTCTGATTTTCTTTTCTGCATCGCACCCAATCCACATTGTTGATGTGCAGTATTTGGTTTCCTGACTGGAGGTCACTGTTATCTAAAAGGGTAAGGGATATACAGTGGAAACCCTGTGCCATTGTGATTAATGCTTTTATTTCAGTTCTAAATCCTGAAATTATTGCTTCCCGGTTTTCTGGCTGTTGGACTTATTTTTGCATGGGACTTGTTTTCCTTTTGACCTTTTAAAATATTCTCCTTGTTATAATAAACTTTCCTTTTGAGCCTGCAACTGAGTCCAGCACTTTCCTGACAGAACGATTGAGCCATTCTGTATTCAGCCGGCTTGGACCAAGTCAGAACAGCTGTTGCCCAGCAGGGGGTTCTATTGGGTCAACATGACTCTCAACTGTCAGCAGCCTCCAGGGAGATCGAATTCTTGACCATTCAACTGGCTGACCTTAATGCCTGCTTTGAGGAGCAGCAACGGATCACTGCGTCAGCCCGTCCAGAGACTCTATCGGTTCTAACACCGCCCTACAAGAAGCCTCACACCAATAACCCTCCACCATATGATGGAGACCCCAATTCCTGTCGGGCGTTCCTCTCTCAATGCTCACTGGTTTTTGCCCTCCAGCCTCGTCGCTATTTTACAGAGCAGACTAAGGTGGCATATGTTTTAACATTGCTTACCGGTTTTGGGCTTGTTTCTCATTGTTTCTCGGAAAGCGTTGTGCTTCCCGTTCCACCTGGAAAGTGGAGGAGACCTTCCTTCAGACAAACACCTTGGCTCCATCTCAAACCTCTCCACCTGACCGCGAGCCAGTGCAACCCCAGCAGAGACAACATCGCCTGACACAAGGTCTCTGTTTGTACTGTAGGAAACCGGGACAGTTTGCTATTAAGTGCCAATTAAAAGACAAGGCCCATCAGTAAACTGGAGAATCCTGGTGGGCACTTCTCCTTATGTAAACTCCCCATCGTCCCGCACCCTGCTACCTGTGACTCTCCAGTTTGGGGCCTCTTCCAACTCCTGCTTGGCCCTGGTAGATTATGGGTCCGAGGGCAACTTCTTGGATATTTCCATTGCTGCTCAGTGGGGTATTCTGGCTCCTATCTCTCCTACCCCTACCCGCTCCTATCTCTGTCTGGTCCCTCGATGGTCAGCTTATCTCTTCTATTACCCACACCACTGCTTTTGTAAGTCTTATATTTTCAGGCAACCACCATGAGGTGATCAAGCTGTACCTTTTTAAATCTCCCAGTTCCCCGATAGTTTTGGGGCATCCTTGGTTGGTACAGCATGGCCCTCATGTTGATTGGTCTGGAAATTCTGTTGGCCTGGAGTCAGTCTTGTCTAGCGTCTTGTTTGGGTACTGCCTTTTCTTTTGGTTCTGTGTCTCCCGTTTTGCAGGTTGAGGCTGCGGATCTGACTGGCTTTCCCTTGGAGTACCTGGATCTTCGCCAGGTCTTCAGCAAGTCTCGGGCCACTTCTCTGCCTCCTCACCGTATGACTGTGCCATTAACCTCCTCCCAGGCACTTCTCCGCTCCGTCACCTTTATTCCCTGTCTGATCCAGAAAGAGAGGCTATGGACAAGTATATCAATAATATGCTCAAGGCCGGCCTCATCCGTCCCTGTTCGTCTCCGGCGGGTGTGGGATTCTTCTTTGTCAAGAAGAAGGATGGCTCCCTGCGACCCTGTATAGATTATAGGGGTCTTAATGGCATCACTATCAAGAACAGGTATCCCCTACTTCTCATGTCGTCTGCCTTTGAATTGTTGCAGGGAGCCAAGGTCTTCACCAAGTTAGACCTCCACAACGCTTACCACTTGGTGCGGATTCGTGAGGGAAATAAGTGGAAAACGATGCCTAGTAAACGATGTGCTGAGAGACATGATTAATACGTTTGTCTTTGTGTACCTGGATGATATATTGATCTTTTCTCCCTCTCTTCAGGTTCACACTCAGCATGTCTGCCAGGTTCTTCAACGGCTTCTTGAGAACCAGCTCTTTGTTAAGGCGGAGTGTGACACTCCCACAATAAAGCCTAAACAATATTCCCTGATAGGAAAAAATGTTTTTCCTTTATGTGTGTTACCCACATGTATATATCTATGTATAACACTTGGTTGAAAGGGACTTTTATTATGATGGGCCAGCTCATAAGAGGGGAAAGGCGGCCATTTTGAAGGGGTATTTTCTTTCCTTGAGTGATCATGTGGCAAGTTTGGTGGATAACTTATGGTGATTTTTGGAGGCCTACAAACAGTTGGATTATACCTTCCTCATCCTAATTTTTGGAGACATTGTCATTCTCTCCAGTTGAACCTGTGGTTGGCTGACCACCCAAGGGAGAGAGCGGACGTTACCGGATCTCGATGAGTATTATTTGTTTGTGGAACTATGGACTAAATGGACTGATATGCTACCACCAAACTAGTCTTTTCATGAACAACCACTATTTGGACTGATTTTTGGGGGGGTTATTTAAGAAATGACAGCTGGTGTTTTGTTTATGATCACTTCTTAGTAAACAGCAACCTTACACATGAATTCCTTTCTTTTGGTAATAATTTGACCCTTTTATTAGAGTTCTAATTGTTACAAGAGAAGTGCGAGTTCCACTCCAAGTCAGTCACATTCCTGGGGTATGTCATCTCAGCCGGGGGAAGTGGAAGCTGATCCCGCTATGGTAAGAGCCGTTGCCGATTGGCCAGTCCCCGACACCTGTAACGCTGTGCAGCGGTTCATGGGATTTGCCAACGTCTACATGCGATTCATCAGGAACTTTAGTCAGATTGCTGCCCCTTTAATTGCTCTCACCTCCACCAAGGTACTGTTTGGCTGGAATAATGAGGCTCAGAGGTCCTTTGATGAATTAAAGTCCCATTTCATCTCTGCCCCTGTTCTCTCTTTTCCAGATCCAGAACAGCAGTTTATTGTCGAGGTAGATGCATCCGATGTTGGGGTAGGCACCGTCCTGTCTCAATGGTCCCATAAGGATGGGAGGGTACACCTACTGTATGCCTACTTCTCCCATCCACTGAGCCCAGCTGAGCGTAACTGCAACATTGGTAACAGGGAGCTGTTAGCGGTCAGGTTGGCTTTGTTGGAGTGGTGCTACTGGTTGAAAGGTGCATCGCAGCCCTTTTTGGTTTGGACTGACCACAAGAAACTAGAATATATTCATTTGGCCAAAAGACTGAACTCCTGCCAGGCCCGTTAGGCACTCTTTTTTGGCCGTTTTAGCTTTGCTGTGTACTACCGGCCGGGATCCAAACTGAGCAGTGCCCCAATGGTCAGTTATTTGTGCCTGCTGCGCTGCGCCTTGAGGTCCTCCAGTAGGGACACGCATCCAGGCTGACCTGTCACCCAGGAATTCGGAGATCGCTGGCTGCCATAAGTCAGTTCGGGTTGGCTTGCTCTACTGGTGCTCAGAACAAGACTCCTAACTGTCCGCCCGTTGATCTGCTCCAGCCCCTACCCATTCAGGTGGTGATTGACCACGTCTTCCGGATCCATGGCCTTCCGGTTGACATGGTGTCTGATAGAGTGGCCTCTGATCTGTCTTCTGATTTCCATCCCCAGACCAACGGGCAGTGTGAGCGAGCCAACAAGGATCTCAAAGAGCTCTCCGCTGCTTGGTCTCCCTGAATCCTAGTTCCTTGAGCCAAAAGTTAACATGGGTAGAATATGCCCACAATTCCCTGCCAGTTGCGTCTACAGGTTTATCCCCATTTCAATGTTCTGTTGGTTACCAACCACCTCTGTTCCCTTCACAGGAACCCAATGCTGCAGTTCCATCTGCTTTAGCCTTTGTGCTGTGCTGCTGGCGCACCTGGGAGAGGGCTGAGCGGGTCCTGGCCCAGATCTCCAGACGTAGTAAGGCAGCAGCCGATCGCCTGCGTTATGTATGTGGGAAAAAGGTATGGCTATCTACCAGGTTCATTGGGCCATTCTGCAATAAGCTTCCCCCTACGCTTGGCCAGGTTCACCCTGTTTTCTATGTTTCCAGGGTCAAGCCTGTGTTTCGTTCGCACCTTAACCCTGTTGTTTCTACCCCTGCCCCACCCCAGTTTTTTTAGGCTCCAGTACCAGTTGTTTTGTATTTCGTTTCTCAGGTCCTCTTGCTGCGCCCGCCAGTGATCTTCTCTCTGGATCTACTGTCGTCAGGCTCCTTTTGGCTCGTCCTTTTGAGCCTGCAACTGAGTCCAGCGCTTTCCTGACACCACCATACATTTTATGAATTTTTACATATAATTAAAAAAAAAGAAGTTTAGTATGTATATTTAGCCATTTGAATTTTAGGGACAGCAAGATGTAGTCAATCTAGGGCCAGAAACCTGAATACACACAACATTATGAGGACATTGAGTGCAGTACACACAGTTAATTAACACCATTGCCCAAAATGGACGTTTGTGCTAAATATAAATGTGTGTATTGCTGCTTGTGATTGTGTACCTGTTGTGAGACGTCCTCTAGCTCACCGATGGGATTGGCTGTGGAGCGATGGGATGTCAGTCTGTACTTCACATCATCTCTTAGCTGATAAACAGCTTCTACTGTGGATATCTCAAACTTTTCACGTTCCATTTCCAGCTCCAATTCTAAACACACACACAAAGCACGTACTTCAAGTAACATAATGCAAATTGAATAATACAAAACATCCTGAATAAGGAAAAGAAAAGTTTTGTCTGGTCAGGCTGGTCTAATTTTATTGAGGGGTTTTGGAAACCAGTTTGTGTCACGGCTCTGTCATTCCAGTTTGGTCTTTTCTAGTGTCTGTTGACAGAGCCCTGGCACTGCCCCTTTGTGGTGTCTTGTCATTGTGTAACCCCTCCCATCTTGTTATGAGCTCGTTACCTCTCCTCATGTGTTCCCTATTTAATCCCGGTGTGTTTGCTATCCTGTGTGGTGTCGTTGTCATTCATGTCTTTCCTGATTCCTGCCGTGGTCCCTGCAATGTACCTGGTTTGTTTTACGTTATTGTTTTGATCTTGTTTATGTTATGGTTTACCCCCTCGTGGGTTGTTTCTTTTGTATTATGTTCTTTTGTTATTATCATTAAATCCTTTGTTACCTGCACATGAGTCCTCGGCCTAGTAATTCGTGACAGTTTGTCTATACAGTGGAGTTCACTTATCTCGAGTCACGGTTAACTCGCCAATACTATTATGTCGACGTTTTTGTAGTGGAACCGCCAAACTCCCTATTTGTCTTAGTATTTTCAATTCTTTAATGTCGATTCCTTAATGTCGCCGAAATCTCATATCTCGAGCACAAAAGAGGGACAAAATCCCCACTTCACATGGTTATTTTGTGACTAATTAGCGTAGCTAGTTCACTGCGCATGCGCTGAGTTTGCGTTGCACGTGGATCGCGGTCCGCTCACAGTTCACTCCCTGTCGCTTATCTCGTCTGAGGGAAAACACGCTGTTTTTTGTGATTTTGTGAGCAATCTTTGTGTTTGCAGTATAATTAAAGGTTTGTATCAAGAATCAAAGGTCGTTTTTAATGTGGAGGTTTTACATATGCCTTTTGTTGTTAGCAAACATATACAGAGTACAGTGTATAAAAATTTTTTTAGATGAACGCCGATCGCTTCTTCGAACAAATCGCGGCAACACTGTTGTATAAAAAGACACCAAAAACTCGAGCATGTACATTCTCATTTAATAACTCACATCATGTACATCAATACATTTTCATTTTTCTTTCTTGCGAGGGGTGTTGTCTTTGGCGCTCTGACAGCTGACTTTTTTTTCTTCTGATTTTGACTTATGTTTGTGTTTTCATTGTTTGAATTTCGCACACAAGCACTGTGTACCGAGCCTGAACAGTTATGGATAATTGAAGTCATGCGAGCAACATTTTAAAATTTGCAATGTGATCTTACACAAGAAAGTTCATCAATCTATGGGTACGGGTTATGCCAACGATTTTTTACACAAAACCCAAAACCCGCTGGCTATATGAGTGTGCTGATTATCTGCGTCTGCGGGTTATATGCGGGAAAATGTTAATATATGTAATATATGTTATATGGGTTATCTTGATAAACTGTTATCTCAATGCTTTTTTGCAACCCCTGAGGCCATCGACATAACCCAACTCCTCTGTTCTAGGAAATCTTTAGCCACAACGTGAACTCAATTGTGATTTCAGTCAAATATAAAGCTATATTTTACTACAACTATAGCTAACAGTATTTCACGTATTTCAATATTCCAACAAAAACCAAAGGGAACTTTACCATACTCCTGTAACTGAGAAAGGATATCCATGTTTGCTTCTTCTTCAAATCCAACTCCACGTAGAAAATTTTGAAATTCTTTCTCAGTCTTGTGCCTGATACGATACATTCAATAAACATTATAGAACACTTTAAACACTCGAAATAGAAATTACAATTTATATAAGATTTTGAATCTCCAGAAGTGAGTATTATAAAGTTATACATTATGAGTTACAGATAAATCTACTCAGTGCTGCTCAAAATAGCAGTTTCCCAATGTATCTGTAGAAAATACATATAAATTATGTAATTACAATTACAATATATAAGCAATTATAGAATGCTTATTTTTCAATTAGATATAGTGTCAATTTAATGGATTTTCATTAATGCAGTCAGTGTAGTTACAGTGAAAGTGTTCAAACTATATGATTTACAAACTAAATCTAGCACAATTGGCATGTTTTGCTATGATAAACTTCTGCACTTCACAGTTATTCCCTGCCACCCAGTGTTCTATGATTGACATGTGCATAAAGTTGAGCATTTCTCACTCTGCCACTCTTAACCCCATTTCACATGTGTGTATCAATCCCACGTATGAGCATGTCTATTGGCTCCCATAGGAATTAATTGAAAACATCTGTTTGGCTTCATTTACTCCATGCCAATGGACACACAATGTAAACTAGACTAGTACATAATCCACAACAGTAAATCACAGCAGAGAGAGAACAAGGAGATCATTTAAAATGTATTTACAGGATGTGCCGGTTTATGGTTGTAAATGAATTAAGTGGTTGCAGAAAAAGTGAATCTTATACTGTAATGAAATGTTCTAGAGTTTTCCTTGTTTCACAGTTGCAGTAATTTTCTTTTCTTGTTTGTGTCAGGTGACTCTTGTATTAGTTGTAACTAGAGGTTGCACAGATTAATCAATTAGTCGACTTTAATGCTAAGCCATGACGTTTTAAGCTTTAAGCTTGACGTGCACTAGTTGCTGACCATGGCCAACAGAGGATAGGTTCACTTTTATCTTTCGTTTCCAACAGTTAAAATGACAAATGGCACAATACAAATATTTGTTTATTCAAATAATGTAAAATGATTGTAAGACGGCATTATTTAGGTCAGCAGGAACCGGGAACGTTCCCATAACATCTGATGAACTCATGACATCATAAGAAGAATGGCATCTACGCTGATATTAGACTCTGTTTATCCCGAGGTTACCATAGTCAGCCGTATCCAGATCAGATGAAGGATCAGCCCCTCGACACGAGCACAACATACACACACACACACACACACACTCAAACTCACTCTCACACACACACTGCCCTGAAGTGTCTGTGGAGACCGTGACTCTACTAGACCCTCCCCTGTGAATATCATGAACCCATCTCCAACCAGACCAAAATGGATTTAATATTTTGACTTGAATTGTTGTCAATATAATAATCATGCACTGTTTGGGTGTTGGCAGAGGAGAACTGGTCCCCCGACTGAGCCTGGTTTCTCCCAAGGATTTATTCTCCATTCTGTTCTTCATTCATTCTGTCTCCTGCTGGAGTTTTGGGTTCTTGTCACTGTTGCCTCTGGCTTGCTTAGTTTAACACTTAACACTTCATATTCATCAATATTATTGATTGGATCTTCTAGAGCTGCTGTTCAGCCAAAACACACTTTGTTCCTGTGACCAATCCCTATTTTAAAAAGCGCTATATAAATTAGGAGACATGACTAATAAATGCATACTATGAGAATGCTCCATGAGATATGTTTTATTTCAGTGAATGCAAGTTTTAAACAGCTTATTGTACACATCAGTTACAATAACTTTTTTTTAACCAATGCACAGCTGCATGGTAACACACATACATTGCTCGCACATCACGTGCAGATCGAGAGCACACAGAAACATTTATCTCATCTATCGCTTCAGCAGAATGTGTCAGTGTGGAAGTGCATCATCTATGCTAACTGCACCTAGCTGTAGCTTTTGATGGCGCAACAGGTGTAAATATTTATTGGAAGGCTGGACATTGTTACATGTCAGTCATGTCTTTTGTCTACTTCCTGTTTCCTCCAGTGTTTCCATCCACCTTCCACGTCATCAGTCACCTCGTTAGTCTCGTCAGCTGTGTCTCATTCCCTCATTTTGTATTTAAACCCCATGATTCCTTCAAGTCTGTGTTGGTATTTGTCAGTGTATAGTTGTATTCCCCTTGTCAGCATTCGCCATGGTTAAGTTATACCTTTTGCACGATACTGCTGGTTTTGTTTACATATTTAAAGTTTTTTTGTTTAAGTTCATAGTAAAGTTCTATTTCTTGTTTCCTGAACCTCCATGTCTCCTCGTCTCTCCCTACAACTGTGACAGACATAGCTAAGCCGAGTATAGGTCTTGCAAATGAGCAAAAAAGGCTGAATATGCATGCCAGGCCAGAAGCTGGCAATGTCACTTCTTAAAGAAACACTATAACACTATACTAACACTATGTTTATAGACTTTACACATAGACAATAACAGTATGCACTTTGAAATTGTGCTTCTTTTTTTAAATTGAAATTGACGAAATTGAGAGAAACCCCCAGCTAGAGATTTTAAAGAAAGATATGAAAGTACAGTCATATAGTTCACAGGTGTGGTACCTGGCGCTGTTGAGTCTGTGATGCTCCTGCAGCCACACTTGTCTCTGCAGTCTCAGAACACTCCTCTCCTTGTGCACCTGAGCCGCATGCAATACCTTCTGCACCTGATACACACACACACTTATATTACAAACAAGATATTCAATGTTACTTGGAAATAGAGAGTTGATAGTGAGCAGATAATGATTAATGAGGCTGACATAAATATGTGCAGTGAATTGTGGAGAAATTCCATTGTTAAAAATTTTCTGTGCGATTGTATAGATGTGCATGTGAGCTATTTTATTTCACTTTCCAGCAGATTCGTCAGCTACAACCTACAATAAATAGTGATGTAAAACATAAAATATCTCTTAAACTGTGCCGAATACATTGAAACACACAGAGACCCAACAGTGTAATAATTGTGTCAACATTGATTGTGAATGTTAAGAAACATGTTTTATTTACAGTTTTGCAAAGAAAACATGTTTATTAACATTCCTAATCAACGTTGATACAATAACTGTATTTATCTGTATTGACATTGCCACTTTGTCACTGGTTATGGGGTGAATACAAGAGACCAAAGACAAAGGAAATAGAATAGAACAAACTTTATTTTGTAAAACTCAGGAACGGGTAATGCACAACTCAATACAGACGTGGACGAACAAAGCCTGAAGGAAAACACAGGGTAGATTTACACAAGGGCATGATTGAGGGAACAAGACACAGGTGACAAGACTAACAATGTAACTGATGACGAGACGGGTGAGTGAAACAACACTGGGAGACTACATGGGGAACCAGGAAGTAAACAAAGACACAACAGACACATAACACACTTAAGTTAAGTTTTTTTAAATGCACTTTGTGTCTAAATATGATTTTATAGTGTTTTACATTTGATTTATTGACTAATTAACGAAAACACATGTAAAATAATTTATTTTTAATTTCCATTTGAGTTCTGTTTTTACAATTCTATTTTTAAATCATGCCTGAAGACTTGTCTATTTTCCTTGGTTCTTGCATTTCTTTATCTCTCTCTTTTTCTTTTACTCATCTTCTTTATTTGTATATGTACAGCACTTTGGCACACATTAGCTATTTTTAAATGTACTTTATAAATAAACTGATCTTGACCTTGACTTTCTAAATTGCGATATTCAGAGTGAGATTTCTTCTAAGTGGAGATAGAACCCTTTTCGTACCCACTCAGATCATAAAACATTGGAATGGAAACTTGAGAAATGTAAATGTTATTGTTGTAACGCAGACTCAGGCTGGTTAAGATCCATCTGCAGTTTATTAGAGACAGACAGAGACATGGTACAAACAGGCTCGGGTCAGATCACCAGGCAGAACAATAATGTCAGAGGCAGGCAGAGAGAGTGGTCAAAACAGGCAGTAGGTCAGGGTAGGCAGCAAACAATCAAAGTCCAGAATCCAGATAAACAGTAATCAATAGGCAGGCGGCACAGAATCAGGAACGAGGAACTAGGCAGAGTCAGTACACAGGCAATAGGTAACAGGGGAAATAACGCTCAGAGATGTAGCCGGGGCAAACAAAACTTCGCAGTGAGATGGTGAGGAACTAAGGTTTAAATAGACAGAGATAATGCAGAGCAGGTGTGAAGTGATTAGTCCAGGAGAGTTGATGCATGGGAATTGTAGTCCGACAAACCCTAGTACTCTGGAGAGTGAGACCTCCGGTGGCCATTGGTGGGAACCTCGTCAGCATTTGTGCTCTTTGTTCAGAAAAAGCTCCCTGTTTATTTGTATTTGTTTATAGAGCAGTTTTGCCTGGACAAATAAGGCGGACTTAGTCCAGAGCGGCCAATGGGGCGTCTATGTATAGAGGTATAGTGCAGGTATGACGTCAGAACCCAGAAGTCTCATGATTTCGTCATGATATTACGGTTTTATAATGGGGGTTTTCAATTCATGTAAAAAAAAGCCTGTAGTAAATACAACTTGAATATACTCTAACATTTCTGTTCTACAACAAACATTTCCCGCACACACTGTTAGCGAACGTGGGTGCGTGTGCGATGTGGAGATTCACGAGGAAACAGTAGAATCAATGCAAACTCTGATTTACTAACACACCGAAAACAAAAGACTTGAAACAAACTAAAACGGCACTTAACAGAGCAAAATTCAAAGCACCAGGGGCCTCATGTATCAACACTGCTTACGCACAAAAACATTGCGTTCGCCAGCTTTCACGCTCACGGTCGGATGTACTAAAAGTGAAACTAACGTGACAATGTGCGTTTCTCCACGGCAAGTTCAAGTCAGGCGTAAGTACATTTCTCATTGTTTTGTCCATTGGCGACTCGTACAGGCAATGAAGTAAAGCTGCAAACATTATACAACGAATTGTCCTATAATTGTCCTATAAGTCTGTGTGAAGCATTGCTATTTATTTGCAATGTATGAAATCATATATATATATATACTGTCACACAAGCCTTATGGGAATATTCTATAAATTATGCAATTAAGTAAGAACATATAAAAGCACGTGCAAATTGAAGGGTAAAATGAACAATTAGTCTATGGCAATGGCAGCTTTGGCAATATTAGAGGACATTGCTAATGGCAGAATCCGAAGAGAACGAGTTTTTAGGGACCACAATGATTTCCTGGCCCAGGATGATGACTGGCTAATCAGCCATGTCAGATTTACAAGGGCTATCCTCCGAATCTAATTGGGTCCGAATCTAGAGAGAGAGACTGCGAGGAAACACGCAATACCCATTCCGTTACAGGTGCTGACAACGCTTGGTTTCCTGGCAAATGATTATTTCCAAAGGGAACTGGCAGACCGCTCAGAAATAAGCGAGCCGTCTTTGAGACGCGCAAAGCGTCAATGCCCATATGATGGTTCCCATATGATGCAGTTGACCAGCCAAACATTAAAATGCAATTTGCAGCGATAGCCGGTTTCCCTAATGTAATCGGAGCGATCACTGCACACACATATAAGGCACCATCTGAAGATGAATTTGCATATGTGAATCAGAAACATTTCCATTCAATAAATGTGCAGATTATATGTGATGCGCAAATACGCCTAACAAATATTGTGGCAAGTAGGCCTGGGTCAACCCATGATTCATACATCCTTACAAACAGCATGGTTGGGTGGCAGCTGGCAGGGTGCGCGATGGGTGGCTTCTTGGTGAGTGATGTTATTTAAAGTTATGGTTCTATCTAATAGTACTTTTTATTTTTATTTATTTGCATTTAATTATACAAAAACCCTTCAGGAGACGCGGTTATCCACTAAAGACAATTATCAGACCATTTCTTTTTAAGATCATTTACAGTGCGACTTTCAGATCCAACCGCATTGACGGCATCAGCCAAACTCCCCCACTCATATTTTTTTCCTTTTGTTATTAATTCCGGAGGACAAAGTTCCAAATATTTTTTTTTCTTCTAATTTCTACCTCCGATAGTAGAACCTCCAATTCACTTTCTGTACTTTCTCTTTCGTTTTGTGCCGCTTGCTTTTGCCCAAGTGGACTCATTACTGTAACACTGTTCCTGTCTGTCTGGGTCGTCTTTGTCACTTCCTGTCAGTCTTGTCTTTGTTTCACTTCCTGTCTCTCGGGTTATTGTTTCACTCCCTACACCTGTCTTGTAATCACTTCCTCGTTAGTCTCCCAGGTGTTGTTGTTTCCCCTTGTGTATAAATCACTTGTGCATTTCCCTGGTGTTTGTCAGTTGTTAACAAAGTAATGGTGGTCGTGTGGGATGTTTCTTGTTCTCCAGCCGTGGTTCTTGTTTTGAGTTATATTCTAGTTCTAGTTAATGCACATGCGTGCTTGTTTGGTTTTTTTGTATTTAAAGTCTTTTGTTTTGCTTACTATTAAATGAGTTTTCATTCTGATCCTGTTCTCGTCCTCGTGGTTCTCCTGCTTCGCACACCCCAATCGTTACAATTACCATATTTAAATCAGTTTAATTAAGGGAGGAGACTGGGTGGAGTGTTGCGCTCGTGCATGTGCGCTCAATTTTACGTTAATCGGGATGTACAAAGACAATATGCGCGGGATCCTTCGAACGCAGAGATTGATACATCTGGATTTTTTTGTGCGTTCGCACATTCATAGCTTTGTCCGTACGTAATGTGTCAGTATGAATTCAACGCAAGTCTTAGTACATGAGAACCCAGGAGTTACGGAGCGGCATCCACACACTCAGGAAACATCCATTTTGAAATGTCAACGAGACAAAGACATGGGAACACAGGAGGGTATGTATTGACAAACACGGGATAGGAACAGCTGACGAGACTTAGGAATGTGATGAGACACAGGCAGGACCTGGAAGATACATAATGGGATCTGGATGTGACAGACGCGACAAGACAAGACTGTGACACACACACACTGAAAACGCTAATTTTGAAGCACTTGTGAAAAAGTGTTTTACTGGAGTCTAAAAAAGTGAAACATTTAATGATTTAAAAGAATTTCACAAATTTACAGTCAGAACACCATAGTTATGAAAATTAACTAGATTCAAATGGATGGAAACTGATAGAAAAGAATTGCACAACTTCATCAAACGCACATGAAAATCACCAACACACTCCTAACCAACGTAAGGGCAACATCCTCAGATTC
The DNA here is from genome assembly GCA_037043235.1 of Rhodeus uyekii. Classification (NCBI taxonomy): domain Eukaryota; kingdom Metazoa; phylum Chordata; class Actinopteri; order Cypriniformes; family Acheilognathidae; genus Rhodeus; species Rhodeus uyekii. The sequence continues at coordinate 776,406 of JAWRVZ010000177.1, read as the reverse complement.
AATGGTTCTAAAGACACAATCGGAGGACCTCACATAACCTCCAGACCTACCATCCGACACGACAGCACTATTAATTTTGTAGCCAGCCTAGAAATGCAGAGCACATAGTATACTTTGGCCTTCCACATGTCGTGAACAGTCCATGTGATATAATTTTAGTCAACATGAGGGTCCCTGGATGTCTGTACACACTGTCTGCTTGCAGCCCGATTTTTGTGCTCACACGGAGGGTGCGTGTACAGAAGTGCATGTATGAGTGACTTGATCACTTGAATACAGAAGTGACTTTCCTGTATCTCAATCAGTACAGCAAACATGTCCAAAGTCCGGCCCGCGGTCAAATTTCATCCAGCCCGCAGCCTCTGTCATAAAATCAATAACGTCTGGCCCGCACTTTAAATGACATTAACCCGTGTGACCCTTTGCCGCCAATTTTAATTTTTTTTACAATTTACTAAATTTACAAAAAAGGTCGATGCTTCAAGGATGGATGGAAGTTGGACTATTTCTTCACTGAAACACTCAACAACTGTGTTTGCCTCATTTGCAAAGAGACAGCTGTTCAGTGCCAAGCGTCATTACCAAATGAGACACGCTGACATGTACGACAAGATTACAGGGAAGGAACGCAGCAAGAAATTGAAGCAACTTGAAGCTAGTTTAATCTCACAGCAGCAGTACTTTGCAAGAGCCCGAGAGTCAAATGAGAACGCCACAAAGGCTAGTTACGAGATAGCCGTGCTAATCGTAAAGCATTGCAAACCTTTCACTCAGGGTGAATTTATCAAAGACTGCGTGATGACTATGGTGAAGCAAATCTGTCCTGAGAAGCAGCAGGAGTTTTCCAAAGTCTGCCTGGCACGTAACACTGTGGCACGCAGGGTTGAAGAAGTTTCATCAGATATAAAAAGACAATTGGGAGTCAGAGGAAAGGAGCACGAAAGCACAGTGCTCAGTTACTGATTGTAGAGGGGAGTGAACAACGAAATGAACGTTACTGAAGAACTTCTTGACCTCCAGAGCCTGAAAAACCCAACGAGAGGAACAGACTTATTCTCTTCTGTTTGCGCTGCCGTTGATGACATGAAACTCTCATGGAATAAAATTTCTGGGATTATTACCGATGGCGCACCATCCCTGACTAGTGAACGAAGTGGATTAGCAACACTAATAAGTAACAAAGTAAGTGAAGAAGGGGGTAAAGCTGTAAAACTGCATCATTCATCAGCAAGTTCTGTGTGCCAAACATCTCCAATACAAACAGGTTATGAAACCGGTGATAAAGGCCATTAACTATATCCGCTCCAGAGCGCTATGCCACCATCAGTTTCAACAGTTTCTAAGCGAGATTCATGTGGAATATGGAGATGTTGTCTATTACACTGATGTGCGATGGTTTAGTCGGGGTTCTGCACTGTCGCACTTCTACTCTCTTTGGCAGCAAATCTGTGATTTTTTGGCTGAAAAGGGACAGCCTATGCAAGAACTAAGTGACCCTTTGTGGCTGGCTTATTTGGGTTTTCTAGTTTATATTACAAAGCACCTTAATGTCCTCAACACCAGTCTCCAGGGACCAGACGCAGCCATAAGCCAACTATATTCACACATCAAAGCCTTTGGAATCAAGCTGCAACTGTTTGAAAGACACCTGTCAGAGCAATGTGCTCAAACGAGGAGGTACGCATCAGATATTTCATCTCTGGCTGAAGAGTTCAGGAAACGCTTTCGGGATTTTGCAGCTATCGAGAAGGAGATCGCTTTTCTTTTCCTCACGTTTCTCCGTGGACACAGATGATGTTCCAGAACATTTGCAGCTGGAGCTCACTGAGCTGCCCCTCTCCAATACAGATCAATGCAAGAGTCATACCTTCACTTCCATCCAGCATCTGAGAGGAATCGTGATCTGCCCTGCTTGAAATTAAATATTGTCTTCTACCCAGCTGTCATGCGCTAGGTGCTGTGTGCGATGCGGAGTCAGACGAGGAGGCACAGGAGATTCTGCTGAAGGATTTATTAACAAAAACACTTTTAACTACAAACTGAAAACGCACGCGATGGTGCAAAACTCGGAACTTGGGAGAGTACATCCACACACTCTACTTTCACTAAGAACACTGACAATCACCCACACCGACACAGGGAACATGAGGGAGATATAAACACGAGGGCAAATGGGACACAGCTGTCATAATTAACGGGGTAAAGACTAACAAGACAGGCGTGGGAAGGAATGGGGAGACACGGGGAAACCCGGAAGTGCTAGATGTGACGCGACAGTGACAGAACGCCCCCTCCCACAAGGCGTGACCTCACGCCGTATGAGACACACCTTGGGGAGGGAAGGGAGGGGGACCCGGAGGAGGACAAAAAAACAAACAAGACAACCATTCATCCTAACATGGGTGGGAGGGTGGGCACCCTGGAGACCGGGATACACAGAGTCATGGAGGTCTCCAGAGTGGTGCCGGGGCTATAGGGAACCAGGGTGGTGCAGGCAGGACCAGGGGCCAGGCACCGGGAAGTGTCCAAGGAGGTGCTGGGGGAACTAGGGGCCAGTCCAGGGAGAGAGTCCAGGGAGGTACCGGGGAAACTAGGGGCCAGGCTCGGGTGAGTGTCCAGGGTGGTGCTGGGGACACAGGGTGCTGGGCAGTGTGGAACGTCCAAGTCGGAGCCGGGGTCCTGACTTTCCCCGGAGGCTCCGCCTCCTTTTCCCCACCCACCCTCAAAATCACACTATCACCCCCCCAAAAAAATTCTTGAGAGGCCTCCCCGGGAAGCCGTTGGGAGGCCTAGATGGTACTAGGGGGAGGCGGAGGCGCTCGGGAAGCGCCGGCAGGGCGAGGCGCTCGGGAGGCGCCGGCAGGGCGAGGCGCTCGGGAGGCGCCGGCAGGGCGAGGCGCTCGGGAGGCGCCAGCAGAGCTTCTTGCGGGTCTGGTAGAGCTTGGAGGTCTGGGAGAGGGTCTGGTAGAGCTTGGAGGTCTGGGAGCGGGTCTGGTAGAGCTTGGAGGTCTGGGAGCGGGTCTGGTAGAGCTTGGAGGTCTGGGAGCGGGTCTGGTAGAGCTTGGAGGTCTGGGAGCGGGTCTAGTGGCTCGGGCCACAGAAGGTCCAGAGGGACCGGCGGAGGTGGTTCTGGCCACGGGAGGTCCTCCTCGACCGGCGGCGGTGAGTCAGGCCACGGAAGGTCCATGGCGGCCGCAGGACGCAGACTCAGTTCATTCGAGAGACTCGGTTCAATCTCTGGACTTGGACTCAGTTCATTCAAGAGACGCGGTTCAATCTCTAGACTTGGACACAGTTCATTCAAGAGACTCGGTTCAATCTCTGGACTTGGACACAGTTCATTCAAGAGACTCGGTTCAATCTCTGGACTTGGACACAGTTCCTTCAAGAGACTCGGTTCAATCTCTGGACTTGGACACAGTTCATTCAAGAGACTCGGTTCAATCTCTGGACTTGGACACAGTTCATTCAAGAGACTCGGTTCAATCTCTGGACTTGGACACAGTTCATTCAAGAGACTCGGTTCAATCTCTGGACTTGGACACAGTTCATTCAAGAGACTCGGTTCAATCTCTGGACTTGGACACAGTTCATTCAAGAGACTCGGTTCAATCTCGGGACTTGGACACAGTTCATTCAAGAGACTCGGTTCAATCTCGGGACTCGGATACAGTTCATTCCAGAGACTCGGTTCAATCTCTGGACTCGGACACAGTTCATTCAAGAGACTCGGTTCAATCTCTGGACTCGGACACAGTTCATTCAAGAGACTCGGTTCAATCTCTGGACTCGGACACAGTTCATTCAAGAGACTCGGTTCAATCTCTGGACTCGGACACAGTTCATTCAAGAGACTCGGTTTAATCTCTGGACTCGGACACAGTTCATTCAAGAGATTCGGTTCAATCTCTGGACTTGGACACAGTTCATTCAAGAGACTCGGTTCAATCTCTGGACTTGGACACAGTTCATTCAAGAGACTCGGTTCAATCTCGGGACTTGGACACAGTTCATTCCAGAGACTCGGTTCAATATCGGGACTCGGACACAGTTCAATCAAGAGATTCGGTTCACTCTGTTCTTTCAAGGCGCGATGGCCGCTCCTCTTACCCTGCTTACGGCGGCGGCGGCTCGGGGACGTGGCACCAGTCGTGGAGCTCGGGAGCGATGGCTCGGACACCTCCTCGACCTTGTAGTCGGACCCATTGAGCCATAATATGAGGTTGATGTTGTCACTCAACGAGAATCTCGTTCCTTCAAGGCTCCGGAGGGTCATGGTGTCTAGCCCTCGTTCGAATAGGGAGTTCAAAACCACATCGTTCCATTTCACCAGGTGCGTGAGATCAATAAATTCCCGCACGTAGTCCTCAAGGCGGCGGCCACTTTGCCGGGAAGCCAGCAGTTGAAGCTCAGCTTCTCTCTGACGAAAATAATCCATTTCGCCGGTGAAGTCCTTTGGGGGTGACAAACCCGGTGGGTGATTCTGTCATGCGCTAGGTGCTGTGTGCGATGCGGAGTCAGACGAGGAGGCACAGGAGATTCTGCTGAAGGATTTATTAACAAAAACACTTTTAACTACAAACTGAAAACGCACGCGATGGTGCAAAACTCGGAACTTGGGAGAGTACATCCACACACTCTACTTTCACTAAGAACACTGACAATCACCCACACCGACACAGGGAACATGAGGGAGATATAAACACAAGGGCAAATGGGACACAGCTGTCATAATTAACGGGGTAAAGACTAACAAGACAGGCGTGGGAAGGAATGGGGAGACACGGGGAAACCCGGAAGTGCTAGATGTGACGCGACAGTGACAGAACGCCCCCTCCCACAAGGCGTGACCTCACGCCGTATGAGACACACCTTGGGGAGGGAAGGGAGGGAGGGGGACCCGGAGGAGGACAAAAAAACAAACAAGACAACCATTCATCCTAACATGGGTGGGAGGGTGGGCACCCTGGAGACCGGGATACACAGAGTCATGGAGGTCTCCAGGGTGGTGCCGGGGCTATAGGGAACCAGGGTGGTGCAGGCAGGACCAGGGGCCAGGCACCGGGAAGTGTCCAAGGAGGTGCTGGGGGAACTAGGGGCCAGTCCAGGGAGAGAGTCCAGGGAGGTACCGGGGAAACTAGGGGCCAGGCTCGGGTGAGTGTCCAGGGTGGTGCTGGGGACACAGGGTGCTGGGCAGTGTGGAACGTCCAAGTCGGAGCCGGGGTCCTGACTTTCCCCGGAGGCTCCGCCTCCTTTTCCCCACCCACCCTCAAAATCACACTATCACCCCCCCAAAAAAAATTCTTGAGAGGCCTCCCCGGGAAGCCGTTGGGAGGCCTAGATGGTACTAGGGGGAGGCGGAGGCGCTCGGGAAGCGCCGGCAGGGCGAGGCGCTCGGGAGGCACCGGCAGGGCGAGGCGCTCGGGAGGCGCCGGCAGGGCGAGGCGCTCGGGAGGCGCCGGCAGGGCGAGGCGCTCGGGAGGCGCCGGCAGGGCGAGGCGCTCGGGAGGCACCAGCAGAGCTTCTTGCGGGTCTGGTAGAGCTTGGAGGTCTGGGAGCGGGTCTGGTAGAGCTTGGAGGTCTGGGAGCGGGTCTGGTAGAGCTTGGAGGTCTGGGAGCGGGTCTGGTGGCTCGGGCCACAGAAGGTCCAGAGGGACCGGCGGAGGTGGTTCTGGCCACGGGAGGTCCTCCTCGACCGGCGGCGGTGAGTCAGGCCACGGAAGGTCCATGGCGGCCGCAGGACGCAGACTCAGTTCATTCGAGAGACTTGGTTCAATCTCTGGACTTGGACTCAGTTCATTCAAGAGACGCAGTTCAATCTCTAGACTTGGACACAGTTCATTCAAGAGACTCGGTTCAATCTCTGGACTTGGACACAGTTCATTCAAGAGACTCGGTTCAATCTCTGGACTTGGACACAGTTCATTCAAGAGACTCGGTTCAATCTCTGGACTTGGACACAGTTCATTCAAGAGACTCGGTTCAATCTCTGGACTTGGACACAGTTCATTCAAGAGACTCGGTTCAATCTCTGGACTTGGACACAGTTCATTCAAGAGACTCGGTTCAATCTCTGGACTTGGACACAGTTCATTCAAGAGACTCGGTTCAATATCGGGACTCGGACACAGTTCATTCCAGAGACTCGGTTCAATCTCTGGACTTGGACACAGTTCATTCAAGAGACTCGGTTCAATCTCTGGACTTGGACACAGTTCATTCAAGAGACTCGGTTCAATCTCTGGACTCGGACACAGTTCATTCAAGAGACTCGGTTTAATCTCTGGACTTGGACACAGTTCATTCAAGAGACTCGGTTCAATCTCTGGACTTGGACACAGTTCATTCAAGAGACTCGGTTCAATCTCTGGACTTGGACACAGTTCATTCAAGAGACTCGGTTCAATCTCGGGACTTGGACACAGTTCATTCCAGAGACTCGGTTCAATATCGGGACTCGGACACAGTTCAATCAAGAGATTCGGTTCACTCTGTTCTTTCAAGGCGCGATGGCCGCTCCTCTTACCCTGCTTACGGCGGCGGCGGCTCGGGGACGTGGCACCAGTCGTGGAGCTCGGGAGCGATGGCTCGGACACCTCCTCGACCTTGTAGTCGGACCCATTGAGCCATAATATGAGGTTGATGTTGTCACTCAACGAGAATCTCGTTCCTTCAAGGCTCCGGAGGGTCATGGTGTCTAGCCCTCGTTCGAATAGGGAGTTCAAAACCACATCGTTCCATTTCACCAGGTGCGTGAGATCAATAAATTCCCGCACGTAGTCCTCAAGGCGGCGGCCACTTTGCCGGGAAGCCAGCAGTTGAAGCTCAGCTTCTCTCTGACGAAAATAATCCATTTCGCCGGTGAAGTCCTTTGGGGGTGACAAACCCGGTGGGTGATTCTGTCATGTGCTGTGTGCGATGCGGAGTCAGACGAGGAGGCACAGGAGATTCTGCTGAAGGATTTATTAACAAAAACACTTTTAACTACAAACTGAAAACGCACGCGATGGTGCAAAACTCGGAACTTGGGAGAGTACATCCACACACTCTACTTTCACTAAGAACACTGACAATCACCCACACCGACACAGGGAACATGAGGGAGATATAAACACGAGGGCAAATGGGACACAGCTGTCATAATTAACGGGGTAAAGACTAACAAGACAGGCGTGGGAAGGAATGGGGAGACACGGGGAAACCCGGAAGTGCTAGACGTGACGCGACAGTGACACCAGCGGGGCAAAATCATCCCCCCCAACAGTCAAAGTTTTGCTCAGCCTGGTAAACACCACATTGACACGCCTGGGCTTCCACATAATATTCATAATAACTCTCAGTGGAATCCAAAAATGCCAATCGCCACATCTGGATCAGCACCCGAAGAGAGGAGCGGACCGTATCTGGTCACCACCATCATCAAATTCATCAATTGTATTGATTCGCCTGCTCTTTTAAGGCTGCTGTTCAGCCAAACAAACTTTGTTTATATTGTTTTTTCTGTGACCACTGTAAAGCTGCTTTGAAACAATCTGTATTGTAAAAAGCGCTATATAAATAAAGGTGACTTGACTTGACTTGACCGCCATGGGTTTTCTTGTGAATATATCATGTTTGGACATTTTGTTAGCAAAGCTAAAATCTTTAAAACGTTCTCCTTTCTGCCTTAGTTTTGACAAGGATCCCCACCGTGGGCTTCTGGCGAAACTTTGGGGTGATGGTGTTCAAGCAGCACAGTAAACGGCTGGAGAACAAAGGGAATGACATTTCGTACATGTTATTTTGTTTAGTTGACTATTCAGAATCATGTGAGAATCGTGATCTCTGTTGATTCTCAATTTATCCAGAATCTTGAAGCTCTAATTGGTAGACAGATCTCTTCTTATGAAAAAAAAGTAAATGGGATAACGAAGTTTTGGATGCTGTGTTTGCTTTTGCTAGAGATTTGTGAAGTTTGTGTTTGTGTGTTTTTATGTTTAGAGTCGTCCGATGGGCCAAAGATTCAGCAAACGTGTTAAACCCGGGGTTTTCAAAGTGTGGGGCGCACCTCCCCTGGGGGGCGCCAGAGCATACAGGGGAGGCGCGGAGAGTTATAAAAAAAGATAGTCTAATAATAACTCGCCGAACTTGTATTAAACCTCCTTCAATTTACATTTCCCTGTGATGTCATTTTTTGTTCGGCTGCAAGCGCGTCGTTCAACCCTCGCCCCCCCGTCAACGATGGCGCCTTTTGGAGGGGGGGCGGCATTGGGTGGGTTGTGTCAAAAGGGAAGCCCACTGTCTCAGACTTTGAAAACCTCTGTGTTAAACCAATTGTGGAAAAAATTTAATAAGAGTCCTTCTTGTTGCCTAATTCAAGTTTTAATGTCAAATTTCTAAATGTTGCATGTGTTTCACACTCATAATTTCTACTAACATGTTTTTTTTTGTTGCCTGGGAAGCAAATGATACTATTCCAACTGAGTGCAATGACATGTGTTTTATATAATAATAAGTAAAAGGAGTGTCAAATCTTTAGCTGCACAAAGCACACACACAATGAGGTGACGAAAACAACTCCAAATAACCGTAATTATATCCACAAGAAGTCAAACGAGAGAAAGATTGACAGCCAAGCTGTTTACACAAACAATAACCGACAACTGAAGATTGCAGAAGTAGAAACTTAAATACACAGTGATTATGAGATAAAGACGAACAGCTGTGATGAGAAGATTAGAACAAAGGAAACGTGAATGAAACTAAAAATCCACGAAAATGAATTAAACTGAACATTTAATATTATTATTAATAAATAGTATTAATTATCATAATTTTAAACGCAAAATAATAATCAACATTTATATTTAGGAAAGGCATTTAGCTCTTATTTGGTGGCATAATGGGACCTGGATAACAGATAGGGGGCACTGGCCAAAATGTGTTGAGAACCAGCTTTAGCATAGTGAAAGCTGGGGCCATATGTATAAAACCTCTCAAAATGTGTTTATAGGCTTAACTATCAATAAAAAATAAATAAAAAGCTAACAAGTACAAAGTAGAAATTGGTTAAGAGTAGGAGCTATTAATAAACAAGCTAAAAGCAACATTTAGCAAAGAACAAGACTAACTGAGGTGGCAATGATGTTATCCTCAACCTCCGAATCAGCCAACAGTGAGCCGTGTAATTATAATAAAGTATATAGAATAACTTCTGCAGAAATTAACACGGGTATGCAATCAAAAGAGCAAAGCACATTACCTTCTGTTGAGAGAGCTGAGAGGAGAGGCGTTTAGCCTCTATCATGGCCTGCATTTGCTCATATCGGATCACTTTACATTTAGAGTGTCCCAGACCAGCTTGTGTTCTTCCAGACCTCTCTAGGTGATTCAAAAACATACAATAAACAAAGGAATCAGTCCATAGTGTAACGTGTGTCAGGGTTCTGTCACTTCGGTCTTGTTTGCTAGTGTTTGGGTGGCAGAGCTCTGGCACTGCCCTATTGTCGTGTCTTTATGGGAACGCACGGCTTCGAGTGTCTCGAGTCACGCGCTCTCTTGTCTGTGAAGCGTCTTGTGTGAGGAACATGATGTTCAATCCCGACTTGTTCCGTTTAGGTTTTGTGTCGGGATTTGTACATTCATGGCCTGTGTGTTTGTCCCTGTTGTTAGCGCGCGGGACGAGTGCACTTTACGTCATGTGAGTGGGAACGGTTTCGAGCTTTGCCGGGCCGCACGTTCTCTTGCCCACGTGTATTGTTGTGAAGCACGCGGTTCGTGTTTACATCGGTCGCGTGCTTTCATGTGTCTTGTGTTGCGCACACTATGTATGTGTTTCACTGGCTGTGCGCTGTATTTTTGTGTGGACGCGCGGCTTATGAGTGTTCTCGTTGGCCACGTGTTCATGTCCTGTCATTGTGTAACCCCGCCCGTCTTGTTCCCTCTATCTTGATCCCACAACTAAATGGGATCCTGTTGGACGCAGCCGCCACCAGACCGAACAGTCTCAAAACAGTTTGACAAAGAGTAACTGACTTAGATACCAGCAGGAGACAGATGTGCCTGCATTGTTGAGGAATTGTTATAAAAATAGCCTTCTTTCACTTCACATTTGACCAGTTTATAACGCATAAAAGCAACAAAAAAGGATTATTGTAATGTATTACAGGACAGATGTCCTGCATTCTCAATAAAAAAAAGCTACAGTCAGTCCAAAATGCAGCTGCTAGAGTTCTTACCGGGGCAAAAAAATTATGATCATATCACCCCAGTTTTATCATCTTTATATTGGTTACCTATTAAGTTCTATATCGAACGCAAAGTATTTCTTCCCAATACATCTCATAACCTTGCATTCCAGTTATATCAAATGCTGTCATATATGCATGACTGTCTATTGCCTGAAATGTTATGAACAGCAGCTATTTTGCTTTCTGGGCATTCCAAGGTAACTAGAGATTACACAAGCTCCAGACTGGATCCAGCCTCTTATGAAGATCTAAGATGACCCAACAACTGTGAACACTTGTAATAATTGTTTAATGAGCTCATTGTTTTTACCTAAATTAATACATGATGTTAGATCTTACATTACATTTCAGAAATTCTGAACATTACTTGGACACAGTCACTGATAACAGATTGCTCTAAATTGTAATGTTTACACAATATTCTGTAAAGCCTCTTTGAAACAATATGTGCTGTGAAAAGCACTATATAGATAAATGTGAATTGAATTTTCTATCTTAACCGATATCAAATACAATGCTAAACGATAACCAATTTTGTTTTATTCTATGAAATTTTTGTCCTATATTGTTCTAATGACAATTTTATGATTGGTTTATGTACCACAAACAATTGTACATTAAGTCAATTAGCACGAAGTGTAGTTTCTGCCGGTCGGACCAATAGGCGTATAATAAAGAATATATACTAAATATAATAACATCTTAGTAATATATGTCAACAGTTGAACTGCTTTAAATATGTTTTTATTTTTGCATTGTATCATATTTGTCTAAGCTGAAACTCAATACATGCATTTAAAATTGTAATTCCTGTTGTCCCTGGCATGCAGGGAATTCTTGGGTAGGCAAGGCCGTGAAGGATCTATCTGTTCTATCATGGGAAAGAAGGCCGCATCTGAAGGAGCCTTCGAATTGGGACAGCCTTTGTCGCGCCGCTATGATGCAATCGGCCTTCGAAGGCTGCAGCCTCTGAAATGGGACACAGATTGTCTTTATGAATGTGTCAGGGTTCTGCCACACTCAGTCTAGTCATTTCTTAGTGTTGTGGCAGAGCTTTGACACTACCGTAATGTCTCGTGTCTGTGTGAGCGTGTAGTTTGAGCTCTACCAAGCCGTGTGCTTTTTGTCCACGTTCTTTGTCTTGTGTGCAGGGCGTGGTGTTCGATCCCGATTCTAGTCCTGTTTCTGTTTTGTGTTTCGGGATTCAGAGACCAATGCTCTGTGTGTTTGTCTTTTGTTCTGAGCGCACGAGATGAGTGTTGCTTGTGTGCTCTGTGTCTTGTGAGTGCGTGCAGTTTCAACGTTGCTCGGGATGCGCATGCTCTTGTCCACGTAAGTTGTTGTGTAGCACGCGGTTCATGTTTACAGCGGCCATGTGCTTTAATGTCATGTCTTGTGTTGTGCACAGTTTGTATTTCACTAGCTGCACGCTGTCTTGTTTTGTGTGGACAAGCGGCTTATGGGTGTTCTCATTGGCCGCGTGTTCGTGTCGTGTTATTGTTTAACCCTGTCCATCTTGTTCCCTCTTTATTGTTTGATTTGCCCCACCTGTTCTCTATTACCCACCTCATGTTCCCTATTTATTCCCCTCGTGTTTGTTGTCCTGGGCTGGTTTTCCATAATTTTTTCCCTTCTTGTTACCTCAAGCCCTGTCAAGTCCTTTCCAGTCAAGTTGTCATTGTCTTGTTTTTCCCCCTCGGGGTAGGAAAAATCACTCTTGCTTGTGTGATATTCCTAAACGATATCATATGTAAGGCTATATGTAAATGTACATCCAGCCGGTTGTTATCGCAGAATAGATCACGTGATCACCCTGTCCTGAAGGGGTTTATTCTGTGATAATAACCAGCTGTATACATACACTATCTAGAATTATCTTTGAATTTAAACCTAGATTTATACACATTGGCCAATAAAAAAAATAAACACAGTATTAAAAGTGTGGGGTATGCATCCATTCTAAACCAATGGAGAGAGGGAGGAAAGCCTATTTTGATTAAAAATTGCGAGAGTACATACGTTAAAAATAAATAATAAAATAAAGTCAAATATTCCATTAAAAAAATGTTTTTTGTCAATTTTGATTTCTGTCTTGAAGTCTGAGCCCTACCTGTGTCTTCAGAGCAGTGGTTTGTGATGAAAGTACAATCATCTCTGCTAGACATCTGTGAACATTTTAGAAGAAAAAAAGTGTAAATATGATTCCAAATGTACCTTGTGTAAATGCAAAAAATTTGATGCATATGACAATTAATATTCAGTAATATTATTGATGCATCTGGACTGAAACTATCGGATCAATTACATTTACCTGAATTAGATAATCTTAGATAAATTTAATTCTCCAGAGATGCTTACAGCTGCATTTAACTTGTTTCTATAACTTTGCAACATTAAAGTTATTGAGTTTAATTAAAACAACATTGAACTAAAAACAATGACAGATATTGCGCTGCAAACATCAATAACAGCTTTAGATCGTCAATGCTGCCATATCTCAACATTAAACCTACTATATAATTTTTAATTTCATTGTGACTTTAGCTAAATATAATTTCAAGTGGAGAAACTTTGAGTAGCTTTAGACATACAGTCTCATCTTATGAGGGTCTTATGTTGCGTTCAACTCATGTCGGAAAGATTGTGTTTACGAGTTGAATGGACATGAAAGCCAAAACACCGTTGTAAATACAAGTGAGAAGCTCTGGATTTTCCTTGAGCGAGATGGGAGTGTCAATGAGAAAAATGGTGGGAAACCACTTCAAGGTGACAATTTCAGGATTTTCTATTTAGGTAAACCTGCGATATAGCGTCGGTAATTACCTGTTGTGTAATTACCGACATTATAGCGGAGGTTTCCCCCTGCTGGTGCTAGTTGGTAATTACCGACGCTATATCGCAGGTTTACCTCTATTTACACCAAAGTAAGATAATTGCCTGCACAAAAATATGAAAGAATTATAACAAAATATAATATGCAACAACTCTTAAATACGACTTCCCAACTTGTCAATATGACTTACCACGAGGACTTGAACACACCATTAACTACATTGTAAAGTCATAGCCTATATAGGAACCATGTGTATTTAAACATCTTTGCAGGGATACCTTTGCAGGGATGCTTCACAACTAATAAAAAGAAGAAAATAACTTCAGACAGCAAAGCACAGAATAAAAGTGTATTAAAAACACGAATTACCTTTATAATGCTTCTGTTGCAAAAACTATTACTTGTGTATGCAGTGTAACCACGGAAACTGTTGTCTTTTTTCCGATTGGGCATTCCCAAAGCACAGCTACCCAATCACGAGTCCGCTCTACCGAGCGCGGGCCAATAGCGTGCGAGCCTGAACTTCCAGAGTGACGTCAGAGGGGAGGGGCGTGTCCTCGGTGCTCCACGGAACTGACGAATGAGTCGGGAATATTTGGTGTCGTTGCGTTCTCTATTATTTAAACTGGATTATTATTTAAACTGGATATTTATCGGCTGGATTAAACGACTGCTCCGAAAGGTAATGATATCGAATTATTATTAGTGTGCAAGCGACTTTATTTAACGTTGTAAGTTGTAGTGGCTGCTGATCATGCATGGAACTTGGCACAACAAAAGTACAAGTTTAAAGTTTCTTACTGTTTAAGAATGAGGTAAATGCATGAGGAGGAGGAGGATATTAAGGTAAAACTATCTTCATCTCTCTCCTGTGACTAAGATAGCCCACACACATACCTTAAAACCATAAAATTAGGCTATTGGTTCGATGCAATAGATGTTCCTCCTCAATCAGGGACAGGTATTAGTAAAGGGTAATGCATGTGTTTGGTGAAGGTCATGTTGAGGAGAGCCAGGTGAGTACCAAACAGGAATTCTGGGAATGGGAGGTTTCCAGGATACGCTTCATTCTTTCTGACGGTGGTATTGACCAAGACCTCTTCAGGAAGTCTCGGGTTGTAATCTAGTATGTTCTTGACTAGAGAGTGATTCATCCTGTCCTGTTAACATGAAATCTATGACACAAACACAACCTACACAAACACACACCTGAACTCTAAGGAGAGGCAGGAGACATCAATTTTTTTAATGCCGTTCCCTTGCTAGCTTAACTTTTTTTAAGAGTATTATATGGATAAAGTAGGAAGCAGTCAAAATGTAGAGCAAATAAACAAAACAAGAAAAAACAAAAAAGGTATTAAAAAATCTCATATCAAAGAAAAAGGTGGAAAGATTCAGGCTTTTCAGTTGTTTTTAAACTCTTATTCTTATTACTTGAGTTAGAGATAGTTCCAAAGTAATGTTGCACTACAGCAAGCAAAACAATACATTATCCCATCTATTAAATGTTGTTAACAAAGTAAAAAGGTTAAGTAAATATATTTTGTTTTTGTGTAAATGCTCTTTTTTCCCCCAATTAACGACTCCAAACAAAACTTTTTTGTGAAAATCCTTGTTCTTCAAAAAATCCTTGTCAATGTTTTCAATAACAAATATGGTCAAGAATTGTTTCCACAATAAATTAGAGTAATGGCAAAGCCAAAATAAATGAACAATAGTTTACAAAAAGGACAATGTTTTTTTTTCTTTAAAATGGCATTAAAAGAATACACATTGGACAATGCAAAAGGAAACTCTTCTCATGTTATTAGTAAGTATCTGTTAAGAATAAGCCAAACTTTCCTCCAGGAAATATAAACTTTGACATTTGAATTGAAACACTTTCATTAAGAAATAGTGAACATATCAGTGTATTAGCAGAATTGGATGAAAAGCAGTATTTCCCCACCGCTGGTCTAAAGGAGGTCAAATAGCAACACCAGATGCTATGACAATAGTAAAAACAATAGCTTTGGGGTTAATGAGAATGTTAAAACGATTGAATAATTAATTGATATTTTAATAAATGGCCATTTGCTTGAACAATAGACTTAAAACCAAAATATCTGCCTCAAACCAGCACTGGAGAAAAAGAGATTGGTTTTATATAGAATATCTCAATAATTCCAGATTAGATTGTTATGAGAAAATAATTCAGCTAGTCTTTGTTCAACTTTATAATTACAAAGCAATAGAAAACTTTGGAGAAAATATAAAGTGGATTAAAGTTGCAGACAAAGGTTGGATTTTTGAGAAAGTGTTTGGCCCAATTAATTTTAAAAGTACAAAAATGAACAACAACCACAAAATGTGTTGAGACCACCATTCACATAAACAACAGATTTCTTGATATAATGTCTGTCATTTTGAATATGAAACAGAATCAAATTTTGTCAATACTTTTTATAAGTCTCTCTGAAGCCATAAATTAAAATTGCATTGTATTTTCTTAACAATAGAGACATTTAAACAAAAAAATTGTAGATGGATTGCATTCTTTAATTTAAAGTTCACCTTTAGACACATTTTAGAAAATCCGCTGATTGTAAGAGGGACCCAAGAAGCATCTCTTAAAAGAGGAGCAGTGACATCTGTTAACTGGCTGATCTTCTTTTCCCTTTTTGCAGTGAGAATCCCTTTCTAGGCACTTTTATTAATATAATGGAAGAAAATGTGGGTGGCAGGGAGGAAAAGATATGTTGAGACATCACTATATCTATGGCTGAATCTTTGTGACATACCAAAACTAAACTTCAGTTATTATTATTGTTTACATAAAGTGTCCAGATGACATTCTAAAACAATATCATCAAATCCAAATTTAACACCAATAAAAAAAGGTGATCCATTGTCAAATGTCTAAAGAAAATCTATTTTCCATCAAAATCAAATCAGAATCAAATCAGATATTATTAGATTTGTGCCTTATTCTTTACATCCAGACTGAGATTCATCAGCTAAAAAACTCACGACTTTCTGTAATCTTTGAGCAAAAATTTGAGCTTGAATCTAATAATCAGTCAGTATTAAGGAAACAGATTGGATGGCAAATTTCAATAAGTGGATCCCTTTTCGGTTTGTGAATCGGAGTAATCACACCCCGTGTCAAGCTGGGAAGAAGGGATGTTCTCAGAATACTCTCTGAATAAACATCTGCAAGGCATAGATCTAAGGGTTCAGACAAGGCTTGCAGTAATACATCATTTCCTGGAGACTAATTGATTTTAAGATGATAAAAAGAATCAATGATTTCCTTAAGGGAAATAGGTTTGCCACACTGATTTAATCAGGTTAACTATAGAGTCTAAAAATGAGACTGTATGATCCTCATGGAGCCTAGAGGCATATAACAACTCACAGCAACTATTAGAAATGGTCTTGAGGCTATAATGAGGCCATCAGCAGTGAGTTTAGACAAGCTATTATTACTGCCATTAGACATCTTTTACTTGAAGAAGTATGCTGAATTTTGTTCCGTCTTGATCTCACAAAAGCGCCTTAAGCTTTACATTTGTAAATATCATTAAGTTGGTTTGTCATTTATACTGCAAAGCAGGTTCCTTATTTAAAATAATTTCAGAGGCTGCTGAGCAATGGCAGCAATTTAGCTAATTACTGCCTATCCCTCAGCTTTCCTAAAGTTGGTTTGCGCACTTCCATAGTTTCTTATAAATTTAGTAACTTCCAATTATTACTAAAACAGTTTTCCCACAAATGGTTAATGAAATACGGTAGTTCATGAATGGTATTATGAGAACATAGAGAGCTATTTAACTTCCAATATAATGTTTTAATAGAAGTGCTCATTCATTCATCACATCAGTTAGAAGAATATTAACTAAAGTATTGTGTATATCAATAGATTTAGAGATCAGGCAAAAGTCTATACGAGAGAAATGAGAACTTGCTGTTTGCTCCCAGTAAAAGCGTTAGTATTAGGGAATGTGGTCCTTCAGACATCAATCACATCAAGTCTCTCCATGAAGTGTTTAAACTTTGAATTAAGTGATGAAAGTCGGTCAATTGCAAAATTGAAATCCTCACCTTGTAACAAGTCAGCCAGTATAGTAGTCTGATTTCTATAAACTCAAGAAAACTACCATTCTCAGATTCTCAGAATTAAATCCATAAATATTGGCCATAATAATAAAATTCGAGTTAAGATTAATGACACTACACAAAAATGTCCATATGAATCTGTCAGGGTTTGCAAAGAATAGGATTTAATTTGCGGCCATTACACAGTTTATTGGGAATCAGGAGTTCAAGGGGTAACAAACAGAAGCAAGGGCTGGACTGGATAAGGACAATGACGGCCTCAGGTAGGAAAAACAAAGTCCCGAAAACGGCAATGCCCAGCCAAGAGCGTTCTGCACAGGAGCTGATGGAGGATGGCAGGGGAGCAGCGGGCAGCGCTGGCAGGTGAGGCAGGGAGAAATAACAGTCCACGCTGTTAGACATTTCAAGGGATTGCCAGTAAGTTATTGTAATTAAGATTTACAGTACTATAACCATATTTCAATTTTACAGTAACTACATGTTATCGTAATTATGTAATAGTGCAATTACTGAATAAAGGCTAATCATTTGTAAATTAGATTTTGTCATAATTTTATTTGTATCCTAAATAAGTACAACTGACATACAATTCAAACAGACACAATTATTACAAAATAATTTTTTTATTTATTTATAGCATTGCATATATAACACAAAATAGACAGTCAGCCTATGCCTCATTTCTCCTATATAACAATTTTTTTTTGCAGTTCTTATGTCGTATCCTCTGGGTTTATTCTCACAAAGAAAACTATAGGCAACATCAAATTTAAATGAAAAATATAAGCAGTCAAAATATAAGCCGTCCGCAACACCCAATTTGTCAGATTTATGATTGGAGGGTATTGCAAAAAATTGGCTTTTTTTACTAATAAAAATAAAACAAAACCTACCCTGATGGGGAAAACAAGACTGGTCTCAAATAGCCTTGATTTGACATGAAGTACAACAGGAAAAAGCGATGACGAACCAGCACAGGACAGCAAACACATGAAGGATAAATAGGGAACAAACCCAAGGCAGGTAATAAGGGAGGACAGGTGGGGCAAATCAAACTAATAATGAGGAAACAAGACGGGTGGGGTTAACCCAGTGAAAACACAAGCTGCGTACATGAAAGCACGCAATAAACGTGAACTTCATGCTACACAACAACACGAGGACAAGAGAGCTCGCAGCCCGAGAGAACTCGAAACCACACACACACACACGAGTGAACACTCATCTTGTGCGCTCAGAACAGAAGATAAACACACCTGGCATGAGTGTCTGAATCCTGAAACAAAACCAAAATAGGACTAGAAATGGGATCGAACACTATGCCTGGCACACAAGACAAACCACGTGGACAAGAAAGTGCACGGCTTGAGCGAGTCGCATTCTCTCTTGTCTGTGAAGTGTCTTGTGTGTGGGGCGTGATGTTCAATTCCGGTACTTCATTATTGTTCAGATGTACTATTTCAAAATGGAAGTGCATCATGATTCATGAAGATCTGTGATAATCGATTCGTTTGTAATATGTTTACCACGCTCACTGGTCTCTCTCTCTGTGATAAAAGTCTTCATGAGGTGCATTGATGCTCCGCATAGATGTTCTCCTCCACTCCCAAGTTCTGGATTAGCAAAAGCCATGTCTTTGCCGTGGTGGGGCTCCGTCTCTGCAAAAACACAAGCGCCGCGATACAACGAAATACAGAACCCACTATAATCAGTGATATTATTTACACTGGACGCTCCGACACGACAGATCCAAGTACTTGTCCTTCGTGTCAGAAATAGCAAACATTTTACAATGCCCCGGTCCCTTCAGTGTGTCCAGTATATTCAGCCTCAGGTTGGTAAAGCGGTGTAGACATGCGGTGTAAGTCAAATCTTCTCAAACCAAATGCACAAAAATTAGGAAAATAAAAACCACGACGGAATAGTGCCAGAGAGACTGTTACAGCAAATAGAGTAATATACAGCAATTTTTTAAAACCCAGTAAATCTCTTTATATGGTGTTTGATGTCAGAGAAAATTCCTATGGCAAATTAATTTTTTTTAAAGTCACTTTCCCAACATTGATCATAGGGCCATACAAAACAATTCAGTAACATTAAAATCCATTTTCCATGCTTCCATCAAGTTCAACTATGCTGAAAATAGAAATGTTCCTCCAGTCCCACATATTCTCAGTTAATTTGTAAAGATGTTTATATTTTTAAGATGAAAAATTATTTCATGAGTCATGTCAAGTTTTTGATTTTGGGGGAATGTTTGTTTTCCTCTCTTTGTGAATGGCTGTTTCTAACAAGCTGCCAATAAAACATGGTTTACTCTGTGATAATGTGGAACTGCAGGTAGTAAAAAGCCAATGTAATGTCTGAATCATCTCTGTATTTGCTTTTTTATCACTTAAGTTAATGCTACCAAAGATAATAAATGTGACCAGGAGAGGCCAGTGTGTAAGATGTCATAGCATAACACTAACATTTATGGCAGTGTGTCAGATTTGTTGTGTAATTAAGGATTGTGTTTGTGTGAGGTGTGTCTCAAGAGGATATGAGTGTTGAACACTCCTTTATGTGCTGAATGGTGCTGCTTCCCGTGTAAGGTAACTGCAGACCCTGCCACGAGAGGTTGAGCTGTATCTGATGTCTCTCAGTGAGCCTTGCACAGAATGCTCTGGCTCTGCTATTTCCACATAGGGAAGAACTGAGAGAGAGAGAGAGAGAGAGAGAGAGTGGCTCGTGGTAAGACATGCTGAGTAGAGGAATTTGGGGGGGATTTGTGTTGAACCCTGCTGTTTATTGTAGTTTTTCAGTGTGTGTGTGTGTGTGCATACTTGTTTGTACTTTTGGTGTCTTCTCTGTTGCTCTCTTTTTATATTTCTTTTTTTAAGTGTGTCTGATGTAAACTGGAACATTTAGAGCTGGGATCCATTCCAAAGCCTCTGGGTGTGTCAGACAAAGTTGAATGTTTTCAGCTGTGTCTGCTTCAGAATTTATTTTCTCCATTATGTCCTGCAGAAAATCAAACCTTTGCAAAGGCTAATAAGTGCTCAATAGCACAGGCATTACCCGTCATCTCAACATTCACTTCCTGACCTATGGGTTATACTCAGTCTGTTCTATGGCTGTCAGAGTTTATGGGATTTTAAGACCTTTTACTCATTGGATTGGACAAACTTCTGGATCTGTGATCAAACGCATTACACCCTTTCATGTAAACACTCTTACCAAACATAATTGTGAAAGCCTGTGTTTAAGCTTCCTCTAAATCTTGTGGTTGTGACTATAGTAATTCTGTTCTCTGGATGCGTTATAATCGCTTCTTCTCAGGGATGTGCAGAGTTCCCTTTCTAGGGAACTCGCGCTGCGTCCAAAGCGCTAGGGGAACGCCCGGTGTAATTGTTCACAGAAGCACAATCGAACAAAACTGTGTGAATGCACGTGGATGACGTCATGAGCCAGGAGTATAAACGGCGCGCCATAACCCGGAAACGGAAGCTTGCTAAGTGTCTTCACAAGCACTAGCGCGAAATGTGTGTTTGCCTCTCTGTTTGTTCAACTAGTAGGGAAAGTCTAATTTAAAAGAACAGGGGAAAGATATACATAGCGCTTCAAACTGAGTTTAAACCGTGTGCACACTCTCTGTGCGTCGTATGTCTGGGGGAGCAACAGACATACGTCGTTCCCGCCTGACAGTTTTTGAGAAAGCTCCACTGGACCTGCTGCCGCTGAGGCGCTGCGGCGATCCTTGTCATGGGGATCGCAAATGGACCTAGCAGAAGGGTTGGATTCGGACCCGCGTTCATCTCCACCTCTCTCGGGTATATCCCCCCTCCTCTGAGGCACGGCGGATAATGACTCAGGGGATAATGTCTCACTGATGCAGTCCAGCTCTGAGGAGCTGGATGTCGTTACTGTGGAGACTGGCGACTCGGATATTCCTATGTCGCCAGCCTTTGAAGATTTAAAAGAGGTGGTGTTTCGTGCCGCTGCCAGACTGGGTCTTGAGGGGCCGGCTGAGCGCAGAGATCCACGCTCTAGAGCAGGGGTGGGCAAACTACGGCCCGCGGGCCATATCCGGCCCGTTGGGCTTTTTAATCCGGCCCGCCGAACCTGTATTAAACCTCCTTCATTTTACATTTCCCTGTAATGTCACTCTGTCGCGGCTGCAAGCGGCAGTGGCGCTGAAAGTGTGGTGGAGAGTATGCGTGTCGCAAACCCCTCTAGACCCCCACCCCCTTCCGCGAGTGGAAAACAGAGCTACACGCGTAAATACGGGTACCCGCAAGATCATTTTAATCACTCGCGCGCGCTTGACATCTAATCTGCGCGCGCGCGAACATTCGCCCGCTCTCAACTGCTGTTTTTGCTCGCGCGAGCACTTTTATTTTTGTCAGTCGTGGGGCGGGGCTTGCTCTTGTAATAGTAACATCAAACGTCATTGGTTAGTTCCCTTTTTCCCAGAGGTCAGTTGTGATTGGACGCCTGTGATTGTCAATCTAGAGCTGAGGCAAATATACGATTCAGTCACATTGCATATTATGTTGTTTTTTTTTGTCGATTAAATTGTATTAATATTGTTTTGTTGTAATTTCACGTGTCCCAGTCGAGTGATTTAAGACCAAACTATACTTTATACAGGTTTTCTAGGATTTATTATAAGTAAATGCACAGGTGCGACCTTCTCAAAAGAAGTTGTATGCTGTCAACGTTATGTTGTTATTTGCTGCATTCAAGAACATGACCTGCAAATACAAGAGGAAAAATAGGGAAATATAGGTAGAGGAAATATAATGTACATTAGAATAAAATGTACATGACACTTAGAGCTCATACACCAGTTTTGAAGTCATTACATATTTTAAATTGAGGGAAGTATATCCTGCCTTTGCTCTGGTCATGTCCCTATATATATTTCCCTCAGTTATTTTCATGCTTCTGTTGTCATATTTTATCTTTCATTCAATAAAACAGTATGTATTTAGTGTTCCTTCATCAGGGCTCAGAAGAACAAAACACAGTAGTGTTTTTTCAGGTAGAACCAGCACTTGCTCTCAGCTAATTTGATTAAGATAATCAAATGTAAAATAGCATTGAATCATCTTCACTATATATTAAAAATATCTGAATTTATTAAAGTTACAAAAGTCAAGAGCAGTGAGTTATTTTTAGAGTTGAGCCGGATACTCGGCTGAAACGAGTATCCGGTACGGATAATGCACTTTTGCCGAGTACGAGTATCATACGAGTAATACGAGTCGTTATCTGTGCTCGGATTGAATAAAAATCCTCATTAGGCAGCTGAGTGTCTGCGTGCAAATTTCCTTCGTCCCGCTGCTCCGCCCTGCTCATTCTCACACAGAACGCTGAGACGAGAACAGGTGTCTTTCTCTCTCGGTCACTCAGGTTCGCGGGTCTTTTCCGTTAACGTTTAGGGCAGGGTGGTAGCGCGAGCGCGAAGCATCATAAGCCATAAGCCAGACTTGATTAATACAGGAAGTGTTCGGCGCGGTAGCTGGAGCGCGGGCCATCTCGCGGGCCATTAATAAAATGATCTCGCGGGCCGGACATAATAACACGCCGGGCTGGGAGTTTGACACCTATGGTTTAGGGTTTCTTCAGCTTTAGATTTGTTTTTTATTTCAATTTGTTTGTAGTACTTGCTTATTAGCCAGTATAGTTCTGGTAAACGTGGGGTTTGCTCGGTAGTATGCGACTGTCGTTGCGTCTCTGCCTGTCGGAGATTTTTTTTTTAACCGTCTGCTGGCTCTAACGAGTGTTTAACTTCACGCACTAAGTGTCTGACACTTTCTTGCTGTATTTCATACATAATAAATGCAGATTTTAAAAACAACGTCAGACTATTTGATCCATAGAACACACAGTCTCTCTCTTTCTCTCTCTCTCTCTCTTACTCACTCACTCACACACACGCATACCTGGCGTGGAAATTAAAAAAAATCACACTGATCATAAAAAATTAGAAGTTAAAAAAAGAAAGTTATGTTTAAATGAAAAATCTTGTTCATTACATTTTTCTTCATAATTCCAACCGCATGTGTTGTATTCATTGTTGCAAAACTTATTTTATATAGTTTGTTTGTTCTTGTGATCAAAACCTTTGATATGAAGCTCAATGCTGATGCTGTCATGTAAATAGTTTTCTAATCAGCAATAAATATAACAATTTCTAATCGACCCAAATCAATTGCATGATTAAAAACAACATAGTAGGTACAGTCCCGCCCACTTCCTGGTTAAATCCCGCCCATTTCCGGGTTAGGCCACGCCCCAGTCCGAGTACAGATACAGATAATTCATATGGTTAACAGATACAGATAATGCTGTACTCGCTCATCCCTAGTTATTTTTATTGTTTTTTTTTTTGAGTTTGCGTACCCTTGTAGCTCTGTTTTCCACTTGCGGATGTAATTTATGCGCACACAAACATCAGTTTTGCGCTCGTATATTAAAGTCATGGATAAAGTCCGCGCGATTGTTATTGTCAATTATCCATAACTGTTCAGGCTCGGTACACAGTGCTTGTGCGCGAAATTCAGGTGTTGATCATCGGATGAGAATAGCCCGCCCTCATGGCAAAACGTCTTCTTGCATGATTGACAGGTCAGACAGCATATCAGCGCCAGCTGTCAGAGTAGTACAAGCGCCAGAAAGAAAATACTATTACGTGTAAAAAAAAATTGTGATATTGTTTGTAAAATCTGCTATAACTCATGGGTTATATGCGGGAAAATACGGTATATGTTTACCCGTGTGTCTCCTTTGCGGAGCTAATGTGGCAGTAATTAAATAATTTAATAAGACGGCACTATTCAACTGAATGATTTGATTTGTTATTGCTGAAAAGCAAAAATTGTATTTAGATTTCCAGGTTTTGTTATGCAGCATGTCCATATTTTGAATTTGTATAATTTTGACAGGATATATTTTTATGGAGAGCAAAATCTTTTATATATAAATCTTTTTAAGTTTTATATAAAATGACATAAGAGTAAAGAAATTTGAATGTTTGTTCTTTTAACTTTTACTTACTTTTACTTTACTTACTTGTTTACTTTATTTCTAACTTGTATAATTTAGACAGGATATATTTTAATTTTTTTAAAGTATTTGTTAAATATTTTTATATTTTTAAGTTATTTAAGGTATAAGTTGATTTATTCCAGAATAATATTTCTGTCTGTTTTTATTCACATCTAATTTAAAAAAAAGGTAAGTTTTAAAAGTTTTAGGTTTATCCTGTTCGGCCCGTGACCTAAAGTTTTTTGGGATTTTGGCCCCCTGTGCAATTGAGTTTGACACCCCTGCTCTAGAGGCATGTTGGACGAACGTTTTTTGACGTCCAGATTGCCTCAGTGCCTGGCTTTTCCTTTCATCCCTGAACTTCACACTGAGGTGGTAAACTCCCCTCACAGACTCTCCTCTCAACCCCACACCACCATCCCACTCCCCTCATAGACTCTCCTCTTACCCCCACCATCCCACTCCCCTCACAGACTCTCCTCTTACCCCCACCATCCCACTCCCCTCACAGACTGTCCTCTTACCCCCCACCATCCCACTCCCCTCATAGACTCCTCTCGCCCCCCCCCCCACCATCCCACTCCCTTCATAGACTCCTCTCGCCCCCCCCCACCATCCCACTCCCCTCACAGACTGTCCTCTTACCCCCCACCATCCCACTCCCCTCACAGACTGTCCTCTTACCCCCCACCATCCCACTCCCCTCAAACTCTCCTCTTACCCCCCACCATCCCACTCTCCTCACACTCTCCTCTTACCCCCTACCATCCCACTCCCCTCATAGACTCATCTCCCCCCCACCATCCCACTCCCCTCATAGACTCATCTCCCCCCGGCTTCTCGGCAGCAAGTCAGGCGGCTGCATGTCTGCATATCGCTTCAATGCTATAAGCGTACCAGGCGGAGGTGTTGGGCGATCTCAGTCAGGGAGACATCGCCCCCGAGTCTGTAGCCGGGCTCCGTAAGACTTGGCTCTGTGGGCTTCTAAGGAAGCAGCAAGTTCGGTGGGTTGGGCCATGGCCTCCTTCGTGGCAGTCGAAAGACATCTGTGGCTGGAAGGAAGCAGCAAGTTCGGTGGGTTGGGCCATGGCCTCCTTCGTGGCAGTCGAAAGACATCTGTGGCTGGGTCTGACTTCCTTAAAAGAGAAGGTCAAGTCTGTCCTTCTCGATGCGCCTATTTTGCCTTCTGGCCTTTTCGGTGGGGCTGTCAAGACAGCCGTTGATCACTTCTGGTAGGCAGCTAAGCAGCAGGCTGCCTTCAAGAAGGTGCTACCTCACCATGCTACGGGTTTTCACCCGCACCCCAGCACGTCTAGAGCATATTTTGCTGCCCAGAAGCTCAGCATCGCGACCCGGCAGCCCTTGGTTGAGACCGAGGGCGCGGGCCAGTGGGCTCCTACAGCCAAGCAGCCTGACCTGAGGAACTTCCTCCAGGCTAGGAGGGAAGGTGGCAAGGCCAAGAGCAAGAGACCTTAAAAGGGAGAAATATATATATATATAAGTAGTGAGTGTCGCACTGGCTCCTGTGGGTGCCAGGCTGTGCAGTTTTTCTAGGTGGCCCTTGTGGTTCTATCAGAGTTTGATGACACCAGTGGGTCGCCTCTCTTATACTTTGCTTCTCTAGTCTTTCCTATCTTAGAAAAGAGAAAAGTGGATTAGGAGAACAAAAGAAAAGAAAGTGGGCCCCCTGGGCTTTTTGAGTTTTTTCACTGGCAGGCGGGGCTCGGGTCTTTTTCCTCGAAAATTGAGAAAAAAGAAAACACGTACTTGTCTCTGGCTCCTTGTTCGGAGCCAAGCGTTTTGTCACTGCCAGAGGGTGTTGTTCTCACCGGGTGGTGCGCACCCCCCGGTGTGTCTCTAGAATTCTCTGTAAAAAAAAAAACATGTGCGTATGCACAGTGTTTTTCTCGGTTCTTGTATAGAACAGAAATTAAGGAAATTCTCAGTCGACTTTCTTGGGTGGTACGGGCTTCGTTCCTCTGCCTCGATAAGTAGCAGGCCATATACTTGGTATGAGTTCAGACTTTCAACCGAGGTTGCTGGTTCTTGTCTCTTTGCCAGGAGGGGGCGCACCAGTAGTACGGGTACTGTCGCCAGGGCCTTGGTCTGGTGACCTCCTCTGTGTTTTTTATTGATCCCTATTGAGAGTTTTTGGGGGCTTGGGGTGCTGCGGGCTGCTTCCCCTCCCGTCGTGAGCCAGGGTCTGCAGCCCAGTGTGAGCACTGGGCATATATGTGTGTATATATATTTGACCACTAGTGACTGAGGTCCTGTGGATTGTGCAGGCGCTTGTTTGGCAAGGATAGTTGAGACTCCCTTGCTGGAGCAGGGATGGCTTTCCCTGGGGCCAGTACCTCTCCTGTGGAGCACGTTTCGGGCAGCATACTGCGTTCGCTGAGGCGGCATTGGTATCTCGTTCCCCTAGCGCTTTAGACGCAGCGCGAGTTCCCTCTCAGGGAATGTCTCAGGTTGCGTATGTAACCGTAGTTCCCTGAGAGGGAACGAGATGCTGCGTCGCTCAGCCTCAGCTCCTGCGCCTGCCGGCTTGTTCAGACACTTGGCAAGCTTCCGTTTCCGGATTACAGCGCACCGTTTATACTCCTGGTTCATGACGTCCTCCGCGTGCATTCACGCATGCTTCAGTGAACAATTACACTGGGCGTTCCCCTAGCGCTTTGAACGCAGCGTCTCATTCCCTGATAGGTGCAGACTTGTTACAACCCTCCCTTGGCTGTTAACGGTCTAGGGATTTAGGGAGGGGAACATTTTTAACCAAGTTAAAAGAACTGCAATAAAGACCACTGTGTGAGTTGAGAACAAAACGAGACCACAGAAATAATGAAAATTAAATCACCATTTATTATATCACCCAATAAACCACGAAGGAAAAATAACCCAATAATGAATATAAGAAAAATAATCAACATCAAAGATATCGGAGGAGAACAAAAGGGAACCTGGATTGTGCCAAAGAAACGAAAGTAATGTATAATCAAAAGAATCTTACTAAACCATTTGCAACTAATCCTAAGCTAACAAAAAAGAAAGTGAAGAAAAAGTCTTCAGCGTCAAAGACGCCCTAAACTTCCCTACATTTTCTACCAAAAAGAGAAATACAAAGTGTGGCACAAATCCCCTTACCTAGTGTTTCTAACAAATAACATTCCTATGTGTGTAGATGTAGGTCACGTGACATCTTACCTAAAAACCCTTTTCTCCACCCGAATTAAGTTGTCTATAATGAGAATCAAAAGACTAGCAGTCTCTCTCATTAGTTCTCAAAGGGGGAGTACAAAAGATAGTCAACATGACAAAGAATCCTTCAGATAACAAAACAACAATAACTTAAAAGAGAAACCAAAAACACCATAAATCATATCAAACAAAACAAGCAGTCTCTTCCCCGTTGAAGGGTGTTCCACAGGTGTGAATCATTGGAGCCGATGAGTACACACCTTCAAGGTAGCACAGCCAATCGTGGACATCTGATGTTATGAACAGTTCACATCAGCAGCCTATCAGCACGTGATCTGTCAGTAAAAGGGACAGACATAACAAAACAGAGAGAAAGAATATACCCCAAAACTCTTACGTCTCAAGGGATGTAACAGAACTCAAGCGCAGATAGGATGGAACTTTATTAATAAAGAAAAGAAAAGAAAAACAACCCAGATGGGGGTAAAAAAAGAATAGGAACATAAACTGACTTGACTAGGCTAGATAAGACAAAACTCGACTGACAGGACAGAAACTGACGAGCAGTATTTAAACCACATTAAAGACAACAACGCAGCACCAGACAGCAAACACAAATTAAATAGGGGGAACAGCTGGGACAAATCAAAGTCTAACAGGGGAACAAGATGGGCGGGGTTACACAATGACAAGACACGAACACACAGCCAATGCGAACGCACATCACCACATATCCACGTGAAACAAGACAAGACAGCGCACACAGCTGGTGAAAACAAAGTGTGACACAATAACACAGCATGAAAGCATGCGGCCGTTGTGAACACAAACCATGTGCTCCAACATATGTGCACGCAGACATGAGAGAGCAAACACTCACATGACGTAGAGCAAACACTCGTCTTGTGTGTTCATCACAAAGACGAGCACACGGGCCATGAATGAATCCCAACACAAAACTAAGACTGATCAAGACCTAAGTCTCGGGATCGGACAATCACAATTCGCACACAAGACGCTAAGCACTCGAAGCCGCGCGCACCCACAACGACACTCACAGAAACAACAGAAAATGTGACAACTTACAATCAATGCGACTTCTGGGGCTGTATGGTTTTGCTGAAACCAGTCCAATTTTGCAGTTGTAAAATAAGACAACCAGCAGATCCAGATTGCTCCAAAGATGCAAATCCTTGTTTTATTTGGGCTGTAAAGAGAGATACTTTTTTTTGTTAGTTTCTTTCGCTACTTTGGTAAACAACTGAAAACAGAAGATCGCAATGTAGTTTTCAATTGACTGCACATTGTCCAATTAAATGTGAGATTTTTGTGCCACATCATGATTGGTTGGTGTATTAGCAATCCCCGAGAGAGGGTTAGGGTCCGCGGTACAGACTGTCTGGTCTTAGTTATGAACATAAACTCAATATTTTATGTTTAATTTTTGAAGTAAGCAGAATAATTAGAATGAATTCACAAATAAATAAAATTAAGTTTGAGAATAAAAAAAATCCACAAATATGATTTCGTCGCAAACACAACTTTGCCTTTCATTAAAGTCAAATAATTTCTATAATGCTTCATACAATACAAATTGTTTCAAAGCAGCTTTACATTGATAGCAGGAAAATTATGTGATGAACAGAGCTTCATTTCAGCTGTACATTATTCAGATGAAGCCTGTTTAGTGTTGATTCGGTTTCAATGTTAAAACTTCCATAGTATGGAAAGAAAATCAGTGGTGCCCCTCAACTGTTTGATTACATTCTTTACAATAGCATCCTTTATGTTCAGCACAAAAAATAAATGTATACAGGTTTGTAACAACTTGAGAGTGAGTAAATGATGACAGAATTTTAGTTTTTGGGTGAATTATCATTTTAAATGAGTTAATTACATCTATAAAGCAGGTTTGTAGAAAACAGTGATGTCATTATCCAGATCAGTTCAGCTCATCCAATAGTGTTAGTGCAGTCAAATCAATAATAATGTCGAATATTAAGTGTGCCCAACTAAGCAAGCCAGAGGCGACAGTGGCAGGGAATTCAAGCTGATGAGGTTCAGTCAAGTGAGAGAACAGAGAATGGTAGAAGCCAGGCTCAGTCAGGGGCTTCTGGCCAACGAATGAACATGGTGCGATTAGGATTCAGGCAACATCACGAGTCAGAACCAGACAGTGGATCGCTAGCGTTCAAATATTCATGCAGTTTCACGGCAGTATGGAAACTAGGGGTGTAAAGATATTCAGTAGCTATCAATCGATTTACAAATGAATGGTAGGCAGAGTTGTGTTTGCGACGTAAAAAATAATTTTTTTAAATCATTTTATTTATTTGTTAATTGAATTCATTTTTGTGAAACTCTTTACAATGATTGTGGATCATAATAAATTTATTTGGATTAATGCAGTGCTTCTCAATTATTTTCTGTCACGCCCCCCCTAGGAAGAAGTAAACATTTCGCGCGCCCCCCCTCCCCCTATTTTGGAACTTTCGCTTTATTGTTTCCATGGGAACGCGTCATGCTTGTCACGTGACAGACCGCAGTCACAAAAAGCGCTGTTTGATAGATGTTTCACATTTATTAGTTTTTTCTTTTTTATTCAAAATAGTCACCAACTTGTTGGCTCTGCTATCAACTACCTGATATTCAGATTCTCAGATATGTGGAAGTGAATGTTTGTGGCTTAAAAACCTTTATAATGATCAAGTTCTCTGAGCGCGTCTTTTTTGGATCAGTGCCAGATAGCGCGTGAAAACACGTGTGAATTTAGCGATCGATCACGTGACACATGAACACCGGTGTGATCGTACACATCAACGGGTGAAGGGTTTGTTATCTGAACTTCATATCTGCTGCTCTTGTTCAGTGCAAGAAAACCTACTCCCTGACAAAAAAAAGCATGTTCCCCACGATCACGGGGGGGGGGGGGGGGGCGGGCGCGCCCCACTATTTGAGAACCACTGGATTAATGGAACATAACTAATCCCATACAGCAGTGTCAGAATGCCTGTCAGTGAAGTCCCAAAGCAAGACGTATGTTTTCCATTGCAAAGTAATCTATTGACCTCCTCCTCATCAAATCAATTCCTAAATTTTCTGAATTCCTAATTTGTGTGTCATGCGTGTGTGTGACTAATAGGCTTGCTGAGATAGTCTGTGTTACCGTTGTTCAGCCGGTTACATCACCTAGGAAGATCAACGAAAACTGCTTGGAAGACTTGAAAACTGTTATGAATATGATCTCTGCGCTCCCCTCCGGCTGCCTGTGAGTCACCTCCCTTTTGTTACAGAAGACTTCGCCACTACAAGATCCAGCTGTCTTTTCATGGACTATTCAATACAGTCTGAGCTTTGCCTGGTCTCTCTCCGGCAAGGTGGCCGGGACCTGTTGGACTACGTAGCTGAATTCATTGGACTTTCTCACAGAGTGAGTTGGAGCAACGCATTCCTTATTTCTATTTTTGAGTGGGGTTTGGATGCTGGGGTTATCCAAGTAGTGGGGTGCCAGGAACCCTCCCTCGTGGACTATATTAACTTGGTGTTATGGCTAAATGGGGTAGAATTCGAGGTGGAGGAAGTGACTAAATCCTCGTTCCCGAACACCGCGACCGAACCCACGCTCCTGACCGCAGCGACCAAACCAGCTCTCCCGAACCCTGTGAACCAGTCAGTGCAAGTCACCCCAGCCATGGCCAAGAAGGCGGTGAATTTGTTTTATGACGTGGCAGACATGCGAGCCTGGAGGCTGCATGGGTCTGTCACCCCAGAACCCGAAAAGACCCGTCAGCCAGAGCCCTCCACAACACGTCAACCAGAGCCAGAGCCTGCCCCTACCCGTTAGCCAGAGCCGCCAGAGCATGCAACGACCCGACCCGCTTCCCACCCTATCCCACCCTTTATCATGTACACTTTTGTCTGTCAGTCATCCAGCCCTGCTTCCGCTGGAGATCGACAGCCCTGCGCCGTTGCTGGATGCACCCTGCTGGGTGGTACCGTCACAGGTCCTGCCGCCTCCAGCCTCATCAGCAGCTGGGGATTCCTTGGCTCCGTCTCCAGCCTCAGACCCTTTCTCTCAACCTCGGCCCGTCAACCTGTTGGCTTCACCCTGGCTCCTCCCGTCCTCGGCTTCACCTGTGACCCTCGACCTGGTAGCTGCACCGGGTTCCCTTGTCCCAATGGCTCCTCCTCACTCAGTCATCACTTCACTTTCACAACGGTGAAAGTGGCACCCCCACTACACTCTGTGCCTCCACCCCTTCAGTTCAATCTTCCATCCCTGTGTCATCACCTCGGTCCTCACTCACACCGGCTCCGGCCCAGTCCTCGGGCACACTGGCTCAACCTCGGGAGGTCGTCATCATGCCTACGCCTCTTTCTCCGGAACCAGCAGCATCAATCGGGTCCATTGTCTCGTCCGCTACGCCCTGGGACCTTCCAGACCTGCCAGACCTCCCAGACCCACCGGCCTTGCCTGAACCAGCCTGGTCCATTTCCCCGGCACCACCCTGGAACTTTGTACTTTGGGCGCTGCCATGTTGGTGCGCGGCGCCATTTGCTTCCTCACGCCAGGAGGCGCTCGTAGGGGGGGGGGGAGCTCTGTTATGAATATGAGCTCCTCGCTCCCCTCTCTGGCTACCAGAGGGAGCTCACACATATACTGACACTACACTACACACTACATTTCCCAGCAATGGGTTCTACATCATCCATCAAATGAACTATAAAAGACTCCAGTATCTGTGTACACACCGCGAATGTCTTGATTAACCACGGTTATCATTCTGAGCGTTTATTATCCTGTCCTGTTTGCCTGTTACTGTTTCTTCCTGTTTACCCGTTATTGATTCTGTTCTGCCTGACCTGTGCCTGGATTAACGCTTGTGAATGTTCTCTGCCTGTCTTGACTACTCGCCTGGATTATTGTACCTGAAACTGTCTGCCTGCCTTTCTGACCCCTGCCTGGATTACGTATGATCTCTGTTTGCCCTGACCTTCACTGTCAAATTAGCCATTTAAAAGCAAGGTATGTTGTGACAGATTTTTTTTGAAAAGGGTTTCCTGCAGCTCAAACAGTAGAGAGTGGCGCTTGCAACGTCAAGGTCATGGGCTTGATTCCCAGGGAAAGCAAGAACTGATTAGAATATCAATGTGTTTCTTGAATGTAATGTAAGTCACTTTAGATAAAAGAGTCTGATAAATGCATGAATGTAAATGCAAAATGTAGAATTTCCTAGTGACTGATAATAGGCACTTTAAGCAGCTTGATGTTCTGGCATTCTACAGTGATCTACTGTACTACGGGAGAATAGCTGATTTGCCAGTCGATAATATGTGACAGATTGGATAAGACCCTAATGCAAGTTAGACACCAAATGCGACCAAATTTAACATTCTCAATTACAATTTTACATTTGCACATTCTCAAAAAATTTTTGCATATTCAACCATTTTGGTCTCAGTCTGAACCCTGATCATTGAGGAGAGGGGCACTTTTGATTAAACTTTAAACAAAACAAATATGATATAAATAATAATTATGTGACAACAGACAATGGAAATCAAAATCATCAACACACAGAGGGCTGGATTCAAAATCATACCAAAAATCAGTGTAAAAAAACTGTAGTTACAAACTTGCCTGAAGCGACTCAATGTGAGTCAGTCAGTCGTGTGTTCGGCTCCACGTGTCTGTCTGCACTCATGACATCATCTGCTCCTGATGGGATGGAGGATGGGGTCCTGCGGGATCTCCTCCCAGACCTGGATCAGGACATCACTGAGATCCTGGACAGTCTGTGGAGCTTCAGATGCTCTGACACATAATGTCCCAGAACTTCTCAACTGGATTCAGGTCTGGGGAACATGAGGGCCATCAGTGGATATCAGTGCCTTCATCTAAACACACTCTAGACACATGAAGCCTCAAAACTACACTCAACAAAAGTGTGATCCTGGAGATTCTGCATGTGTGCAGTCACCTGCATGCACAGAGAGCAAGCAAACAATGATTATTATTGTTCATAAAACAACAAATATTGTTCATTATCAAATCATTAGCACAAAACTCTGGGACTTGAAAATGTGAACCTGGAAAGTCCTTAAGTGTGTATTCACACACATTTTCAAATGAAAGAGAGCACACAATGAACAGTATTGTTCGTTCAAGATGCATACTTACCACACCAATAAAGCTAGCGAAGAGAGGGGATGTTTCAGTGGGAAAGGTATTTGCAAAAGTAAAGTTAAAAAAATGTTTTTAAAAAAAAGTATACAATTGTATCCATTTTAAAAGTAATGTAAATTTGTAAATCATGCTTGTGCACACAAAGTATGAGATGGTTGGTCGCTGTGGAATTTGTACAATGACATATTCTGAATAATAAATAAATAATTTATTTGAATTTATGTTCTGAATAATAAAACTCTTCAACTCGCCCCACGTGAAGCTGACTGGAACAAGGCCAACGCGTTTCCACTGTGTATTCTGTGCAGAGAACCAACTCATTTTCTTCTAACTGACTTTAATTCGCATAGCTTGGTTCAAAACACATGTAATTTGCATAACATTTTGTTAAAATCAAAAACGGAATTTTAATTACTTTAACTTGCAATATGTAATTACCGGGGCCATAATCATTTTTTTTTTTGTGTATACTAATAATATGCATGCTAATAAGCAGCTAGTTAATAGTGAAAATTAGAGCCTAAAGTAGAGTGTTACCAAACATTCATATATTTCATAAATCTCATCCAAGAATAACATTTCTGCCCGATGTCAACAAATATTTTCCTTCCTCCGAAAATGCTATAGATGAAGACACTGAACCTCAGGATACTGCAGTGAGACTATTCCTGCATTTAGTGCCCTGGAAGACACTTTGAATTAAAGCATTCGATCATTTAATTTCAATAATGTATTCAAAATATCTGTGCTAATTTCTATTGGAGTCCGTGTTTTTACAATGCGATTTGGTTGCATGTATTCCTGACTTCCTGCGTATGTGGTTTCTTGTTTCAGCCTGTATTTAGTGCTGACCACTTTGAGCCCATCACAAAAAGCTTGTTAGTACCAGGTGTAAACTATTAAACTACTATATACGTAACGCTGAACATGCATGGCAATGCGAAAGGTTGAATTGCTTTTTTTTTTTTTTTCGGAAAATGCAGAATGTCAGTACATTAGTACATATCAGTACACTGATAATTTTATCAGTACATTAAAATGGGTTCTTATTCTACTGGATTAAACGTGTATTTTACAAAATATTTGAAAGCTGCAATAGATTTTTATATGTACATTTAATTATAACAATATTAAAAACTCAATTCCTCCCCATTACTTTGTGTCATAGAAGTAAAGCCTTTCCTTTAACCCTTCTTTATTTTACCTTTGTTTCAAGTTTTGTGAGTGTCGTATTGTGAGATCAGTATTGAGCATTAAACTTGAGAATGAGAATTAATACAGTAATACCTCGGTTTACGAGTTTAATTCGTTCCAAGAGGGAGCTCGTAAACCAAAATACTCGTACACCAAAACAAATGTCCCCATAAGAATGCACTAAAAATCAATTAATTCGTTCGACATGACCACAAATGCCCATTTTAAATATTTTTTTGGTTTTACCCTATTAATTGCAGTTAAAATTGTAACCATTAAGATCTCATATAAATACTAATTAATAATTGACAATTAAACTCTAGAAATACTTGACAATTTAATGTAATGCATGTCAGGTTTGAGCAGCCTGCTTAGAGGAGAGAGAGGAGGGAGGAGAGGGGAGCGGGGAAAGCAAGGATGAAAGCAAATGAGTGAATTTATTATAATAGTGCAGAAAACAAACGAGTGATAATCCAGAGTTAAAGTCGTGGAACGAATTCACGGGAGCCGCGAGAGAACGAATTCGCGGGAGCCTCGAACGAACGAATTCGCGGGAGCCGCGAACGAACGAATTCGCGGGAGCCTCGAACGAACGAATTCGCGGGAGCCTCGAACGAACGAATTCGCGGGAGCCGCGAAGGAACGAATTCGCGGGAGCCGCAAGAGAACGAATTTGCGGGAGCCGCAAGAGAACTAGGGGAGCGCAGGGCACAAAGTAACGCGGGGTAAATAGTAACAGCGATTTTTTTAGATAGTTGCAGGGGCATAAATGGGACGTGCTAAAGGGCTTTTCATCACACTGTTTGCACACGTCTTCTGGCCATTTTTCGAGAAATTTCATCGAAGTTTGGATGAGAACCACAGGAAAAACTCTTTTGGCAGCATGTAAATATTTTTTGTTATAGTAGTTGTTTTTCGATTTTCAAAAAATGTGTGAAAGATTGTTAGTCTAATCCAGGGGTCGGCAACCCAAAATGTTTTAAGAGCCATATTGGACCAAAAAAAACAAAAACAAAAATATGTCTGGAGCCGCAAAAAATTAAAAGCCTTATAATGAAGGCAACACATGCTGTATGCATCTATATTAGCTATATTCAGCCTACTATAAAAATGATTAGGTTGGCCATAAATACATAATGAGCATTTATGATTAAATGTTTATTTTCCCTGCAGTGCATTCTGTTGAGAATGACGCACCACGCGACTGTTCTGTTGTACAATGTCGCCTCAAGTTTAACTTCTTTACAATATTAATGAATTGTTTCATTGCTTTGATAAAATTAAAGAAATGCAATAAAGAAATCCGATTTTTGATTTCATTTTTATTTGGACTATTCGAGAAAAAAAATGTAATGTGCATAACGTGCCCCTTATTTGGGCACTAAACAAGTGCAATAAAACGCAGCCTGCATTTATAAAAATAAAACCGCAGCCTTTTTAAAAGGTAAAGTATATAAACTCAAATTAATACAGTTTAAGTTTCATTTCTGTCCAAATGCCAAACAAGTCAGTGCAAGGGTAAAACGCGAAAGTTTGAACTGTGAACGGTTTTCCACGTTTTATTATCTCCCTGGCTGCATCAAAACTTGCAGCAGTAGCGGAGTTTGGAGATGCAATCCACTTCTTAAATCTATATTTTCGCTCCTCTAATTTCTCCAGAAGCAATGCAATCGCACTTTTTCTCTCTTACCTAACTGGATACTCGGCTGCACATGTAGCATGACTTCCCTGGAAATGTCTTTCCACATTACTCTTTTTGTTATTTGACAACTTCTCGCTACGAAGCAAACATTCAGGCAATCCTTCCGCATTGGCAATGAATGCAAATGATTCGGTTCAAGAAATGTTGAATCCTCTGTTCTCCGCAGTCATTTTTCTCTTTTCCCCTTTGGGATCCATGGCCCATCACACAGCCGCCGGCAGTGATGGGACATCTGAAGCGAGGCTCCAGAGCTTGTGTCGAGCAAAAAGGGGCGTTCCAGATGAAGCCCCGATTCGAGGCGTGTATCGTTTCCGCGAAAATCACGTGACGATGACAAACGAGGCCTCGGTTTCTGTTGAATACGTCATTGCTTCATTCTGAGTATCGCTTCCGAATAAAAGTGGTTCAAAACCTCGCGCCTCTTGTGCAGTGTTGCCAGATTGAGCGGGTGCGGAGCGATCACGCATGCTGTGCGACACTCCGTTCCTCCGTGGGCGGAGCGATAGCGGACCGATCGCGGATAGCGGGACCGTTGCTACAAGTTACGTGCAGGGGATGAAAGAGCCGCAGCACAGGGGTGAAAGAGCCGCGGGTTGCCGACCCCTGGTCTAATCTTATATTGTTATGATTACCATCTTCTTGGCTAAAAGATGGTAGGTCTACCATTTTTAAAGACGTGAAAAACATATAGTGGATGCTATCGGGTCCTGAAGTAAGCAAGACAGCGCGGGGTTAGTTGTAACACTAAGCTTATTGAACAAGTTGCATCGATAATCATATATTTAGCATTGTATTAACCTATTAAAACGTTTTTCATGTCATTACATTGTTCAAAACACAACAAATGTAAAAAATAAAGGAAAAAAGTTATGCTTATGATCATCAAGACGCAACTTTTTTTAAACAAATAAAAATACGTGAATGAACTTGCATTTGATAACATGGTGTTACAACTAACCCGCTGTCTGTTAAAACGAGCCCCGCTCACGGGGTAAGAAGTCAAATTTTTCTCCTTGCACTTTTGCCGATACTGCAGAGAAACAGCAGGTCCTACGAACATGAAAACAGTGCTCATTTGTAGGAGAGGCTTATATGTTGTTTGTATAAAAATATGGTTTGTCTAACCCTATTACTTTGTTTATTATTTGACTAAAACCGTGTATATTTCACTACGTGAACAATAGTGATCACAATTAATTAATGTTTAGAATATGAGGTAAAAACTTCTGTAAATCACTTATAAAAGTATCACTGTGGTGAATGATAGAGCCAATGAATGAGTTAAGGGGTGATAAAGGGGTTGGAACCTCCTGACTGTGTTATGAGATGCTGTCATTAGGATATTTCATGTAAAAATGCGCACAAGGGTGCTGAGCGTTAGGACTTTTTCCACACAGAACTGCGCATGGGTGAGGGAAATTTTCTGGTACACCGATACAATGCTCATACACCGATTCGACCCTCCTTGCTCGTACACCGATTTGCTCGTATACCAAGTCGCTCGTAAACCGAGGTATTACTGTATCTACTATTTACCTAATACTTGAGAATTAAACTTTCATCATGACTTTTTCATCAAGAAATTTGTTACACCCATAGTTCATGAATAACAAACATTTTATGTAGTCATTTTCAATTGTGGCTTTATTGGCCATAGCTCTTAGTCTAGTTTGTTTGTTTGTTTGTTTGTTTGTTTGTTTGTTTGTTTGTTTGTTTGCTTGCGAGTGGAGCAACAGCTGTATGGAAATTAAAAAATGCCAAACGTGTTTGAAACAAAAAAGCTTGCTGAATTGCGCTTCTTAAAAAAAATGCATTGACACCTTACATTTTTAGGGCTTGCAATTTAGGGACTTGACTGGATAAAGGACTCCGATGGTGTAACGGATGTGTTCAAGGCAGGGTTCAACTTAATAAACAAAAACGAAAACACTTTAAATAGAAACCAAGACAAACAGAAGAGAACTAGAAGAACCGGAGACTAGGGATGTGCCAAACGAAGCTTCTGAAGCAGTGAAGCTTTTACATGAAACTGTGTCGGTGCTTCGAAGCTTTTGACACAGTGCTCTACTCTGCAATCTGGTGCTCAATAAACATTCCTACACCAACTGTGTCATTCAGATGTTTTGTTCATTTGGGAAGGTTTATTTAAATGCATACAAATGCATTTACAGTATTTTCCGCACCATAAAGCTAAAGGACTATAAGGCGCAGTCTCAATTACGGGGTCTATTTCTGTACTTAACCCATGCTAAAACATGCGGTCTACAAAAAAAAAAAAAGGTAACGGAAGCAAAGCAGTAAGTTTGGTTGAACATTATTCTACTATTTAACAATAGGCTACACTCATATTATATTTTAATCAATCCATCCAAATCCATCACAGTCCTCATCTTCTGTGTCTGAATTGAACAGCTGGGCAATTTCGCCATCAAACATGCAGGCGAAATTTGACTCCCCGCACAAATCTGACTCCCCCCTCGCGTGCATTCATTCATACAAGCTTCCTTGAGTATATTCGCTTATCGCTCAATATTTTTTTCTACACCGCAAACACGCAGAACGTGCAAACACGCACCCAACATGTGAAAAAAATATTAAATATTATTATATTTAATATAATTCATGCACAAGTACAATGAGGAGAGTAACATTTTTTTCTAATCTTCATGCAACAGGAACATAATTTCAATGTGAAATCAACAGTTTTGCTGGTGCAATCCATCTGACATGTTTTTTGCATTCTTAATATACACATGTAATATACACACTTAATGGACAATTTCATTTTATATGTATTAATTTGTGTACTCAAAACATCCGCGCACTGTGGGACGGCTCAATCTAAAAAGAGTCCGTCGTGACGTGTTAGTGAGGTAACGAAGCTTTGTTCACACAGGTCACGTGACAGCTACATTTCAAAGCGACACTAGTGTGTCGAAAACTCGAGACGTGTGTCAACACAGGGTGTCGAGCTACCCATCCCTACCGGAGACCACAGAGCACAACCACACATGACGAAACACAATCAACAACTGACACAGGAACACATGAGGGCTTTTATACACAAGATAAAGGGGAACAGGTGACGAGACTAACAAGGGGAGTGGCTGACGTGACAGGTGAAGGAAATTACAATGGGATCACACACACACACACACGACACGACATGACTGTGCCAGATATTCAGAAAAGGCCAAAGCAGACTCTACTTTTTGTGAAGACCCAGGTCTTTCAATGTGTGTAGCAAGATACGATGGTTCACCTGTTCAGTCTGCTTATGCTGGCGCACTGGGATTAAAGCTGGAGATGCCAAAAGGCTGAATAAGATTATTAAGAAGGCAGGCTTTGTCATTGGAGGAGATCTAGACTTGCTTGAGGCAGTTACAGCGAGAAAAATAATGTCCAGACTGCTGACCATCATGAACAATACCTCACTCCCTCTCAATGACATGCTTGCTGGAGTGAGACGTGCATTAAGCATGATTGATCCAGCAGAGAACTCTACAGGAGGTCATTTATACCTGCTGTTGTGAGACTTAACTCGTCTATCTTGTGACAAGGTATCATTAACCTTTCTACATCGTGACTAATCCCCTCCTCTCATCTCATAGCTGAACTTAATGCAGTTAATTATCAGACAGAAAATGAGCAATAATGATAGTCTTTATTGTTTGACTGGCCTTATATACGTTCTATTTTGTCTTTCTCAATACTCTGAACAAAGATGTATAATAATGACTGTCTTCATTTATTGCTGCGAAAGCATTTCAATTTCACTTGTGGGATCAATAAAATACCTACTACTAAATTCAACATGGTTGTATATTTAAACTGTGATATATAAAATCCAAACATTTCACACACATTTTTATTATAAAGAATTCAATAATCTATATTCACCTTTTGTTCTCTTCCAGAATATTCGTGTCAGGGTTCTGCCACATTTGGTCTCTGACACTACCGTAATGTCTCTTGTTTTGTGGAGGCGTGTGATTTCTAGTCTCTCAAGTCGCACGTTCTCTTGTCAGTTTAACGTCTTGTGTGCGGGGCGTGATGTTCGTTCCTGAGACTTTGGTCTTGTTCCGTTTGTGTTTTCACCAGCTGCGCACTGTCTCGTTTCATGTTGACACGTGGCTATGCGCGCTCATATTGGCCGTGTGTTCATGTCTTGTTACATTGATTTGCCCCAGCGGTTTCCCCTCATTATCCTCCTCATCTGCTCCCTATTTAATCCCTTCGTATTTGCTGTCCTGTATAGTTCTTGCTTCTAGTGATCTTGTCTTGTTTTTCCCCCACCGGGTAGTTTTGTTTGAGTTTTTGTTTATTTTCTATCAATAAAGAGCCGACACTTCTCTGCATCTTTGAGTTCTCGCATCTTCCCTTCACCACACCTGACAATTCGGTCTGTTTAAAAATATAACCTATAATATTTGAATACTTAATAATATTTATTAACAAAAGGTAAATAATCAAACATACCAACTGAAAAACCCACGAGGGGGAAAACTTTAACCAACAAAACAATAACAACATATTCAAGAAACAAAACCAGGGCCCACTGACTAACCGGATGAAACGGTTAAGGAACAGGATGACAACGACACGACACAGGACAGCAAACACATGAGGAAGGTAATGAGTAGAGACAGATGGGATCAATAAAGGGAAATGAGGGAACAAGATGGGCAGGTTTTGCAATCACAAGACACAACAAAGGGGCAGTCAAGAGCTTTGTCAACCAACAAACTACAATCCCAAACTGAGGTGACAAACCCTGACAATATTCAATAGGCAATTATCAGTCCAGTTTATTCATCTTTACAAATCTGCTTCCACAAATTTAGTGCGTGACATAAATTCAACAACGCACATTCAGAACTGCAGGAATAACAGTAGACCACAACTAAACATTAGTGGGCTTTTTTTCTTTCTGTTAATATTTCACAAATCTGACTACTAATAATCAATTAATACGTTTTAATGTATGGTGGATGTGAATTGCATTTGCATTTTTGACTTTTAACATTTATTTACGGCTTGTGATGGAATGGTATCGGATCGATCTTAGAATACAGAGCATCAAAATCATTAATTCTCTACTTGTAAAATAATATTTCTTCCACACTTCCAAAAAAAAACGACCTCTTGCATTTGTAGACAAATGAATATTCAATCCTGGTATAAACATCTTCATAAAGAATCCATTGATTAAATTACATTTGCAC
Organism: Rhodeus uyekii; assembly: GCA_037043235.1. NCBI lineage: Eukaryota > Metazoa > Chordata > Actinopteri > Cypriniformes > Acheilognathidae > Rhodeus > Rhodeus uyekii. The sequence goes on along the minus strand of JAWRVZ010000177.1, from coordinate 734,708 downwards.
CTCTAAATTAAATATATACGCACATTTGTAACAAAGAGCTTTTTGTGGTATAAAGCAATTTTCAAACACAGTTTCCATAAGCGTGTGCAAATGACAGGAATGTGTTGTGTGTTGACAGGAATGCAATCGCCGAAGCCAAGCCCAGGCACGCAGGAGTCTGACAGCACTGCAACAAACATCCTCAATTCTGTCAAAGAACAGGTGACTTCACGTGGATTTGATCCTACGTTGTTCTATATGTATTATATATTGTTTAGCAACATGCTGGACACACACATCCGCACGTTTGCAGACACTTCTGCTGCAATAAAGACACTTAATACTTCAAAAATTACATTATTGCCACTTACGGACCCTCATGTCACTCCAAACCTGTATGATTTGAAATCAGTTTATCTTTCAGTGAGAAACAGTGTTTCATTTACAAACTTTCAAAATGTAATCAATCACATGAAGTGGAAGTGAATGTGGACACCCCACCCCTGTTTTGAACTAATCAGCTGAGTGAAGGATTCAGTTATCATTTATAAAATCATCTTTCACTTTTTTAGTCACTGCTTCCCTAATGAATCAGAACGAATCAAACGATTTCATTATTAATTAGCTGACATCTATACTGGCAGTTTTATTTTCAAAATAATATTTTTAAAACATTAATCTCATAACATTATTAATGTAATTTACAGTTGTGCATTAAGGGCATTCATGCCACCCTTGAGTGGCATTAAGCTGTGTGAGTATATCTAATCCCACTTCAGATGCAGCTTGATCAACTCTGCACTGCATAATGATTTCATTTGTTTTGTAACAGTCTAAAGCATTTTTTAAATTCTTATTAAATATATATATATATATATATATATATCAAATAAAGTCTAGACTAGAAAACTTAACTGACTAGACTTGACTTGACCAACAGGACAAGACACGCTCTGACAAGCAGCATAAAGACATAATAGCAGCACAGGACAGCAACCACGAGGGGAATAAATAGAGACACACAAGGCGGGTAATGAGGGAGAACAGGTGGGGAAAATCAAACTATAACAAGCACTGGTTGCTTATCCTGCCCGAACAAGACAGGCGGGATTGTCAAACAATGACAGGACAAAACATGACACGAACACGCGGCCAATGCGAATGCGCATAATCCGCGTGTCCACAAGAAACAAGACAAGACAGTGCGCAAACACAAACTGCGTGCGACACAAAACACAACATGAAAGCACACGTCGGAATTAAACACAAATTGTGTGCTAAACACTACATATAGACAAGGGAGCAGTCACATGACATAGAGCTAACGAGGACAAGCAAACACTCGTCTCGTGCGCTCACAACAAGGAAAAACACGAAAACCTAAACTGAAAGCCGACACAAAACCTAAACTGAACAAGACCAAGGTGTCGGGACCGAACATCACGCCCCGCACACAAGACGAGACATTCGAAGCCACACACTCCCATAAAGACTGACAATAGTGCAGTGTCAGAACTCTGTCACGAAACACTAGAAAACACGACCAAAGTGGCAGAACCCTGACACTAATTCAAAAGTCATCCAGCTATTTATTTTCACTTTAATTATTGTGCTATTGCTCCAACAACAGAATCTCTTTTTCTTTTGTTGAAAACCTGTTGCTCTAATTACCTCGAACAAAACTGAAAAACATTAACAAGACTCAAAATATAGTCCATTTTATCGATTCTCATTTGCTACATAAATCTAAAACATTTTTAAAAATCGCATGAAGGATCAGCCAAATTTCCACATTCATAGTCAAACACAGTTGTTAAGAAAGAGCTTTTTTCCATCTAGTGGCCCTAGATTAGCCAAAACTTGTCAAGCATGTCTAGATATTTGACTGATACTGCACAATTAGAAATCTATCTAGCTAGATTTAATGTGAACTGCGATATGGCCCACCATATAGGCTTTTGTATTTGAAATATTGAATATGTACCAACAATATTCCTAATTTTCTTACTGATAGTAGTTTTAATTTGTTGACAAAAGAGAAGCTTCAAGATCTGCCTGAGATTGTGTGTTAACTGGTTAATGATTTTGATCTATATATAAATTACTATCCCAAGTAGCAACAGTGTGAAACATGAAACAAGATAGGCCAGGGTTGTTTCATATCAGGTTTAAATATGAAACTAGGTTATTTAAATGTGAAAAGCTGAGAACAAGGTCATTATTTATTCCCTTTCCCCGTTTATGGCATGAATCCAGCTCTTATTGTTGACTCTTGTCAATGAGATATTAATCTGTGTTGGAGAAAACCTGGCCAGTGTCACTTCCTTTTCCTTTACAAGGAATTTCCTGGAAACTTTAACTCTGTTTGTTAAAGCAGTCACTAAGTAAAAGAGAGCGTGTGGGACTAACAGCGTTTGGACAGTTTTGTAAAACAATTGGCCTGGAGTCAAAGTGGACGGTCTTCACAAAATGTCATATTATGATCTTATATCCCAGATAGCGACTGGAATACGCTTATGGACTACTTTTCTATTTGCACAATTTAAAATAGAGTATGCACAGTAAGTATGCACAGCATTGCAATCAGCTGTCAAGACTAGTGTCATTAAACTAGTGGCCGATGCCAATATCTTAAAGAGTAAAGCATGCATATAATTTGAACATGAGTTAAAAAATAAATGTCTAAATTAAACAGACTTTAGATTGTAACTTCTTGATTCTATAATAATATTACAATATTTTTCACAAATAAAGAAACTTTTTGAAAATCAAAGTAAATAAAAAAAGAAGTAAACTGTATCTTAACACTGGGAGGTTTACTTGTTTCTGAGTTTACCGGTGTTTTACTCCTTACCAGCGTTTCTTGCTTTTCCCCCTCTCCATTTTTCTTTAAATTAAGTTCAAAGGTGCTATTTTACTATTTCCAAAAGATTTTTCAAGAATGTTTGCAATGAATCTAGAAAAGATGAAAACAAATAAATGAGTAAAAACTCCAATCATAGAACAAACAATTTAGAATTCCGTGAACAAGTGAAATTTTCAGATACTATCTTTTTTTCACATTATAAATACTAAAGTTGTGTATAATTGTTTAACTTTCTGAAGTCAGGATAAAGTGTTTCAAATTTTAGATAAAATTTCCTTCCAATTTCCTCATACAGAGCAAGTGATAAGGAAGTTTTTCTCTGTCTCTTCTTCTCCACAGAGATAACTAGAAAAGTAACTAATTACAAATACTTTTGTTAAAGCGCAGTACTTTTTCTGCTTGCTTGAGTATAAATAATTTACTTGAGCTGAATAAAAATGAAGTATTCAACTTCACTACTTTTATTTTTCAAAAGTTTAGCACAAAAAGCCAAAGCAGCTTCCGGCGGAGGGCATTGTGTGACAGGCAGCGTCTGCATCATTGGACTCCTGCGGTGGAGCCTGTGCTTCAGGCGGTAACTGACGGCTCTGACTCGGTGCAGAACCAAAACTTCCAGTTCAGCTGGAGGCGGGACGTTCAATCAAGCTCTGCCGTTTGAAATCAGTGTTGCTAACGTTTCAATGTTTTGATGTTAAATAGTAATCACTGTTGATACTAAAGCACTCGGCAGTTGTAGGAAATAGAAAACTCAGTTGATGGGCACATTTAACGGACGGAGCATCTGTCATGTAAGCATCTGAAATGCGTGCGCATACTTCAATTGAACAGTAAGGTTGCCCTCTATAACAGCTAAACTAAATATACAAGGCAACTCTCGTGCACAGCTGAGATATAAGAGCATGTATGTGCATCTGATTGTCAGATAAACCATGATATATCTCTCCATGTTTTTGCCACATGCTAGTGAGCAAAAAAAAACCCCTTCAGTGAATTATATTCCCCCCCAAAATGTGTTGATCCATGTTATATGTTACTACATTATCATTTATCATTCAGATGTTTAATATCCAAATTACTGTACATTTGCTACTGGCAAAGACCCGCTGAAATACAGTATTCAGCTGTGTGTGTGTGTGTGTGTGTGAGAGAGAGATAATTATAGCTGTATTATATTATATGATACTCAGAGCAATGCATTACCTTCTCTAGTGTTGCCTGCCAGAGAACCGTGACCCTTCTCACTAATGATTCATCTGTGTTTGTTGTGATGATTTAAAGCACTGTTTCTGCAGTGTGTGTGTTTACCACTTGTTTTTCCCTCATTCATCTGAATCATGCTGTTCTTCATCAGAGACAGAGACTGAGTGTGTGTTGTGTTCAGGAGCTGCAGTTTGAGCGCTTGACTCAAGAACTGGAGGTGGAGCGACAGATTGTGGCCAATCAGCTGGAACGATGCAGACTGAACTCAGAATCTCCCGGCGCTGCTAGTGGCGGGTACACAAACACACACTCTCACACACACAAACATACTCGCACTCACACACATGTTTGTGGTATTTCATCATAATTTTGTGACCTGCAAATAAAACATTTCTTCAGAGAATCCATTATTTCTATTTTCTTTTTAAGCACATTCAAAATATCTTTGAGCAAAAATCAAATATACGAACATAAATGTGTATTTTTTCACACAGTTTGAGCTGTTGTTAACGCCCGACTACAATGAGTCAAACCTTTTCATAAGGATCCAACAAATGAACTAGATAAATAATACCCTCACGAGAAGAACGATATCTATCCAACAAATACTGTTCCGCTCTGCTAACGGATTCGGTCTATCCCGCAATATGCACTTAATCCTGAAAGCTCTCAGAGTTATTCTTGTTCCTTCAGCAACAGTTTGCTCTCGTAAAAACGGACAGGACATATCACTCATATCACCTCCGCTTATAAAGCCGTGATAAAGCTGCTCCGAGCAGGTTTAAGCTAACGGACCTGTTACTATGACAACAAGTCCCGGATGTGTGTCGAAGAACTGAACAATCCAAGATCATGCTAAGGTCTAATCCAGCTAAGTGAGTTAGCGAGGTACTAGAATTGAGCCGGATACTCGGCTGAAACGAGTATCGGTACGGATAATGCACTTTTGCCGAGTACGAGTATCATACGAGTAATACGAGTCATTATCTGTGCTCGGATTGAATAAAAATCCTCATTGGGTCGCTGACTGTGTCTGCGTTCTGTGATAGGCTAGTCACAGCGCCCCTCCCCTACACATGCAGATTTGCTGCCCCGCGGCTCCGCCCTGCTCACTCACACGCAGAACACTGACATGAGAACAGGTGTCTTTCTCTCTCTATCACTCAGGTTCGCAGGTCTTCCGTTAACGTTTAGGGTTTCTTCAGCTTCAGGTTTGTTTTTTATTTCGGTTTGTTTGTAGTAATTATTAGCCAGTATAGTTCTGGTAAACGTGGGGTTTGTTCAGACGTGGTTCTTGATTGAATGCGACTAGCGTTGCCTCTCTGCCTGTCGGAGATTTTTTTCTTAATCGTCTGCTGCTCTATTCAGTTTTTTAACTTCGCGCACTGAGTGTCTGACACTTTCTTGCTGTATTTCATACAAAATAAAGGAATGCAGATCTTAAAAACGCCGTCAGACTATTTGATCCATAGAATGCACAGAACACCTCTCTCTCTCCCTCTCTCTCTCTCTCTCACTCACTCACACACACACACGCATACCTAGCGTGGAAATAAAATTACACTGATCATAAAAAAAATTTAAAGTTAAAAAAAGAAAGTTATGTTTAGATGAAAACTCTTGTTCATAACATTTTTCTTCATAATTGCAAACGCATGAGTTGTATTCATTGTTGCAAAACTTGTTCTCTATATAGTTTGTTTTTTATCGTGATAAAAACCATTGGTCTGAAGCTCAATGCTGATGCTGTCATGTAAATAGTTTTCTAATCAGCAATAAATATAACAATTTCTGATCGACCCATATCATTTGCATGATTAAAAATAACACAGCAGGTAAAGCCCCACCCACTTCTGGGTTAAATCCCACCCATTTCTGGGTTAGACCCTGTCCAGTCCGAGTACAGATACAGATAATTCATATGGTTAACAGATACAGATAATGCTGTACTCGCTCATCCCTACGAGGTACGAAGAACGGGTCCCAGCACCACAAACAAGCAATGTTGACAAATAATATTATTACACTGGCATAGCTGCCTATTAAAGGTCAAATGTAAATGTACTTTTTAGTTTATTTAGAAACAAAAGTGTTAAGCAGAATGGTAAATTGGTTTTTAAAAAAAGGGTTGGTAATTAACAAATTAACTAGTAATTCTTCAAAATGTCTGTTTTCTCAAATACAACTTAACATTCAGATAAACTGACGTGTTGCTCTATTAGATTTTAAATAACTGTATGTCACGTGGCAAAGACACAGAACTAACCGTCTCTGAGTGGGTGTATTTTTACATTTGACTGACACTTTTCCCTGTACTTCGGTGGATTTACACACACATGGGTTTACACTGTTTACATGTGTGAATCATTCTGGAAGGGAGTTTTAAAATAGTACGTTGCTCTGGATGTACTGCTCAATTATTAATGTTATGGAATTATGTTGTGGTACATTATCAATTGTTAATTGTCATACTTTACTCGCACTTGTGTTGTTGTAAATAACTTTCTTCCATTGAAAAATCTCATTCTTCAGTCCAGGTTTTTGGGCAGTGATTTTATGTGACAGAAGCGTAAATAAGCTCTTTTTTCGTTCTGTCTTTGGCAGCTCCTCTGAGATGTCTCTTCCCTGGAGATCTGCAGGTATGGATCAATGCTCTGCTGTGCAGGTTTTCATGCACATAAATTATTTTGCATGTAAAAAGGATCCCTGTTTAGAACAGTTATCTAAACTCTTGTTTTATACATATATATTACATTTTATTTACATATTGTAATGAGAATTTATCATGATTTTTAGTTGAAAGAAAATTAAGTAGTATCTAAGTATGGATGGGTGACCAAGTTAGTCTCATGTCTTTCCAATTCTGAGCTGGTGATATGCATTAACGTCAGCTGCGCACTCTTGCTCTCTCCGAAGCGACACACATCCGCCTTCTCTCAATCACTCATCTTGGTTTTCAAGCATAGGGTCACAAGTACCAAAAATTAGTGGTTTAATGCACTCAAACAGTCAAACACACATGATATTATATCAGAATGCCTGTCTTAGGGAGTATTGAGTCCGTTTTAGAACGTATAGTAAATAGTCGAGAAAGAAAACGGATGTTGTGTAACAGTATGTTGGATCCTTGCATCAACTCGTAAATCAGTCTGTCATGTTAATCAAAGAACAAAAGACACTGAAAATCACTCTCTGCTCTTGACTGAACAATATCCAGGTTATGATTGAAACCCCTCTTCCCTGAAGGAGAAAAGGGAGACGTTACATCAGAACGACTGACGAATTGCACTGAGAGCCCAATGATCTTCGAGTGTAAACTACACGAGCCGATTGCCCTGCGAGATTTGCACCGTGCTCCACAATGCGTGAATATAAGGAGAGCGAGTGCATACATGGAGAGAGCCTGCTCTATTAGCTAAATAGGTTAGATGAACAAAGCTTTGAAGAAGAAAAAAAAATTTGTGCGGGTCCACACATAAAGCTCTGGAGTGAAAAAACACTAAAAGTAAACTTTTGTGAATATTAAGTGTCTAACCTTGTTTCCTCAGGGTCTGTGGGGAACTCCCACGGCTCGACCCAGATGAATTCGTACTCTGATAGTGGTTATCAAGATGCGGTCAGCTACTACAGCAGTCACACACAGGCCGAGTGTCAGCTAAGACTACAAAACTCGTTCCCTGGGAGCTTCACACAGCAAAGAAACTCCAGAGCGGAGGGCCAGGCTGCAGGACAGGTATAGTATATAGTATATAGATATATATACATTGTAACGTCATGTTCATTAATATAGCACTTTAAACAAGAGATTGCTTAAAATCATGCATCTTTACCGTATTAAACATGAAACCATGTTAGTGTCTCAGAAGTACAACTTCTTCTATCATATACATATTCATCAAGATGACATCTTTCCTGGGAAGCAACACAATGCCAGGCCTTTTTCTTTATGCGCCTATTGGTTTCTTAGATGCTCTACATTGTAGAATGGATCTGCTTTACAAATCCACTCTTGATAATAATCCTGTCAGGTGTGGATGAAGGGATGAGGCGAGGACTCAAGGATGCACGAGGTGAAGGGATTTTATTAGTAAAAATATAAACAAAAAGCAAACAAAAACTACCCTAGGGGGGAAACAACATGGCAGGACTGACTTGATTAGAAACAGGACTGGAAAACACAACCATAAGACGACGAAAAACAACGGGAATAAATAGAGAACACTAGGCAGGTAAATGATGGAGAACAGGTGGGGCAAATCAAACAATAATGGGTGGGTTTACACACGTGACAGAAGAGCACATTGCACAAAACAAGAAACATATGTGACAAGCCAAATAAGAACACTTGTTTCAGAAGCTGCATGTCCACACAAAACAAGACGACATTAAAGCCTGCGGTCTATAAAAACATCAACAACAGTGCGTGCAATTCGAGTGAGGTCGAAAAGTACACTTAAGTGCAAACTGCACATTGGAAATCTTGTCTTTGTACTTTTGTCAGTGAAATGATGGTTAAAGAAAGTAAACAAATCACAGATTCTTGACAGATAAAGTTGGGTAAAGAAAGCTGGGTTAGTTAAATCAGGAGAATATCTGCAAACCGAAAAGGACAAAGGGCGAGTAATGTCTTTCAGGTGGGCCAACACCAGTCTCTCAAATAACTTCATGACCACTGGCATCAGAGCAACTGGTCTGTAGTCATTAAGCTCTGTCCTTTTTTGTTTTTTGGGGTACATTGAGTGCTTGAAGCACACAGCTTCAGTGATCTGTTTAAAATCAGTGTGAAGAGCACAGGTTTTTAAACAGCCTAGCACATAGCTAAAATCAAACGTTAAAAATGGCTATGATCTCGATTTAATACAGTACCTTGAGATATGAGAGTCCCAACATACGAGTGTTCCGAGATACAAGCAAGCCTTCAAGCAAATGTTTGCTTTGAGATACGAGTAAATATTTGAGATACGAGCAGCTTCCAGACGCTAGAGGTGTTCAGCACTCGCAGCAGCTCAAGCTCCTCATTTATGGGTAATAGCATATGATCTCCACTAGAGGCAGCTTGGTTTTACAGCGGGGGTTACCGGGGGCAACGAGTGATTCACCAGTATTAAGCTGGGAGCAGCATGAGTTATGAGTGTTCAATAATAATAAATATGAGCTTATGAGTCTAATACACAACACGGGAAGAAACAATACACTTCTGTATTGTGTTTGCATTATTTATGTAATCCCTCCTCCTCCTCTTCTTCCACTCATGCCGTCATTAGCCGCTACTGTATCGTGTGTCTCGAAGGCAAGAACTCATAATTAAAACCACATTTTATTTTATATCACAGGAATCCTTATATACTATAATTGTGTGTGTGTGTGTGTGTGTGTCTCTATAGCAATTAAAAAGTTTTTTTCCATTGTTATTAGCACTAATAAGGGAGTTTTTTAGAGGGCCGGAACAGATTATTTTTTTCTGTTATTTCTTATGGGGAAAATGATTTGAGATACAAGCAATTCGAGTTATGAACTCGATCCTGGAACGGATTATGCTCGTATCTCAAGGCATTACTGTAAATGAAACTACAGATGCATACAAAGAATATGAATATATGTTCTTTGATAATATTTTTCAGGTGTGCCAATAAATTTAGCCGCAACTGTAGATCAGCAGATTATATATGATTTATTTCCCTTCTTCTGTAGGTGTCAGGAGTGATGGCCGGGGCTAAACCAGGTCGTGCTATTAGACGAGTTGTTTCAATGCCCACTCGTACTCAATCACTGTATGGAAGTAGCGTCTCTCCGTCTCAAGGATCCCTTCGGACCGTAGGAATCTCATATGGGTTGCCCACCCTGACAGAACCCAAACCTCTGCTCTCCATTTACACAAGCGCTACCCTATCTGGAGTCCCACAGAAGAACTCTCCAGCTGCCCTGCGTAGAATGGGATCCTCGATCTCCCACTCGGGCAGTGCCAGCCGCACCACGTCACCCTATTCCAGGGTTGTAGGCTCTGTGAGTTTAGATGGGCAGGTCGAGTCGGGGTCACCATCCAGGCCAGTGATGACAGCAGTACCACAGCATTATGGGTCGATAATGTCAAAAGCGTTTCTGCATGACGGATCTAAGCCGTTCATTACGCACAGCTATGAGATCTACGAGCAGATCGACCCGCGACCAAACAGCTTGACAGGTAAGAAAACAGGAAATTATTTGTTCTTCCTCATTCTTATCCTCAAGTGTGAACGATTGTACATTTTTCATGAAACCTCTTTACAAATATTTGTCTGGCCTTGTGGCTGAGAAACCTTTATGGAATCTTTATGAATCATCCAAATGGAATAATTATATTTCGTTTTATATTCCATTGAATTATAAATGGAGTCTCCTGGTCTCTTTTGAGTTTCCTACAACATACATGTCTGCATTACACACTAATTGGACAGCAAATGGAGCATATGTTCTCCTTATCTATTTACAAAACAATGTATTCAAACTCACGTAAATGAATGATGTTTGGACTCGGTGCAATGTTTATGTTAAGCTGGAAGTGGTTTGAAAAGTGAGTAAGTCAGTAGTTGGCAATGTCACTTTGTAAAGGAACACTATGCACCTATAAGCTGAACAGGCAATACGCATGTGCGTGACGTCACCGTTTTGTCAAATTCGTGTCTTTGTAGTTTACGCAGAGATGGTAATGGCATAGTTTTCAAAAACTTCCACATTGAAACCTGTTTTCGAAAATTTGAGCATTGTCCAAAACGCATGAAAGTTTTGTTTTTAGTTGAAAATGTTAGTGTAGACGGCCCCTCAGATCAGCGGCTTTCAGACTTTGTTAAGAGCAACCCTTTCCTTTCTTTTTAAGTTGACCCGACCCATATGCAAGCACTCGCATGCATTTAAGTCAAGCTTTAAAAAGAGATGCTGATTAATAAGAAGGATAGGCTAGGCTACTGATGTTTGCTGAGAGAGAAAAAACATGTCAACGTATAAGTCACATTTTATTACATACAGAAATAATACCAGTAAATAAATCAAAATGTACTACAAACATTATAAACACCATAAGGCTGTTTTAGTTCTTTAGTTCAAATTCTTTACATTTTACGGCATTCAGAACAAGAATGAAAAATATAAGTTATAAACAAGATCCTCTTTTATACATAAAATACATTGTTGTTAAGAATAGTTGGCCTATTATTTATTTCAGTGATCGGTATCAGTGACCAGTGATTTGTTTATTTAATTACCTTGAACATGTGATTAAACCATTTATATCAGGGATGGGCAACCACTGGAGAACCACTGTCTTACAGAGTTTAGTTCTAACTCCAAACGCTCTTGCCCTTTAGCTTTCTCATTACCCCGCAGAACTTGGTTAGCTTATTATGTGTTGGATTAGGGTTGGAGGTAAGTCGCCAGACTTTAATTACTGTCTGTCAGTAAGTATATGAGTATGTGATGGTCTGTCTTGTTTGTGATCATCAGGCGTGCGAACATCTAACAGCAGTCAGCATAGTCAAATAGGTGCTGATCTGAGGTCAGCCACATCCCCTGACCGCCACATTGGGCCGATCTATGAGGACTGCCCCTTCCAGACGCCCCTGTACCACAGCCTCAGCCAAACAGCCGCAGACCTGAACTACAGCCCGCAGATCACTCCCTATGGCTCATCCTTTGGTACGCACCTGCCGACACTTCTGGAATCTTCTTTTCTTTACTTTGAATTGTTTTAAGTTAAATAGAGAAAAGCTAATGAGATGTGTATAACATCTAGCGTTGGGTTTGAGTCCACATTAGTTGTGTCTGAGTGATGTGACGCTGGCGATGCCTGTGTTTTTGGTAAGCCTTCAGCTGCTGGTTCAGGAACTGCTGATGGCAGAAGGCCTGGCACTGGCTAGATCATCAGCTCACAAATCGTTTATTTTGAATGACCTTGCATCATCCATGCACTGGCTTTTTGGTGTGTGACTGAAACATGGCTAAGTGTCAGTGAACTAAGAGTATTTTCAAAAGTTTCACCAATTGACAGTATATCTCCAAAGTCTTCTGGACGAGGAAGAGTAGCGACAATTAAAAAAAAGCTATTTGAATGTCGTCAGATGACATCACACAGTTGAACTGAATATTTCTGAACTGGAGGGATTCCAGCCTGTGCTGTACGATTGACCACCTACATATAATTGGGATTTAATAAGACTTTTTGTCTAGAATCATGCCAAACTACCTTTGGCGACTTTAATATTCATGTTTATTGTCCTACGAAGCCACTGGTTAAAGATATTTTAAAATTTATTGATTCTTTTAATCTGGTTCAGTTTGAGACAGGTTCTGCACACGAACATGGAAATACATTAAATCATATGGTTTACAAGTTCTTCGAAGTATTTGAAGCGTTTTTTTCCCTGATCACATTGCTGTTTTATTTGATATCTCTCTGCGCTGTTATTCTAAACCGAGTGGACTATTTCACCGATGTCGTACATTTAACTCTTCCGCTTCTGCTCAGTTTTCTGCTGTTTTCCAAAGTTTGCCTTAATTTTGTTTCATGCCTCACTCATATTTTAACACCGACGAGTTTTCCTCACGTCTGATTCCTCCTGTCACAGTGTTTTGGACATTTTGGACACACTATATCTCACACACAAACACACACATACCCAGTAAAAAAAAAAAAAATCACACATGAAAAAAAGTTAAAAAAAGAAAGTTATGTTTAAATGAAAACTCTTGTTCATTACATTTTTCTTCATAATTGCAACCGCATGTGTTGTATTCATTGTTGCAAAACTTGTTCTGTATATAGTTTGTTTGTTATCGTGATCAAAACCATTGATCTGAAGCTCAATGCTGATGCTGACGTGTAAATAGTTTTCTAATCAGCAATAAATATATCCATTTCTATATCAATTGCATGATTAAAAATAACTGGTTAAAGCCTCCATTTCAAGACAATCTTTTCACTTCCTGGTTAAATCCCGCCCACTTCCGGGTTAGGCCCCGCCCAGTCCGAGTACAGATACAGATAATTTATATGGTTAACAGATACAGATAATGCTGTACTCGCTCATCCCTAATTTTCAGACTGTAAATGGACTTTAGAGGTTGAGTGATCCTTGGTTCAAAACAAAAATCTTAACAACTTTGCTGTGTTTGTTGTATTTCAGGTATGAGTAACTTTCAGCGGAAATCTAGTCAGCGTTCAAACGTGATGTGCCAAAGAAATAACCATGCTTTAAACACCATATACAATGACGCGTACCAGTCTGCCCCCTACTGGCCCTCCTCCCATCCCAGCTACACACACCAGCTCATGGAAGATGAGTCCATATGCTGCCCTTCAGTGGACAGCATGCAGAAGGACCCAAGGTAGACTGCACCAGTAATGCTAATTACTACGATTTATTTTAGTTTTCTCATTTGAACATCAGCAGAAATGTCGGCTACAAAAGACACAGAGATTGTTTAATTGACACCAAACTCAGAGCACTCATTCAAGCCCTTATGGTTGTTGTCGAGTTTATGGTAACGTATGATCACAGTGTGATCGTAATCACATCATTTTGTACTTAAGCTGTTGTGTGATTGTATACACCGTGTTTTGGCCATTTGCTAGCATTTGTCCTGGTTACAGTATATCAAAGCCAGCAACAGTTGCAGAAATACTAAATGTGTGTATTGTTGTGTTGTGTGCAATGCATGCACTAATTATGAGTAAGTAGCCTACATTTTATACCAGTGAATTTTCAATCTCATAAAAAATGTTAATGGTAGCCTCAAACTCACATCGTCACGGTCTATGCGGGATCGATCTAATGTTGTACAAATCAACAAATAGAAGTTAAATATTATAAGTTGATGTATGTGATTACAGTAAAAGTAACTGTAATTCAATTCCATCAAAATTAAGACTAATCCCTTACGTTTTCAAATACTTAGTAATGCATTACACCCAATACTGCTCAAAATATCATTGAATTCTAAAGAATATTTTCATTTAATAAAATGATTGGTAAGTGCAGGTCATTTGTTCCTAGTAGGGTCAAATACAATGCTAAACACTGAGCTTGCTTCATGTGAATGTTTGTATTGGTTAAATGTGTGTTTGTAGAGAGTTTGCATGGCGTGACCCAGAGCTGTCGGAGGTAATCCACATGCTACAGCATCAGTTTCCGTCTGTGCAGGCTAATGCGGCGGCATTCCTACAGCACCTGTGCTACAGAGACACCCGCGTCAAGACGGAGGTGAACAACGCTACATTTTCTCTAACATGATGCACACGAAGCCAGATTATGCCCATTGTAAACCAAACAGTAGAGAGCGGCGCTTGCAACATCAAACTCATGGGTTTGATTCTCAAGGAAAGCAAGAACTGATTAGAATGTCAATGTGTTTCTTGAATGCGATGATAAAAGCGTCTGATAAATGCGTTTAATTTTTCTCTTCAGTCTCAAAAAAAGTCAAGTTTAAATAAAACTACAAATGCATTTTTTACTAAACGTTTAAGGAGAACACAATTATAAGATTACATACTTTACCTCTAACTGCAGATTGACTGAATAATCCCTGAGCGAAATTAAAGTGTATAGTGCTTTGCAGGTGCGTCGTCTGGGTGGTATAAAACACCTGGTGGATTTGTTGGATCACAAGGTTCTGGAGGTGCAGCGGTACGCATGCGGAGCCCTGAGGAACCTCGTTTATGGCAAATCCACAGACGAAAACAAGATTATAGTGAGAAACGCGGATGGAGTTTCTGCTCTGCTCCGTCTGCTGAGAACAACAGTGGACACTGAAGTCCGGGAGCTTGTTACAGGTCAGCCAGTCAATCATTACAAACGTGTGTGTGGTTTGTCACTTGACATAGCTTGTTTCTCTTAAATGCATGCATTCTCTCTGTAGACATGCACTTTTTGAAGTCAGTGAGGTTAATGATTAAGGGAGTATTCCACTCTAGGCATTGCTCAATTATGTTTTTTAAAATGAAAATCTCATCTACACAACCCAACCCTCTCCCCTTTCTGATATCAGTCGGCACTTGTCAGCCTGAGGTCAGATACTTCTTCAATTCTGGAAAGGTTTCTCGAAAAAACTTTGGATGTTATTGAGAGAAGTGTGACGTCCTGTCAATTGACGATTTTGGACAATGCCCTTCTTGGGAAGCTTGATAATGAGGCCTATGGACCAATCTTCAGGGATGATGTCTTTATTCCAGATGTTCTTGTATAGATCAGTGAGCACTCTAATAGATGTGGTACGGGCTGTTTTAAGCATTTCAGCATGGTCATTAACAGCAATAATTAGCAGGCTCTTCTGGTTCAGGCCTGTTGAGTTGCTCAGTTGAGAGGATGTTGCCGTTCTTATCTTCATCTAATCTTATCTTTTGCAGAATCACGGTTATTTTCTATTCTGGTGTCATCATTGCTCAGTGCATTGTGAACCAGGACAAAGTCTATTGAAGTTCACCCCTGATGTAATGAATTAAAAAAATTGTGGCAACTAAATTAATTCAACAACTGAAAATCTGATATCAGTCAATAAATATGCACCAATATTAAGAATTTGCTTAAACTAAAATATGGAGTACAAAACAGTATATTCTCTGGAAGATGCTGGGCTATGTGGTCAGACTGCAACAGAGATCTTAAATGCTAGCAAAGACCAAAGACAATAGCTCAGACACCATCACCCTTCCTGTTGCTCAGTTTGATGCCGTGTCTAATGAGTTAGAAAGAGAGTCACTCTCGGAAACCGCAATATGTATTATTATTGAACACTCATAACTCGTGCTGCTCCCAGCTTAATACTGGTGAATCACTCGTTGCCCCCGGTAACCCCCGCTGTAAAACCAAGCTGCCTCTAGTGGAGATCATATGCAATTACCCATAAATGAGTATAACACACACCACAGGAAGAGTCGCCGGAAGGGAGTACGGAAGTCAACAAACACGTGTGAGGCTGCGGCGGCTCTGAGTTCTTGATCACCTCTAGCATCGGCGTCTCTCAGCTGCTCTTATCTCAAATATTTACTTGTATTTCAAAGCAAAAATGTGCTGGAAGGCTTGCTGTATCTCAGAATACTTGTATGTCAGGACGCTCATATCTCAAGGTATTGCTGTAGATAGATACGTTTGTGTGTGATTTCATGCATGTGAACTGATTTCTGTGTGTAGGTGTGTTGTGGAATCTGTCTTCGTGTGATGCAGTGAAGATGACAATCATTCGTGAAGCGTTGAGCAGCGTGACCAACACTGTGATCATCCCTCACTCGGGCTGGAGCAGCACTGACTTCCACGACGAGCACAAACTCAAGCTGCACTCCTCGCTCGTGTTCTGCAACACCACTGGCTGTCTCAGGTAACGCAGCAAACACAGCGCCAGTTCATGCATGAGACGAATGCAGTCAGAAAACATTATTAATAATTGTGTAACCTAATTCACACAAAACATATTGCTGCACAGTTTGCTTAGACTTATGACTAAGGAGATGGACTGTGTTTTTCAAATGATCAACACAAAGCAAGTTTTTTTATTCGCGGTGTGAGGATGTCGTCTTTTCGTTTTTTCAATCTTGAGCAGAAGGATTTAAATCAGAGCAGTAATTGTGTTTGTGAATGTGCAGTGATTTTGTGTTTCCACAGGAACCTGAGTTCAGCTGGAGAAGAAGCAAGGAAATGTATGCGCTGCTGTGAGGGACTTGTGGACTCGTTACTGTACGTCATTAAAGCCTGTGTCAGCACCTCTGATTTTGACAGCAAGGTACCCATCCCACCAAATACACACTCAACCGATCACACAAACTCACACTTAGTCTCAGTCATCTGCAGTGCTTGAAGACGGTCTCTCCCTCAGATTGTAGAGAACTGTATTTGCATTCTGAGGAATCTCTCCTATCGGCTGGAGCTGGAAATGCCCCCCTCCTGGCTGACAGCCAATCAGGAGCTGGATGTGTCCGAGTCGCCGGGGAAAAAGGCAGATCACGGCTGCTGCGGAAGAAAGAGGAGGAAAAAGAATAGTTCACTCGAAGAACAGGTGAGACTGACACTATTACACCTCCAAAAATGTGTTTTTCTACTCTACTAGTATTTATAGATGACTGCTTTAGTCTTTTATTAAATTACTAAATGTATCACTACTCTACTAGTATTCTTCAGATGATGCTATCCCAATAAACTGTGAATATAACAAAAGTGGTGTGTATTTGAGTATAATATAGCTGCAAATATGAAAATATAGATGTAATCAGCAATGACTGGCCCAAGCACTATGATGACCAAACACACAGTTCAGGTTTGATCGAACACAGATGATGTCTAAATTAAACTGTTGATAAGATTTCATGATATTAGGGCCCTGAAACCTTTTTAAGGAGTTATGTAATTATGTCCAGAGTACAAAAGGGTAAAAGTAAAAAAAACTAAAGTTTGATAAATGTTTATGCGCTATGTACAAATGTTGAATTCAGTTCCATTAACAGGGCTGGAACATCGTATTAAAATATCCAATATTAGGCAATTCAACATCACAAAAACATTTTTTTTTGTTAAATTCCTTGAGTTCTACATCCATTTAAATATATTAATATTGATTCAGGTGAATTTCTGGCTCTTATGAAACTACAAGTTATTTTCATCGGATTACATAATGTTATATGTTTTTGAGAGCAGTTCTGCTTGTTCAAACTCTTTGTTTAACCTCAATTGAAATCACATTCATGCATTTATCAGACACTTCTGTCCAAAGCGACTCACATTGCATTCAAGAAACACATTGACATTCTAATCAGTTCTTGTTTTCTCTGGGAATCAAACCCTGACCTTGATGTTGCAAGCACCAATGCTCTACTAGTTGAGACCCAGGAAAGACATGATGATATGCTGGAAAATTCTGTTATCATTTCTCATCTAATGTCACTCTAAACCTGTATAAGAAGATATTTTGAAGAACCTTGTAAACCAAATGTCATTAACTTGCATTGTATTGACAAAAAACAAAAACAAACAAACATTGAAACATTTCTCAAATTGTGCTGATTTTTGAGTGAACTGTTCCTTTAAGTCACTGGCAATTCCTGTGTTTTAAATCTCTGTCAGTGGGATGGTGTCGGGCCAATACCTGGTCTCTCAAAGTCTCCTAAAGGCGCGGAGATGTTGTGGCATCCATCGGTGGTGAAGCCCTACCTCACGCTGTTAGCGGAGAGCTCAAACCCCGCCACACTCGAGGGCTCTGCCGGCTCCCTCCAGAATCTCTCTTCAGGAAACTGGAAGGTATGTCATTGTTTTCCTCAACCCACACAAGGCCAGGTGCTACAGACTAAAACATGCAAAGTTCATAAGCTTGAGATGAAAACAACTCAAAAAGGCACTTTTAGGGTACAAACCTGTATCCATTTGTTTTAACAAAAATGTACAGCATTAAAAGTAAATATCAGATCAGTTCTTTGAAAGTCTCTTTTTTATATCTCAGACATAAACTTACATTGTGATGAAACGTAAAGACTGTCACGGAATACTTAAGGGAGGACTCAGGGATGCAGGGAAAGGATTTATTTAAAACAAACATAAATCAAAACTCACAAAAGAAAAGAACCCACGAGGGGGAAAACATAACAAACTATGAAACAGAGCAAATAAACGAACAAACTGGATGGCCCGGGGAGAATCAGGAACAGAGAAACAGTACACAGGATCAGACATCAAATGACAACGATACGACACAGGACAGCAAACACATTGGGATTAAATAGGGAACACATGAGGAGAGGTAACGAGCTGAGAACAGCTGACAACACTCAAGGGAAACGAGGTAACAAGATGGGCGGGGTTACAATCACAACACACAACAAAGGGGCAGTGTCAGAGCTCTGTCAAGCAACACACTACAAACCCAACTTAAGTGACAGAACCCTGACAAAGACTTGTGATGTAATTATACGTTGTGAGATATGCAGCTCCAATTACCTTTACAATCGTTTTCATTTTGTTTTTATTTAGTGATATGTAATTTTGAAGTTGTATACGGTCCAGATCCTGCTCAGTGTTAACAAATATGGATACAATATATCCATTAAAACAAATGGATGTAAAAGTTCCACTATTAAAACAGCTGTGATGTAAAGAATGGAAAGAAAAAAAGATAATTCATATCAGAACTACAACCTATGTAATGCCACTGATAACCAAAGAAAAAGATACAATAAAAACAAGTAACCTGTGTAAATGTGCAGGCGCCTTTTCTGGCTTAAAAAATCCAAGGCTATATCAACTTTGCAAAAACATCTGTTCAATCTCCCAAAAGCATGTGGAAAATGTGTCATAGTCTAATGAGACTAAGATTAGCCAAAATTGTTAAATGTATGTTAGATGCAAAAACAACAGCAAATCTGAAAAAAAAAACCACCATCCTCACCTTTAGTGCTTTTTAGCATGACAATGATCCAAATCGCACATGTGAATCAAAAGAATGGCTTCAGCAAAGATTCATGTTTTGAAATGGCTCAGCCAGAACCCAGTGAATCCTACAGGAAATCTGTGATGGCAGCCGACAGTTACACAATGGGGAACGTGTGCGATGCAGAGATGACGAAGGAGCGCAGGTTTCCAACAGAAACTCTCTTTATTCATAAACTAAAACAAAAGACTTTGAATGCAAAACAAAAACGGCAAACTTGTGCAAAATGCGGAGAAACCGGCACATGGCATCTGCACACAGGGAAACCACCGTCAACAATAGACATGGGAAAACACTAGGGTTTAAATACATGGGGTAATGGGGAACACCTGACGACTAATGAGTGATTGACACGATGGGTGCAGGAAACAACACGGGAAGAACAAGGAAGGGAACAGGAAGTGATTAGACACGACTGCACTGCAGAGGCCCTCGCAATTTCTGGAACATTTTCCAAACAGACTGAGTGCTATAATAAAATCAGTGGGTGCTTCAATTACATATTAGTTCATGGGTGTTCACACTTCTGCAGTGTTACTTCACTTTTTTCCAAAATTGTCTTTTTTTGTAAGAGGTCTTTCTTTCATGTTTCACATCACAAAAAACAGCTGTTTTAACTGGAGTGTTTAGACTTTTTACTGTAATTAGTTAAGGTGGAAGAATCTAATCTAAACTAAATACAAAGACTAAATACAAACCTTTATTTATAGACATTCTATAATTTGTTAAGAACAAAATTGTGACAACAGTCAATGGAAACCAAAATCATCAACGCGCTGAGGGCTGGATTCAAAATTACACCAAATATCTGTGTAAAAAAATGAAGTTACGGATGATCCAATTTGCATGAAATTCACCACAGCGACTCATAATGCGAGTCAGTCAGTCGTGTGTTCGGCTCCACGTGTCTGTCTGCACTCATGACATCATCTGCTCCTGATGGGATGGAGGACAAAACCTAACAAAACTAAAGACAAATCAGTCAAGAAGAATAAGGAGGGAACAATAGTCTATGGCCATCATCTGCAAAACCTTTCCCTTTTTAGGGATTGTTTTACTGTTGCCACTTTAATTTACACCAAAGCAGGTGAAACTGATTCACAATCGATTACTCTTCCTAACAGGACAGATTGATGTCTCTGAAGTTTAACTGACTGTACTGTGATGTTTAAGTGCTCCCTTTTTTGTCTTTTAATGTGTTAATCTGAATCTGTCTGTAGTTTTCAGCATATATTCGTGCAGCGGTTCGTAAGGAGAAAGGTTTGCCCATTCTGGTCGAGTTACTGCGCATGGATAATGACAAAGTGGTTTGTTCCATTGCCACAGCACTCAGAAACATGGCGCTGGATGTGAGAAACAAAGAACTGATTGGTGAGAGAGAACTTGTGTTGTCCTTATGCATTATGTGATACCTGTTCACATCGCTGATGCAATTTTAAACATGATAGCTGCCACAAATAATTATTATCTGAGTGTGCACACAAATATCACTTTAAAGAAGATCCATTATCCTGCTTTTGTGTTTCTCAGGAAAATATGCCATGCGGGACCTGGTAAATGGCTTGCCCGGGGAAAACACCCGCCTGCTGTCAGACGATACGGTGGTGGCCGTTTGCTGCACTCTGTATGAGGTCAGCAGAAGAAACATCGAGAACGCTAAAGCGCTGGCAGACTCGGGCGGCATTGAGAAACTTGTGAATATCACCAGAAGTAGAAGAGACAGGTAAGCGACTAGTATGAAAACTATACAAATAAACACTTGATCATCTTTGATGGAATCATTCAGTGCAGTAATACCTTGAGATCCGAGCATAATCCGTTCCAGGACAAGCTCGTAACTCAAGGTGCTCGCATCTCAAATCATTTTTTCCTAAAAGAAATAACAGAAGCTTAATACTGGTGAATCACTCGTTGCCCCCGGTAACCCCCGCTGTAAAACCAAGCTGCCTCTAGTGGAGATCATATGCAATTACCCATAAATGAATATAAACACACACCACAGGAAGACTCGCGGGAGATGCGTACGGAAGTCAAGTCACCTTTATTGCAAGTCACTGGACCCTTGCTGGATCCTCTTCAATTTGCCTACAGAGCAAACAGGTCTGTGGATGATGCAGTCAACATGGGACTGCATTATATCCTGCAACATCTCGACAGACCTGGGACTTATGCAAGGATCTTATTTGTGGACTTCAGTTCGGCCTTCAACACCATCATGCCTGATCTTCTTACAGCTAAACTGACCCAGCTCTCCTTGCCATCCTCA
Organism: Rhodeus uyekii; assembly: GCA_037043235.1. Classification (NCBI taxonomy): domain Eukaryota; kingdom Metazoa; phylum Chordata; class Actinopteri; order Cypriniformes; family Acheilognathidae; genus Rhodeus; species Rhodeus uyekii. The sequence goes on along the minus strand of JAWRVZ010000177.1, from coordinate 712,962 downwards.
ATCTGTCAGTGGATCACCAGCTTCCTGACAGACCGGCAGCAGCGAGTGAGACTGGGGAAACTCACATCCAGGTCTCTCACTACCAGCATTGGCGCCCCCCAGCTAAAATAACACTTCTAAAGACCCTTCTGTGAAGCTCCTGAAATTTGCAGACGACACCACCGCCATCGGCCTCATCCGAAACGGTGACGAGTCTGCTTACAGACTGGAGGTTGAAAAACTGGCTGTCTGGTGCAGTTCTAACAACCTTGAGCTCAACACGCTCAAAACGGTGGAGATGATAGTGGACTTCAGGAGGAACAGCCCTGCTCTGCCTCCACTCACCATCATGAACAGCACAGTGGCAGCGGTGGAGTCATTCAGGTTCCTGGGCACCACCATCTCTCAGGACCTGAAGTGGAACAATCACATTGACTCCATTGTAAAAAAGGCCCAGCAGAGACTGTACTTCCTTCGTCAGCTGAGGAAGCTCAACCTCCCACAGGAGCTGCTGATACAGTTCTACTCGGCCGTCATTGAGTCTGTTTTGTGCACCTCCATCACTGTCTGGTTTGGTTCAGCTACCAAATCTGACATCGGGAGACTACATCGCACAATCCGGACTGCAGAGAGGATTATTGGTGCTTCCCTGCCAGCCCTCCAGGACCTGTACTCTTCCAGAGTGAAAAAGAGAGCAGGTAAAATCATCACAGACTCTGCTCACCCTGGAAACACCCTGTTTGAACTGTTACCGTCAGGACGGCGACTACGATCACTGGCCACTAGAACATCTCGGCACAGGAACAGTTTCTTTCCACAGGCCATTTCCCTCTTGAACAGTTGAATTAATAAGAGATTAAATGCTGGGCAGAGCGCAGGGAAAGAAAAACAATGCAGACGGATGTTATGGCTGACATTCTGTCCTTACCTATCCCCTCTCCCACTCCATACAAAAAATCCCAGCATGTGACCACATGTACTGTGTATGTTTATGTATTGTTATTGTTATTTGCTATGTAAACTCATGTTGTGTTGTATATGTGCACTGGAAGCTTCAACACCAAGACAAATTCCTTGTGTGTGCAAGCACACTTGGCAATAAAGCTCCTTCTGATTCTGATTCTGATAGCGCTTTTTACAATGTAGATTGTTTTAAAGCAGCTTTACAGAAAAAACAATATAAACAAAGTTTGTTTGGCTGAAGTCAAGTCAACGAACACGTGAAGGAGTGAGGCGTGTGGGCTCTGAGTGCTCGTCTGTAAGCTGCTCGTATCTCGCGAGTCCAACCGAAGTGACGTCAACTCCTCGCACTGATTGGCTCGGGGCGAGCTGTCAATCTAGAACCAGTGGACCAATGGTGACGCTTACGCCCGCCCTAATTTACATGAAACTTGAACTGCAACTTTTTGGATCATAAGCGCAGAACTTGGAAACGAGAGAGAAGGGGAAAAGGGAAAAAATAACAAGTGAGCAGAAACTGGAAAAGAACACAAAACAGTGGAATGAAAGCGTAATATTTAAGAACACACAAACAAGTTTAGGTTTTGCGCACAACATCGTTTCGAATGCGTTTAAAGTTTTGATTTACGCTTGTTTTTTTTCCTCCTCGACCACAGTACTTTGAATCCACAGTACCACAGAATCCCATACTGCTCGTATCTCAAATCTTTACTCGTATCTCAATGCAAAAAATTAGCTGGAAGGCTTGCTCATATCTCAAGGTATTACTGTACTGCACACTTACACAAATCATACTTTCTTGATCATGTCAGTGAAAAGCCCACTTCCACACGTGTGTTTGCTGCAGATACTCTCTGAAGGTGGTGAAGGCTGCCACTCAGGTGCTGAACATGCTGTGGCAGTACAAAGACCTGCGCACCATCTATAAGAAGGTTAGCAGCGGCACAGAGAGACTACAACTGCTCCACATCAGTGTGTGTGTGTGTGTGTGTGTGTTTATCTTTACTTGTGTTTGAACAGGATGGCTGGAATCAGAATGACTTCCTTACTCCTGTGTCGACTCTGGAGAGACCGCGCTTTAAATCACAGCCCGCAGCACCGTCAGCCTCGCTGCAGATGTCCTCCCTGCACCTCACAAGTAGATTCACACACAAACACAACTACATTTAATCATTTAGCAGATGCTTTTATCTGAAGTGACTTACAAATGAAGAGAACAATAGATTGAATCAGACCAAGAACTGAAAAGGAAGTGTAGGTATTGATGGGTTCAGTGATCCATCTGTAGCCAATTCACAAACACACACAAAACAGTTATTATTCATTAGGAAACAATAATGAGTTCTGGTGTAGATGAACTTCAGACAACAGGATGAAGATCTTGGTATAATCTACTCCAGAGAAAAGCTGATTTCCTCAGATTGAGCTGAAAGTTGTTAAAATTCTGACTGTTGGAGATCCCGCTGATTTTCATCACAATCTGGGCACCAGGACAAACGTAGACTTGGCAAATTATGATAGTCATGATGATTGGTTACACACTGAAAGTCATCAACTTTCTATGGAACCATAAAAGCTAGAAGTATTTCTGAATTAATTTTAAATGACAATTCAAGAAAGTTGCCATTTTACATTTTCCAAATGTACTTTTCCAAACTCTTCCTTGTTCAATTCACATGAAATCACTTTCATCCATAAAACCATTTTGCAGATACCATCTGACAATTTTCCTGGATCTGGCCCATTGCATTACATTCACATATTTATCAGATGCTTTTATCCAAAGTGACTTGCATCGCATTCAAGAAACACTGACATTCTAATCAGTTCTTGCTTTCCCTGGGAATCGAACCCATGACCTTGATGTTGCAAGCGCTGCTCTCTACTGAAATTATGACTAATATGCCTATGGCTGCATCTGAAATCGCCTACTTCTCAAGAGAGTGTGTGATTTCAGAAGCAGCTTATGTTTTGTGAGCCCAAAGTTCAAATTTCCCAAGACAGTTCTGAGGAAATATGGCAAGCTTTGTGCATTTCTGAAGTTGCAGGCACTAACGTTACATTAAAAACTATCAGCCATTTCGACTTGAAAGATGAAGGCTATAATACTAATGTTGTTCACTAGAGGGAGCCATACTTGCCACCCTCACATACAGAGGCTTACGTCCAACCTCGCCGTCCATTGGCTGCGGATTATATGCAAAGAGCACACACACTTGATGTGAGGGGTTGACCTATTGTCATCAATGGATGCCTCCCTACAGGCTGTCCTTGAACCCTGGCCAGAGTTTGAACTCTCTCACATGGCACAGAAATGAATTGGAGATGATGGCTGTACACTTTAAAAAGTGTGACTTTTAAAAGTGTTTAAAAACTGTGAAGAGAAATCTGTTCCAGCTTAAACATGCACAGACATTAATAATCACCATATGAATCTTAATGGGGACAACCAACATAAAGCTTCGTGACACAATGCACCGCATTATAAAACTGAATAGTCTCACTACTTTGCTTTTTTCTGTTGTTTTGTTGTGACTGTAGCTCAGGTTGATCCGTTTATCTGAATTTGTTGTTTGTCACCATTGTGGAGATTCAAAGGCTGATTCTTGATGTCTGTGTTGGTCTAAATGATTTGGTGAAATATAATTTCTATATGAGTAACAGCTGAAATGCATAATTATTCCTGTTAAAAGCATCATCCAGCTTGGGCTTTGCTCCTGTGCAGGTTAAAGTATGACTGCACCCTAGGCAGGATTATATCCCAAAGCTGCTGTTTGTTCATTAAGACGTGACTGATGAACCATGCCTTGTCGATTGTGATGATAACTTGCAGTTTTTGATATTTACTTAAATCCCTGTCACTAAGGTTACAGGTGATATTCATGGCAAGTGGAAGAATAGCATACAGGCGTGGGACTTTTGTTGCTTCTTTGTACAGAAAGTATTTGAACCGTAGGCTGCTGTGAGCAACATTTCAAGAATCAGACATTTGATTAAATGTGGTTGCCATTTTCAAACAGATTGTCACCTTTAGTTCTATTGCTTTTTACAATACATGTTACTTTGAAACGAATAAATAGGAAAATAACTATTCAATTATGCATCTTTAGACGATATTTGTGCTGTAGACATGGATTCAACCCAAGGAACTACGGATCTGTTGGGTTGACCTTATTCATTCATTCACAAAACACATGCTAAGCTTTTCTTTTCAGTTTCGCTGGAAAGGCATTTTTGCTGTGGCATAGTGGGCATTCAGTTCCCCATTATGGTCAGCTGACGACGCAGCATTGAGTTTCTATGAAGGGAATGATTTAGTTAAGCATCAAACCTTGGTTGATTGAGTGGGAACAAGTGCCTTCTGGATTATCATCATCAGAGAAAGTCCACACGACAGTATAGATGAGAACGGACAAGGACAAAGAAAGGGCTTAAATACACAGGATGATTAGGGAAAAGGGAACAGCTGACGAGACTAATAAGGTAATTAATGAAAAGACAGGTGATACTGATGACATTGGGGAACTAGCAGGTAAACAGGACAACCACAAAGACAGGGATGACACAACCGTGACCACTATAACCTATTTCAGCAAATCCTAACTCAAAGTGAAGACTCAAGATGGACTTTACTGTAAAAACCACATATTTCTTTATAACCACATTGTTAGGCAGATGGTGCAGGCGTATAAAGTCACGGAAGGCAGATATAACTGAAATCTCTTTAATAATAGTAGTCAAAACAAAACGCTTTCAAATACAAAACAAAGAGGCACTTCTTGTGCAAAACGGGAATAATAGTCCAACAAGAAGACATAGACATCGACGGATGAAGACAGAGGGAAACACAAGGGAATATGTACACAGGGAATGATTAGACACAGGTCACAAGACTGATGAGGTGATTAATGAAATGACACTGGGAGAATCACGTGAAGAAACAGGAAGTGGGCAGAGACAAGACAGATACCCAACACACATGGGCCACTGGTTCGCTTTGGATAAAAGCATCTGAGAAATGCATAAATGTAAAAGGGTTATGCCAAAGAACATCTTGTACCTGTGGTAAAATCCCAGTCAGAATTTAGATTACAGTCCAAGAAACTCTTAAATATGAATTTTGCCTCAGTAAACTCCTAATTACTGCACATTAATAGTTAGTAAGGTAGTTATTATGTTTAGGTATTGGTTAGAAATAGGTCAGGATTAGGAATATAGAATAATGTCATCCAGAATATGCCATTAATATGGGCTGTATAAGTATAACAGTGAGAATTGGACCCTAAACTAAAGTGTTACCAAAAATCACTTTAGCCTCTCTTATCACTCATCTCTAAATGTTTTTTTTTGCTTTACAAGAGCAAAATTTCAATGTTAATATTATTGCATTCACAATTTACATGATCTTAATATTGGGTTAATCATGTGACGTGTTTGTTTGTTTTTTCGTAGTGGGCAGCAAGTCATCATCATCTGCCGTGCTGGACATAAAAGAACACTCCGATAATCAGAAGACTCAAACTATGCAGTGTAAAACTTACCAAGCAGAAAACAACATCAGTAAAAACAAATATATAGGTATGAGAACTACCTTTAACTTTAATTTTACTATAAGTTCATAATGATTTTCTGTCTCCAAATCTAAAAACTAACTGGATACTGTTTATAAAAATGAGCTACATGATTCCACCTAATTCCAAGCTGATTTTATTTAAGGGTCTGCAAAAGCATCTCAGTATCACTCTGGGCCGTACACGTCCCTGAGCAGAAAGGGGTCGACCCGAGAACAGGTGAGACCGCTGAACTGGGCCACACAGTGTCCGTCTACTAAGAAAGCATCATCTATCTTCATCTACTTATTTAATACTGAATTATTTGAGTGTAAATAATATTTTGGGTACTAATGTAACAATATTCCCTGAGTGATAACGGGAGCTTCAGTTTTTAGCTGACACTATGGAGAAACTCAACGGCAATTCAGGTGGGGTCAACTGCCTATGCAAGCCTGTGCTGGATGCCAATGTCCGAACCTTTTGATTGAGAAGTGGCAAGAGTCGGCTTGAGCGTGACCTCAGTAGCAGGACCAGCTACGCAATGCTCTTTCCCAAAATTTTAGGGAATCAAAGTTACTTTAGTAACTGAACATTCCCTTTCGATATAGTTCACCCGCTTTGCATCAGTTTCTAAGCTGCCGTTATGGGGAAAGCAATTCAATTGTGCCGTGCTGCGAGCGGAGAACAGAGACCATCCTACGAGCCCAGACTCGGGGCACTTGGGGTCAAGGTCCTATTTTAGGTTTATAATTAAGAGAAAATATATGAAAATTAAGCCCTCTAGTTGAATATACATGGTATCCTAGTACAGGCAGGACCCTTCCGGAGCCCAGGATGAGCCTTAAACAAACAGAATCCATACTTGAACAGAGAGGACATCTTGGTTATAAAATTCAGCAAACGTGGACATCGGTTCCACATTGGTTCTGTCAGAACAGGATCATTAGCTGGTCCAAGCAAATGTCCTTCCTGATTCAGCTGATGACTTGAGGAAGCAGCGCTATAAGATGGCATAACAGGGCCACCCATGAAGAGCACCCAACGAAGCCAGTTCCTTCGAGAAGAATCTTGGTCACTGAGTTCCCTTTCGAAGCAAAGAGGTCCGTTTCTGCTCATCCAAAGATACTCCAAATCATCTGCACAGTCTTTGGGTGAAGCCCCCCGGTGACGGTCCGCTCCAGGATGTCCCCGTACAGAGAGCCTGAGATTGGCACATGCACCGATCTCATCAAGTCTCCCTTTCAAAGCCTCTTGCCGGAAGGGTTTGAAGGACTGAACGACTGCCATATATCTAGGCAGTTGATGTGCCAGTTCAGCACTGAGCCCATCCAGGAGCCAAATACTGGCCTGTCCCGACTTCCGAGTATCCGTCCCAACATCCTTCCTCCTGTAGACCAAGCCCAGATCCACACCAGACTAGTACAGACAGGGTGATTTCCAGGGCACAAGGGCTCTGACGCAGCCGTGGGTCACGTGAGATTGAGGTGTCCCATTCACCAGGCACAGGGAGGGACGCAGGCTTTTAGATGCAGTAGGTGCATAACAAGCAGACCTGAAGGAACTGCTGAGGAGGATGAGGCCAGCAGTTACTGAAACATTTTGAGGGGAAGAGAAACCTCAACTTTGAATAATGCCATGAGCCTCTGAATGTTTTGAGAGTTTTGGCGAAAGCCATGCTCACATCCAAGACAAGCTGAAAACTGCACCCAGGTTATACACTTTTTGGCTGGGAGACAACAAACTCTTGGCCAGGTTGTTCCTGAACCCCAGAGATTCTTAATAACGGAGGAAGAGCTCTGCCTTTTTGGAAAGTTTAGCCTGCGCTGGGCTGGACCGGACCATTCCTCCGCATCAGAAATGGCCAATGACATGGTGTCATTAAAACCATCCTCAGATCCACCAAAAGAGACCAAGAGAAGGTGAAGAGCACTGGGGAGTTCTTTCGCTGTAGGAAAGGGGGGAGTGTTAGGAGCAGGATCACTTGCTTTAAAGAAAGCAACAAACCCCACCGAATTTGCTCTTTTAGAGTGAAATTTGCTCTCATGAGCTCTCCAGATGGACGCAGCGGAGAAGCACGGAGTCAGCTATAGCTGCCAAGAGTAGGGAGGCTTCTTTCCTCTTGTCTTCTTCAGGGTCAGAGAAGATCTTTGTGCGTGAATGTGAAAGATTCTGACAAAATGGCATCCAGTGCCAGTTTATGGCCGGCTGAAATGCCCTTTGTCTGTGCAGATGCAGAGACGTGATCAATCAGGCTTCAGAGTTCAGAGAAACAGAGTTCCCCCTTAGCATCAGCTAAGAAACTGCAATGCTATTCAACGCTAACGTAATGCAAGTGAACTGTAACAAAGAGGAAACTAAAATAGACTTTCACATGATGTAAATCTCACAAAAACATTTCCAAGTCACATTTAACCCTAAATTATGATTATTATTAATATAAAGCTTTTTATTTTTAAATTTTCACATCAAATAAACTTTTGCATAAAAAAAGCTGTAAAATTGTAGTGAAAGACAATGATCCTGATTGCTCTGTTTGTGTGCAGGTGAATCACAGCAACGAAACGGGCCACAGAAACTACGACACTTGCCACACATACCGGCATTCACCTCACGCCTACGACGACTCCTGTCTGGAAAACATGCTGCACTATTATCCCTCTGATTACAGCCAGACACATGACTTTAAAACCAGAAGCAAGTATGTGGACTTTTACTCTTCCACCAGGAGATCGACGCACTACAACGAACATTACCACGGCTCCCCCGACTCATGGGTATAGAGACCCAGCTTACAGGCCAAGGATGTGGACTCGGATGTTAGAACATAATGTGTATAAAGACAAGCAAGTAATGGATTTAAAGCAGATGAACGTGATCTAGAATGTCCAGCAGAATGTGTGTTTATTGGAAATGGAAATTATTCATGAACTCTGTATGTAAAGGGATGAAGAGATGTTGCATAGATATGAGATGGTTGTGGATTATTTTTCTTATTGAAGAATGTAGTATTAATATATAGTGGGGAAAAGCTGAGGGTAAAGACTGAGAAATTGTTACAAACCCGGATCACTATAAACTACAGTTTAAACTACAGTTTGTCAAAACAATAAATACATTTTGTACGTCTTTTTATTTTATTTGAGTGTTCTTTAAATGTGTTTAGTGGTTTAGTGTCTACAAAGCCCAAAGATCCAGGCCACCTTCACAATACTTCTCTTTTTAATTTGTGAGACCCATTTTCCCAAATGAAATCCAAACACATTTACGGTAGTTAATATCCCTCATGGCTTTATCATTGATAAACAGAGAGACAGAGATGGGTATGCTAAGTGAAAAAGCCTTAGATTGAAAATAAAAATATTGTACCGTATAATGAAAGATCTCGCTGAAGGCAGGTAACTGGGTTTTTAGTGATATGAAAACCCAGGTATTTTACACTGTTTTTAACTGGAATATCTTATAATGATGCATCATCTATATCATGATCATCTATATATGACGGCCTGTCATGAATCCAGATTGAGATTCGGGGGCGGCATTGGGTGGGTATTGTCAAAAGGGAGGCCCACTGTCTCAGACTTTGAAAACCTCTGATCTAAACCATTACTTAATCTTTTAACATAGACCAAGGCTAATATTTTGTAGTCTAATGTTAATAGAGTAATAGGTCAAAAATTGTGGATTAATAATGGGTCTTTGCTTGACACTACATTTCCCATAATCCTCCCTGGCCATCACCACTACACCCTTCCCAATCACACACCTGTCTACCATCATCCTTCTCAGGTCCTCTCCATAAAAGCTGCATCACACACACGTTCCTGGGCTGCTCTCGTTGCTATTAGGACTGTGGTATCGTGTATGAATCAGACTCGATTCACTTTGATTAGGACCTGCGTGAAGCAAACACACCTCCTCCGTCCTCTGTTTGTCCCAGTCTCCAGTTGCTCATCAGCCTCCAGTCTCCCCGTGTGCAATCTACAAGAGAGACAGGTGGTTACTTTGCACCTCTCAGTAACTGCCAAAAGTGCGTTTGGCCACTCGTCATCCTTCATCATCCCACTTTGGATTGTTTGGAAACGTGGTCTGTCCAGTGTGTGTTCCCTGACAGCATCCTCCTGTTTCCCCAGAAAGAATTTCTTGAAGTAAAATAAGATCTGCTCGACTCCACTGTATCTTTTACAAAATTGCTTTTCTTCTCAGACTCTCCCGCAAACCTCTAACGTTTAAAGTTACAACCGACAACGATTTAAACGTAGAAAATAGAGTACATCAAGATTTGTTTTACATCAATCAGAGCTAAAGCGAATGGATGCCTTATCACGAGAAGCAACAGCTCATCTTGAGCGGTTTTATTGTCAGACAGAGGCTCAGAGAGACTCAGTTTATTGTTGATTAAAAACCTGCAATCCATAGCACCTCGAATAATGTTACAAATGAGGCGCCGTGAGAAGAGAATTATGATCTATTGGTCCGTGTCGGACTCTAAGATGTTGAGAACCACACTTTAGACATCCTCACTGTCATCTTCTGCAACGCTGTGCAACTTTAGAAACCATCTCCAACAGTAACGTCTGCATTCCTGTACACCTGCTTTCAGCTATAGCGGGATTTATCACCAATATTATATGTGACAGATATCTGGGGATGTTCAACGAATGGACATCATCAGTCCTGACGTGCAAAATAATAATAATCAAGAATTGAATATACAACCAGAACCGAACAATGTACAGGGTTTGCTAAGCTAGTCACATCCCAAGCAGTTTCTAAAGGCCTTGGATTCTTACGATCCTCAATTAAAGTTTGGATGCGTGTCTCTAATTCTAGGACCAGATCGCAAAAGATAGGTTCGACTCACTGGAGTATAAGGAAATGATGGTGGTATAAGGAAACAGGTGATAAAAAAATTAAAAATCTTACTCCTACATAACTCAATTAAGAACTTAAATGTATTATTAATTGAAATAAATGAATAACTCAACTAATAAAATGATTTGAAATGATATAAAATAAACACCAATAACAAACAGTAAATATACTCAAAATAAACAATTCAACTCAAAATGAACGTTAGAAAATTTAGGAACAAATTCACAATTCAAAATCGGTGTTCAGGTGTACATCATAATCTAAGGTGCAAAATTCAAAAGTTCAAAGTAAATATGCATATGTCTGTCAATAGTTCAGTTTCAGTTCAATAAGAACACATCAATGAGTGTCCAGAGGAAATAAAATGAAACACACTTCATGGCAAGTATATTTTTGCCCTACCAGTTTGTAAACTCAAGGTCTCCTTCTACTTCCAGGTACTAATCACTCAATGCAGGGACAGATTTAGTAGCAAAAGCTCAATTCAGTTGGAAAATAGAAAATCAGAAAAACACAAAACCCCTGGCTCTGTAGAAAACAGCTGTTCAATAAACTGTTCAAAACAACAAAACGTCAGTTTCATTCCTAAACACTTAACATGCATGCTAATCAACCACATGTTCCTTCCTTTAACACTGAAACCTGTACACAGCTAGCATCACATGCAATGCATTTTTTTTTAAATAAAATAACTTCAACAATTACATTTTAAACAATTTACACATTTGTATTGCAAACCTGCGATATAGCATCGGTAATTACCTACTAGCACCAGCAGAGGGAAACCTCCGCTTTAGCGTCGGTGATTAGACGCTATAACTGGGGATATATCTGGGGATGTTCATACCCAGAACATCAAAAACATGTCGATGAGAGTGAAGCGGACGTTGAGAAGACAATTTGGAACTAGTCCTGCATTGTTTCCGTCGTATCTGCAAGAATTTGCCTATCGTAACCAGTTTTGGCGCACAGACATTTTTCCGATATTCCTGAGTATGCTTGTGGATAATTATCCGTGATTAGTGAATGGTGCTTTAAATAAACTTGAAACTGTGTTAACAACAGATTTGTTGGGTGTCTTTTCATGTTATTAAAGCTGTTTTGGGTCTATTTTAATGTTATTAATTACCAACGCAATAGCGTAATTACCGACGTTATAGCGGAGGTTTCCCCCTTTTGGTGCTAGTAGGTAATTACCGACGCTATATCGCAGGTTTACCTTTGTACCCTTATGAAAAAAACGGAATAGATTGCTGTTTCTCATTACATTACAAATAGTAGGCTAATAACATTCTACATTTCAAAACTTCTTTATAGGCATAACGAAAATATTACTCACCACGGAAAATAAAAGAAAAACTTATGCTTGTTTCGGCTCCCTCTTTTCCGTTGTGGTCTATAACCCTTAAAGCGTATCTTCTGCTGGTAATTTCACTAAAATAATCCACTTCTAGATTATCTAAATTCACTTTTTGGGAATTAAGAAAGCAAATAAACGCAACTGTCTCGCGTCAATCGGCGTTATTTCTCTTCTCTTGGCTGTGTTTTCGCGCTGTTTCTTCCCGCACTTTTTTCTACTTTTCGGGGCGTAGCTAACGTCTGACATCTCTCAACCAAACTCTCTTTGGCCTATTTCTTATTATAAATTTTAATTCAAATTATAATGTTACATACCATTACTCCATGATACTTTCAGAAACTTAGGTACTTTTCAACATAAACAGCAATGAAATATAGAGAATAGAGATTAAACACAAAGCTATACTGAGCAATAAATGCAATCCACTGAGGCAGAAAGGAAACCATAATACATTACATATATGTTTACGCATCCAACTATACATTTCAGATTCATTGATAAATACATTTTAGTTATGTAATTCATAATTATATTCTTTTCTATTTTTAGAAATTCTAGAACTACAGCTTTTTCCTCTTTTTGAAGTGAATGGGTCCAGACATCAATGAATGCTTATTTTTACAATCTGAATACATTTAAAAATATATATTGAGTTTAAATTGAATTTTCTTTCAAAAAAGTACATTTTAATTTTACTCATGTGCAAAAATTTCATCAACTATGGCCATTTCCATCCAGCTTTTGCAGAGTTTTAATTTTTATTTAATTGCTCCAGACTGTTTACATTTAATTAGCCGTTTACTGATAAAAGGTGTGCTTAATAACATTGGAAAATGGATAGCGTGAGTTTTGTAAGAAGAACATTATTGTAAATATCCTGTTTTATCTTCAATGACATGGACTGTATTAATTGCTGCAAACTATGTTGGGTTCATTCAAACTATGTTGGGTTCATTGGTATTGTTTACAATACTTTGAAATATTCAAATTTGAGGTTAACCTGATTACCAAAATAACATTTGGTAAATGTTTTATTTGGTTTTATGAGTAAAAATGGTGAAATTGTTAAGCATGCTGCCAGTCAATTAACCCTGCGGTATCATCTCTTGAATACAATAGTTGTCAGGAACACTTAATATTCATCAATATTATTGATCTGACTGCTGTGTGAGAACTGAGCTGAGCGATGGCATCACTCTTTTCTGCAGAACTGCTGTATGGATGAAATGGACCAATTTAATAATTGATGATCTTTACAATCTTAACATCAGCCTAAGAAGAGACTAATAAGAGGTTGTAAGAATCCAGGTGTATCTTTATTTTATTTTAAGACCAAACAAGAAATAAAGACAGGAGGGTGTATGTACAGCAGGAGCAATGATTGCAAAACAATAAAAAAGGAGGTAACTTTGCATCAAGAACTAGGACAATTAAACTAAATAATAGCAAAAGACAAAACAGAAGATCGAGATAAATAAAACATTACAAAAATATTTCTGTTGTTAAAAATGTGAAGTGGATGGAGTCTTCAAATGCTGCTGTTCTGTCGGGCCTGAACATAGTTTCCTCGTTTCTGTGGCTTTCGGCACAAATGATACAGGAAAACACACACCATTAGAATAAAGCAGCAGGATATAGCAGCTATCACCCACCACAACGACTCCGAGTCTACAGAGAGAGAGAGAGAGAGAGAGAGTCAATATAAATATATATAGGCTACTCTATATAAATTGAATCAATAATAAATTGTAATTGTATTCTGTAACAAATTTTCAGTCGCAAAATGAGCAGGATATCTGAAATTCAGCGCACGGATTCAGCAGGCTTTTATCAGAGCCACGCAATTTCCATTGTAAATCTGTGGTGAGAAATGGAACTGCGTCGCTCCAATTAACAGCCCTTGTGCGGATTTCAGACGGCATATATTTCCTCCTAAACCTTGCTTCGGTCCAGATGAAGGCGATGCGAGTCTGCTTCAGCTATGTGTGTGTTACTCTGCATCAGTTCATCAGTTCAGGTCGGCATGTCTGTTCTTCATATCAAATGAATGAACGCATAAACGTGCTGATATGAATAGCTTTTATAGTTCAGTTGTGTTTGTTCATTTTGTAGAAATCTCTTCCACAAAACAACATTTGGAAGCAATAAATACAACATTAAAGCAATATTAAGATGACATTCCATGAGTTTATCGATTGTAGTATAAAACTTACAAAAGGTTTCTCATGAACTGGCATTAAAACCCCAAATCCAAAAAATGTATGGTGAGGAGCAACTACTGCACTTTATATTTCAAGGTTAAAAATAAATAAAAGTTTGTTTTTTAAGCACGTACGTTTTTTTTACTATACATGTCTGTATTCATGTATAACATTCATATTATCATTAATTTCTAGAACAGACATAAATCTTATAAAATTACAACAGCATGACCAAAAATCTTGAATAAAGTAACTGGGATTTATGACTTGATGTTGAGATTGTTCAAATGAAGATCACGATTCATCAGAAAGTCAGTATGTTTATAGAGTGCCGATACTGCAAACACACATTATATTGCAACAAAACTAAACTTCCCATTGAATTAGGGAATGTGTGTGAAGGAGATAACCTTTAAAAAATAATGTCTTAAATTTAATCTCAATAAAATACTATTCTCTTAGGTTAGGTGAATGTAATCTCATTACAGAAACAGCAGTAAGATGTGCAAAAGATTTCCCTGTATTGTCTCATTAGCAACGGTGATGAGACAAACTTCAGGAGTGAGGTGAGCCGCCTGGCCAGGTGGTGCGGCGACAACAATCTCTCTCTGAACGTGGAGAAGACGAAGGAGATTGTTGTTGTCTTCAGAAGAATGCACACCCAGCACCCTCCTCTGACTATCAACGGTGCGACCGTGGAAAGAGTGAGCATCAAATTTCTGGGTGTGCATATCACAGAAGACCTCTCCTGGACCGCCAACACCACAGCACTGACCAAGAAAGCACAGCAGCGACTCTACTTTCTCCGTAAGCTGAGACGAGCCGGAGCTCCATCCCACAGCCTCTTCAGTCTGCTGCCATCAGGGAGTCTCCAGGCAAGGACCAACAGACTGAAGGACAGCTTCATTGAACTCCCGACTCTGCCCCTTCTCCACTCTTCTGCCCCACGCACCTGATCTGTGAATCACCTGCTCTTCAGTTCTCCTCCTTTCATCTACCTCATTATATTGTCTCTCTGAGGAATTGGTTTCCTCTCCTACTGACTCTTTTTGCATTCACTCTTATAATTTTATACCTGCACTGACTTAAATCTAAAATTGCACTATTGTTACTATTGTTTGCACTATTTGCCATCGCCACTTTACCTCCATAATTCACTTTATCCATCTTTTTTTATCTTTCTTCTGTTGTTGTTACTGTTAAACTTTTGTTGTTATTGTTTTGTTGTTGTTAGGCACCTTGGGTCTGAGAGTCATAGAATTTCAATTCTCTGTATGTATGTACTGTATGTATGGCAGAATTGACAATAAAGCTGACTTTGACAACACTGATGCCTTTACAGAAACACACTATTTGCAGTCGGCCATGATTGGTTTATCCCATCAGAGAGAACAGAATGATCAATAACAGCGGGATCACCACATTAAAGTGAGTGAAATTTGGCAGGTCATGTGACCGAGGCAGCTTTTATTTGGCTACTGATGTGAGTGTATGTCCATTTCAAACAAGCACTTTAAGAAAAGAAAAAAGAAGCATATGATAGTCCTCACCTTCTAGTTTAATTCGAGCGACAGCTTCCTGTTTCTGGTCTTTGTTTTGACATACGCACTTCAATTCTGTCCCGTTGTCCTCCAGCAGAAGTTCGAGGATAACCAGCTCCACCTCAAGACTGTTCCCTGTGATACTGAGAACACAACATTGCTGTAGTGAGTATGGAAGGAAAGTTTCTGTTGAGCTGCCTTTACTCTTTTGGTCAAAAGTATTCCGACGTGACACTACCAAAAAATAAAGTTGTATTTACAGTTCCTTTCATTTAGCTGCTAGGATTAACAACAGGACAGACTTATTCCAGTAACTTATTCAGACACTGTAATCTGCTTTGGCCTGCTTATCAAGGTGACAAGATGTATAGTAGACTATCGTACTTGAGCTCGAACTCCAAGTCTATATGGTCATGCAGCTTTTAGACTCTTTCTTTGCTACACAGATTCAATTCTGCCTCACCAAAGTTCCTAGTGAACTCATTGACCACTCTCTTACTCTTTGCTGTTGACTTCATTTGCATTTGTCCTTTTTTAACCAATAAACTGATATCTTCCTCTCACCCTGTGCCTGAGTTCCAGTTCCTGACACAATGTTCAAGTGCTTCACTGTAGGCATCAATGTTACCTTTTTTCTCTCTGAAATGCACGTCCACTCAGGTATGAGTTTTCCACTGGCCGGTCATTAATCACCCATGACACATCTGTGGAATGAGCTGATTGGCTTCCAATGGACACCATGCAGTGGATCACTAAACGAGAGCCTGTAAGATAACAGAACAATAAAAGGTTGGTGTGTAGCTGAATGATAATCACTATATACCAGTAAGTCAGGGGTGCTCAGACTTTTTTGGCTTGTGAGCTACTTATAAAATGACCAACTCAAAATGATCCACCTACTATGAAAATACAAAACATTTACACTCACCTAAAGGATTATTAAGAACACCATACAAATACTATGTTTGACCCCCTTTCGCCATGGCTATTCTATTAATTCTACTATCTGAATGCAATAGAGCTGTCTTTCCACGAAATGCGAAGAACCTCTAGTTTTGTATTCTTCCAGTTGTGCTCCATTTTTCTGCCTGTTCTCTTGAATGCCTGATTAGTTCCCTGATTGTCCCAGTCTATTACCCTGTGCACATCAATCCCAGTGTTTCCTGTGTTTGTTTTCAGATACTGTCATTCTGCAGCTGTGTGTTGGTGGATTCTCAGGGATCAGTTTAATACATCGCTTAATATATCTGAGATGAGTTGACAGAGGCTAATGCTTCTATTGCCCCTTGTTCAGAAAGGAAATTTTGTAAGAAAGCATCAGTGGATGGGAAAGACTTTCAGTATCACCACCGCTTAAAAAGATGCAATCTAATCCTGTGTACATGACATGTAAGCCCGATCCCAAGCAAGTTTGAGCTTACGGACCTGTTCCTATGACTGTAACTCCAGCATGAGCTTTGAAGAACCTAACAATCTTGCCAAATCATCAAAAGCGGAGTAATCCGATTTGATTTATTCTATTCGGTTGCTCATGTTCGGTTCTTTATAATTTTGTTATTCCATTATTAAACCTTGTTTGCATTTAAATCCAGTTCACCCTCATCTCTGAGTTCACCTAGCATTACACTTCTATAATCAGCAACTGCTGTGATTTATTTGAATACGTTTTTCATGGTCTGTTATGGTGTAAATTTGAACCTAAAAAGTGTGTAAAATCCAAATAAAATTGTTTTCTGTCCTTTCACAGATTCATTTTGTATTAAGAACAGTAATGTTGTTTAAATTATGAATTATTGTCATCCTATATTATATACAGTATCATGCAACGTGTGACCTGAATATAAACATTATCTAAACATCTGACAATAAAAACATGAATATTGTTAGCAGTTTGGACTCACCCAAATGACTTTCAATGAAGGATCCATTTACAGGAAAGACAATATAAGGGATTGTATAACTTGATGCTGTGTGAAAAAATCATTAAATTAACAGGCAGTAGAATTAAATTGGGATTTTAATCAGATGTAGTTCAGATTGTTATTTAAATACTGATATGATTTTAAAAGAATCTCTGATACTTGCATGTGAAAGCATTGAAATGTGTCGAGGTGACCACTTCTGGTGCAGCAGTCCCTGGTTCTGGAACTAAATCAAATCATAATTTGTTCAATTGTCTGACAGTTTTAGAAAGAAAGGAAAGCAACAAGCCGGTCACACAAAAGTAATGGTAGCAGAACCAGCCGTAGGGCACAGGAGATTTATTTACCCGACACTCGAACTCTCAAGGTCCTGCTCACATTGTATCGTTTATTGTTGATTATCACATTTAGCCTGCAAGTGTAGAAGCCCTCATCTTTCACAGAGATGTTTTTGATGGCCAGAATTATGCCTCTCTCGATTGTATACTGTCCTCTGTCAACAGGAAGAGCTGTGCTCTGAAAATCCTGAGAATGAATCAATTGAGAATTGAGGAATACAGCCATTTTCAAAACAGCTGTTTTGAAATTTCAGTTAGTTTGTTTTCCACAATGACCTACCTTGTACCACATAAGATTTTCTTTCCTTCTGAAATGTTTCAAATGAGGGCAAATCATTTTGGCATCTTCTCCTGCATGTGCCTTGTAGGGCATTATCATATTTGGATCCACTGCCTTATAAATTGTTATGGAAATATTCCCAGTGAGACAGAATTCGTCACTCCTAAGTGAAAAAAATATGACTAACTATATGTAGACTAACAAAATCACATTTAATAATACAAACCACATAACTGTAATAAAAAGTTTGTATATGCATAACATACAGCACTGCATGTTCTGGAGTTTCTGCTGGATTTGGTGTATAAATCATAGTGTTTCCATATTTCTACATTTCATTCATATTTAAAATCCAGTTCGGGTGCTTTCCAATTAAGACCCCTTCAGACCTTTTATTTAACAATTAAAGCCATTTAACAACTCCCATACTAGATTGATTTTGAACTTTCGAGCTTATTAATTTACATTCGTGGACGTTTTAAATTCCAATCCTAATCAAACACGTCTGCCTGTAATCAAGTACAGTAATATTTTGAAGAAAACCTTGATTTGGTGCTTAATCAAGGTCAGAACTAAGTTCTGCAGATCACAAAATGGTATTAAACAGTGCATATTTCAATATTTAATGTCAAATTAATTTAGCATGTTTGTTATATGCATAAATCACATCCATCATTTTAAGAAAATAAACTACTCTTTTAAGTATAAACCACGCTTAAAGCGTAAGAGTGCTGTGAAATACATCAGACTGATAGTTAGAGTTAATGAATGCTGGACCAAAAAAAGATTTTTGCATTACTGTGACATTGTTTATATGAATACTGTTGATATTTTTATTTAGCCTTCATTAAAATCTAATATTATATATAAACACATATATATATATATACAGCAGGGAAAAAGGAAATATTGAACACGTCACCATTTTTCTCAGTAAATACATTTCTAAAGGTGCTGTTGACATGAAATTTTCACCAAATTTTGGTAACAACCCATTCAATGCAATTCTACAATACAATACAATTCTTTCTGAAATGTCCACCCTCGTTTCATTGTCATCCTCCTGGTAGATGGCAGCAGAGTTTGCTCTAGAACCATGATGTTCCACTTCCAAACTTTACTGTTGGTATTGTGTTTTTGCCGTGATATGCAGTGCAATTTTTCCTCCAAACATGGTGTGTATTATGGCATACAAAGAGTTCAATTTTGGTCTCATCTGACCAGACTAAATTCTCCAAGTATTCTCCCACAGGCTTGTCCAAATGTTGTGCAGCAAACTTTAAACGAGCTTCAACATGTCTTTTCTTCAGTCTTGCGTGATGAGTGCACACAGGCCATGGCGGCTGTTTTCTTTGAAACAACTCTACCTGCTGATTCCAGGTCTTTCTGAAGTTGTCCACAAGTGATCCTTGGCTCTCGGACAACACTTCTGATTCTCCTCTGTCAGAAATCTTGCGAGGAGCACCTGGTTTATGGTGAAATGATTTTCTCTCCACTTACGGATGATGACCCCAACAGTGCTCACTGGAACATTCAGAAGTGTTGAAATCCTGCTGTAACCAATGCCATCAGACTGTTTTGCAACAATAAGGTTGCAAAGGTCTTGAGAGAGATCTTTGCTGTTTACTCATCATGAGATGTTTCATGTGTGATACCTTGATGACGAGACCTTTTGATAGGCCATCAGTTTGGACAGAACCAGCTGATATTAATTTGCATTGACAAGGTGCAGGACTGCTTTCTAATCAACGATTGTCTTGGCTTTCCATGCCTTTTTGCTCCTCCCTTTCTTCATGTGTTCAATACTTTATTCCCTGTGTCATTTAACATTATTAAACATAACTTAATTTACAGACATCCATGGTTTTGTCACAGTCTCATCATGTCTTTCACATCCGGGTCCCTTCTGTACATCTCCAATGCCCTTCCCACTCCTGTCTTGTTAATCAATTACAGTGTTTGTCTCGTCAGCTGCTTCCCATTTCCTCATGTATAAATTCCCTCTTGTGTTTCCCTTGTATTTGTCGTTCTTCAAACTTATGTAACGTTGTTGATGGTGTTCGATGGTCCTTCATGTGATCTTCTTCCGTGTTTGCACCAAAGCGTGCCGTTTTGTTTATATTTAAAGTCTTTTGGTTTTCGTTTTCTAAATAAAGAGAGTTTCTGTTTGGAAACCTGCAATCATCGTTATCTTCTGTTTACACTCCACACTACGCTCTCACAGGTTTGATTTCTTTGCATGTGTGAATTGAATGGGTTGTTACCAACATCTGGCGAAAGTTTCATGTCAACAGCACCTTTAGAAATGTTTTTACTGAGAAAAATGGTAACGTGTTCAATACGGATTTTCCCCGCTGTATATATATATATTAATTAAAAGAAGATGCACACCAATGAGAACTGACCTGTAAATGTAGGTGTATGTTCCCGAGTCTGACGGGTGCGATGGAAGGAGCAGGACGCCGCGCCCGCTCTGCACCACCCGATCCCGGGAGATCTTCAGACTGCTCTGGTTCTTCAGGTTCGTGTGATCAACGTGGAATGTTGAGCTTTTGTCCAGATTCCTGTAACTAATTAGATCTTCAAGAAATGGGAATCTGATGACAACTGCCTCGCCTTGTACTTGATAATCCGGGACCTCTGGACCCAAAACCACACAACTGCCTGAACCAACCACAAGAAGTTATTAAACAACAAACAGTAGTGCTGTGATAATAATTATGCAAGCAATCACAATCATGGCATTCTATTCTAAGGGTGTTCAGATGTCTGAGCTTACCAGGGAACTAAAACAGTATTTCTGTGATAAATGTTTTTCAGTTCACACTGGCATCAACAAGATAACAGGATAAACAGGAGTTGTGTGGAAGCAGATAAAGAGTCATCTGGATGGAACCAAATAAGGGAGGAAACCTAACCGACAAAGGTGGAGATGGGAGAGGTGAAGACCAGGCAGAACCGAGCAAGACGAAAGCACTGTGTTTTATCAGAGGACCAGGAGGTCAAGACAAAGCCATAGTGACAAGCCGCCCTGGGTGGACAAAGTATGCTGGAAGACTAAGGCTGGTGAGAGTGAGGACTGAGCAAGAACTGGCGGTAAGGAGAAAAGGAGGAACAGTATGAAGTCAGAGAAATGGATGGATGAGGCACAGCTGGAGGCCCGGAAGTTTGTGGCAGAGGTTGATCAGCAACTGACCAAGGTTGAGGCGGATGGGGTGAGAGAGCCTGGTGGAGCCGTAAGGAGGATGGTCCCAGGTGGAGCTGAGGGAGGGAGGAGGGAGGGAGGAGACAATTGATGGAGGGGCCGAGGTGGAGCAATGGGCTAGGACGCCCAAGGCGGAGCCAGATGATCACCACAGCAAGGCACAGCTGGAGACCAAAAATACCAAGATGAATCCGAGCAGCTGGGTGAAGCCACTGAAAGAGGAGACCAAAGGGATAAAGGGAGCCAGCGGAGATAGGAGAGAACCAGAGCGTTTGCCATGGAGTCTGACCATGCATGAGCATGCACCAGAGTTTTAGTAGAGTTTGTCAGCATGGAGCTCCGTCCACAGGAGCTCCGTCCACACTCCCATTGTTGATGCTCGGTCCCCTATGAATGGTTACTCGATGATCAGTATAATGTAACATCTAATGATCTCCAGTATCTGCTGGTCCTGCCCAGCCTCGCTCTCCCTCCTCATCGGCCAGTGTAAATCGGTTTCTGACTCCTATCTCCGCTGGCTCTCTTGGGTCTCCTCTTTCAGTGGCTTTAGTCTTCCAGCATGCTGTGTCCGCCCAGGGCGGCTTGTCACTATGGCTTTGTCTTGACTTCCCGGTCCTTTATTGGTTAGATTTCTGGCTCTTCCCTCGTTTGGTTCCATCCCGATGACCCTTTATCTGCCTCCACACAGCTCTTGTTTATCCTGATTATCCTTTTAATTATTTGTCTCACATCGTTTGAGGATGACACTACAAAACAAACTTGTTTATATATATATATAAAATTGCAAGTGTAAAGTCTTTACAATGATCTTGTGTTTGTAAATGTTGACTATGTGGATAAAAATACTGTAAACTGATTTTAAATGTATATGAAAAATATGTAAGATATAAAAAAGTATATATATATATATATATACTGTCAAACCCAGTTTGCAGTATTTTTATCCACAGTCAACATTAGATCAAACATAAGATCATTGTAATATGTGATTAAGCTCAGTAAACAGACCACAGATGATGATGATGATGTTCCCCAGAGTCATCATCTTTTCAGTCCATTTCAGGTTTGACTTTTGCTGTGATTAAAGCAGTAATATCTAAATGGATGAGTTGTTTATCTACATTTTAATTAGTCTTCCCATTAAACGCCAGCTATTTGTTCATTCAGACCGATTTGAGAATATGCAAGAAAACAAGAGGTATTTATCACACAAACCAATCATTTCCCGATGGAAGCATTGCCTCATCTCACATGACTTTCCCCATTCATTCTCAATTACCTCCCACTAAACTCACCCCATGTCTGTTAAAAGGTCAAAGGTCTCAGAGGAGGCACGAGACGCTCCTGCTGTAACTTCACCTGCAGGTGTCGCTGTTAGACAGTGTTGCATTAGGAAAACGAGTGATTTATACACTCTTTCATTTCTCTTTAATATCACACTTTGTAATATGTGCATTGCTTTATTTTTCTAATATTGATTATTTTCTCATCCATTGTTTTGAGAAGGCACTGCCTCGCTTGCCCCTGAAACGCCCCTGATATACTGATATATGAAAATGTATATTGTATAAACTCATATTTACCTTTCGGAGCCAGTGCAGAGTTAAGGGTTAATCTCATGGAAAGAATGACAATTAATGTGCCAAAATCAAAGTGTCGCTATCAGGAAAGATCATACATCAGAATACACAAAATGGCAATCAATACAAAAAACATGAATACGTGTTGATCTACACAATCTAAATGATCTCTAAATTCTGTAAACTCTAAATACCCCTCAATAACACGACAAATAATAACACCCTCAATAATATGACAATATCGATTTTAAGCAATAAATTAAATGAAAGAACTCTGTGAATCTTTGAACTAAACACATCTCTGTATTGTTTACTGTTGTCCCGCAATAATATATTTGTTATAAACATATTACAAATCAAGTATCCATCAATTCTTATTTCCATTATTTATGCTAGAATAAAGATATTCAATGTGGAATTTCGGCTCTCACCAGCCTATGGATGATCATGATGATGATGATGATGATGATGATGAGTGTAATAAATGTGAAGAGCTTTTCCGATAGAAGTAGAGTCAAGAGGACATGGACAGGCGGTCGACAGTTCGGTGCGTGTCTATTTTATGAACAGGTTATGGGGGAAACCCTAATCCCATGCAGACGAAGCTTCCTCATCAATAAGAGGAAATTCCACAAACTCAAACTCACCTCTCAGCAGAAGACGCAGATAAAGACAAAGACCTACACACAGAAACACAATTCCATGTATTTGCATGACACAATAAAGAGTCTTGCTTCAAAAGTGCAAACAGTGATTTCTATTATGACATGACAAATTGTATGAAACCAACATATTACGCTGACAAAGCTGCAAGAAAGATTAGTGCATTGCATTGTGTATTTGACCATATAGTACACGTAATGTATGAATGTTACACAAGACATTTAAATCTCAGGTGGTTTGATTGTAACAAGATTAGCTGTTATTCATGCTTATGTGTACTTTGTGCGCTCTTGTCTGACGCAATCGTGATGTTCTTAAACAAATGCCAGTGTTTGCACATTTTGGGAAAGAAAGAGGAAACTGATGAAATATTTGCAGTTCCCCTGAAGACATCTATTATATGTATGTATATGTATGTGTCTATATATGTATATATAGACATATATGTGTTGTTTTATGTATATATATATATATATATATATATATATATATATGTGTGTGTGTGTGTGTGTGTCCTACAGACTTCTAAACTGGTCTGTTATATAACATTGTCTTGTATATTTAAATTCATGAATACACTCTTATGTAATGTTTTATTTAATTTGATTTTAGAAGAGGAAACTTATAACACATTTGAAGTTTCAGGCAGTTAAATGAGGTTTTCACACAGATGCACACTAATGCTCTTATGTGATACTTTTCATTACTGCATGAGATTCACATGTAAGCAACAGAACTTAAGACAGTTTGTTCACACTCGGAGCTGAAGTGTATTAGTAGTAGCTGTCTTTTCCCCTTTAAATAGCAGCTACATTAAGACCATTCAATAACACATTACATCGAAATAATCTCTTGACAGTTTTATTTTTCATACTCTTCTGTCCTTAAGCATTTTTTTCTGTTATTAAGACACAAAACCAAGGTTGCATGTGAAGCGATTTCTTCTTTCCCTATTTGTGTGGTTAGTTCTGACCACTAAATGGTCATATTTATTGAGCTACTTTCTTTCTTTATTTCGACTTCAGAGTTGTGTTCAGGTAGGTTTATCTTTTGTTGTTCTCATTTCTCTGCATTTTATTCATTGACAAAGGAAACATGAATAAAAGTGAGTAAATGAATGAAGCACAGAGTTGAGTAAATGAATGAAGTTGGTGCAATAGATGTCTGTCACATCCAAACTAAACCTCCAGTAAAAATCTGGAGGCTCGAGCTTCACAATCTCATTTTCCTCAAAGGGACAACATTGAACCAGAGGATGAGGAAGACATGTCGTTAGCCCCCCTAAACCCCAAAACCTTGAAACACAATTGGGAGAACATTAAAACAATCATGTTCTCAGGATTCCATGTTGTTACTGATTTAATTTAATATGTTCACAAATGCATGCAAATGTTCGTTATAGCATCACTACCTTTGTGATGCAGTGGGGCTAAAACACTGAACTGGTTCCTTATTCTCCAGCACTCCCTATTCTCCAGTCGTCTCCTGCGTTCCTGTCAGGGATGAGCAGAAACCGGGATTAAATTGCGAATGAGTATTAATTGACAATAGATGAAATAACAGTGAATAATGTCCAGAGAAGGCAGGGACTCGATGGGCAGATGGTTCACGGTGCAGTGCAGTGTAATCCCAAAGTCTCCTGCGTTCCCTACTCTCCAGCCGTCTCCTGCGCTCCCCATTCTCCAGCCGTCTCCAGCGTTCCCTATTCTCCAGCCGTCTCCTGCGTTCCCTATTCTCCAGTCGTCTCCTGCGTTCCCTACTCTCCAGCCGTCTCCTGCGCTCCCCATTCTCCAGCCGTCTCCAGCGTTCCCTATTCTCCAGCCGTCTCCTGCGTTCCCTATTCTCCAGTCGTCTCCTGCGTTCCCTATTCTCCAGCCGTCTCCTGCGTTCCCTATTCTCCAGCCGTCTCCTGAGTTCCCTATTCTCCAGCCGTCTCCTGCGTTCCCTATTCTCCAGCCGTCTCCTGCGTTCCCTATTCTCCAGCCGTCTCCTGAGTTCCCTATTCTCCAGTCGTCTCCTGCGCTCCCTATTCTCCAGCCGTCTCCTGCGCTCCCCATTCTCCAGCCGTCTCCTGCGCTCCCCATTCTCCAGCCGTCTCCTGCGCTCCCCATTCTCCAGCCGTCTCCTGCGCTCCCCATTCTCCAGCCGTCCCCTGCATTCCCTATTTTCAAGTCGTCTCCAGCGTTCCCTATTCTCCAGTCGTCTCCAGCGTTCCCTATTCTCCAGTCGTCTCCTGCGTTCCCTATTCTCCAGTCGTCTCCTGGACTCCCTATTCTCCAGCCGTCTCCTGCGTTCCCTATTCTCCAGTCGTCTCCTGCGTTCCCTATTCTCCAGTCGTCTCCTGCGTTCCCTATTCTCCAGTCGTCTCCTGGACTCCCTATTCTCCAGCCGTCTCCAGCGCTCCGTATTCTCCAGCCGTCTCCTGCGCTCCCCATTCTCCAGCCGTCTCCTGCGCTCCCCATTCTCCAGCCGTCTCCTGCGCTCCCCATTCTCCAGTCGTCTCCTGGACTCCCTATTCTCCAGCCGTCTCCAGCGCTCCGTATTCTCCAGCCGTCTCCTGCGCTCCCCATTCTCCAGCCGTCTCCTGCGCTCCCCATTCTCCAGTCGTCTCCTGGACTCCCTATTCTCCAGCCGTCTCCAGCGCTCCGTATTCTCCAGCCGTCTCCTGCGCTCCCCATTCTCCAGTCGTCTCCTGGACTCCCTATTCTCCAGCCGTCTCCAGCGTTCCCTATTCTCCAGCCGTCTCCTGCGTTCCCTATTCTCCAGTCGTCTCCTGCGTTCCCCACTCTCCAGCCGTCTCCTGCGCTCCCCATTCTCCAGCCGTCTCCAGCGTTCCCTATTCTCCAGCCGTCTCCTGCGTTCCCTATTCTCCAGCCGTCTCCTGCGTTCCCTATTCTCCAGCCGTCTCCTGCGTTCCCTATTCTCCAGCCGTCTCCTGAGTTCCCTATTCTCCAGCCGTCTCCTGCGTTCCCTATTCTCCAGCCGTCTCCTGCGTTCCCTATTCTCCAGCCGTCTCCTGAGTTCCCTATTCTCCAGTCGTCTCCTGCGCTCCCTATTCTCCAGCCGTCTCCTGCGCTCCCCATTCTCCAGCCGTCTCCTGCGCTCCCCATTCTCCAGCCGTCTCCTGCGCTCCCCATTCTCCAGCCGTCTCCTGCGCTCCCCATTCTCCAGCCGTCCCCTGCATTCCCTATTTTCAAGTCGTCTCCAGCGTTCCCTATTCTCCAGCCGTCTCCTGCGTTCCCTATTCTCCAGTCGTCTCCTGCGTTCCCTATTCTCCAGTCGTCTCCTGCGTTCCCTATTCTCCAGTCGTCTCCTGCGTTCCCTATTCTCCAGTCGTCTCCTGGACTCCCTATTCTCCAGCCGTCTCCAGCGCTCAGTATTCTCCAGTCATCTGCTGCGTTCCCTATTCTCCAGTCGTCTCCAGCATTCCCTATTTTCAAGTTGTCTCCAGCGCTCCGTATTCTCCAGTCATCCGCTGCGTTCCCTATTCTCCAGTCGTCTCCAGCATTCCCTATTTTCAAGTTGTCTCCAGCGCTCCGTATTCTCCAGTCATTCGCTGCGTTCCCTATTCTCCAGTCGTCTCCAGCGTTCCCTATTCTCCAGTCGTCTCCTGCATTCCCTATCCTCCAGCCGTCTCCTGCGTTCCCTATTCTCCAGCCGTCTCCTGCGTTCCCTATTCTCCAGCCGTCCCCTGCATTCCCTATTCTCCAGCCGTCTCCTGCGTTCCCTATTCTCCAGTTGTCTCCTGCGTTCCCTATTCTCCAGCCGTCCCCTGCATTCCCTATTCTCCAGTCATCCGCTGCATTCCCTATTCTCCAGTTGTCTCCAGCGTTCCCTATTCTCCAGCCGTCCCCTGCGTTCCCTATTCTCCAGCCGTCCCCTGCATTCCCTATTTTCAAGTTGTCTCCAGCGCTCCGTATTCTCCAGTCATCTGCTGCATTCCCTATTCTCCAGTTGTCTCCAGCGTTCCCTATTCTCCAGCCGTCCCCTGTGTTCCCTATTCTCCAGCCGTCCCCTGCGTTCCCTATTCTCCAGCCGTCCCCTGCATTCCCTATTTTCAAGTTGTCTCCAGCGCTCCGTATTCTCCAGTCATCTGCTGCATTCCCTATTCTCCAGTTGTCTCCAGCGTTCCCTATTCTCCAGCCGTCCCCTGCGTTCCCTATTCTCCAGCCGTCCTCTGCGTTCCCTATTCTCCAGCCGTCCCCTGCGTGCCCTATTCTCCAGACGTCCCCTGCGTGCCCTATTCTCCAGCCGTCCCCTGCGTGCCCTATTCTCCAGCCGTCCCCTGCGTGCCCTATTCTCCAGCCGTCCCCTGCACTCCCTATTCTCCAGCCGTCCCCTGCGTGCCCTATTCTCCAGCCGTCCCCTGCGTGCCCTATTCTCCAGCCGTCCCCTGCGTGCCCCATTCTCCAGCCGTCCCCTGCGTGCCCTATTCTCCAGCCGTCCCCTGCGCTCCCCATTCTCCATCCGTCCCCTGCGCTCCCCATTATCCAGCCGTCCCCTGCGCACTCCTTATTCTCCAGTCATATCGAGCGTTCCTCATTCTCCAGTCATCCGCTGCATTCCCTATTCTCCAGTCGTCTCCAGCATTCCCTATTGGTGCAACACCAACACCAGCAGATGACATGCACCCCAAACCATCACTTACTGTGGAAACTTTACACTGGACCTCAAGCAACGTAGATTGTGTGCCTCTCCTCTCTTCCTCCAGACTCTGGGACCCGGATTTCCAAAGGAAATGCAAATATTACTTTCATCAAAGAACATAACTTTGGACCACTCAGAAGCAGTCCAGTCCTTTTTGTCTTTAGCCCAGGCGAGATGCTTCTGCGGCTTGTGTTGTTCAAGAGTGGCTTGACACAAGGAATGTGTAGTGGTTCTTGAAGCACTGACTCCAGCTGCAGTCCACTCTTTGTGAATCTCCCACACATTTTGTAATGGGTTTGTTTCATAATCCTCTCCAGGGTGCGGTTATCCCTATCGCTTGTACACTTTTTTCTACCACATCTTTTCCTTCCCTTCGCCTCTCTATTAATGTGCTTGGAGACAGAGCTCTGTGAACAGCCAGCCTCTTTTACAATGACCTTTTGTGTCTTGGCCTCCTTGTGAGTTCGTTCGTTCGAGGCTCCCGCAAATTCGTTCTCTCGCGGCTCCCATGTTCCACGACTTTAACTCTGGATTATCACTTCATTTGTTTTCTGCACTATTATAATAAATTCACTCATTTGCTTTCATCCTTGCTTTCCCCGCTCCCCTCTCCTCCCTCCTCTCACTCCTCCAAGCAGGCTGCTCAAACCTGAAGTGCATTACAGTAAATTTTCAAGTATTTTTAGAGTTTGTCAATTATTAATTAGTATTTATATGAGATCTTAATGGTTAAAATTTTAACTGCAGTTAATAGGATAAAACCAAAAAAAATATTTAAAATAGGCATTTGTGGTCATGTGGAACGAATTAATTGATTTTTAGTGCATTCTTATGGGGAAATTTGTTTTGACGTACGAGCATTTTGGTTTACGAGCTCGCTCTTGGAACGAATTAAACTCGTAAACCGAGGTATTACTGTATAATGAAATATAAAAATTAATTTCTTAGCGTTTATAAGGCCACCAACAGTAAAAATAACAATCCTCTTCAGCAAAGTTTCAAAGTTTATCAGAAGTAATTTTCTGGCATTTTTCAGGTGATCAATCACTTAATGAAGAAGAAAAATGAATCAAGCATCACTCCATAAAGTAAACTGAATTTATTGTCAAAGAAAAACAAAAGGACCATCAGGAAAATACAGGACTTCCTGTCATATACAGAGAGGACGTACGATACAGTGCCACGACTGAAAACAGACAACCAGTCAGCCAAGAACATATTCAGAAAGTCAAAGCAGCGCTGAGGAAACACCATCTGAATTATTATTATCGTTATTAATTAACAGGAATTATGGTTGAAATATATAAAATCAATATCTCAAAATAAAACACAACAATGAACATTAGATTTACAAAACGTTGCTCGTTTAAACTTTTCTGCTTTTTTTTTTTGTTCCAGGTGAATTTATTTCAGGTCACTGTTTTAGGGCAACCACTGAAACATCACAATTGCTCGTGTCGTATACGTGTAGGACTGAGGAATTTATTTAAGTTAAAGCTCAGAAGAAAAAAAAAAAAGAAAAGACGCAGCGCCAAAGAGTTTCACTCGGTTTCTAAACATGTATGCTTCACTTTTAGTTTTTGCCACTGGCACAATTCACCTTCTTCTTTTAACTCACTGAAAGTGTAAGTTTAACAGCTTTGTTAAAATACTCAAAAATCAAATCTAAAACTAATTATCACAAGCAACAGAAATGTAGAACTTATAGAACATATAAATCTATAAATATAGTGTGTGGGGAGAGCAAAAGTGAAGCATGAACTAAAAAGAGGAAATGACTCCAGCAATCATAACAGACAATGCAACGGATTCACTAAGTGTGTGTGGAAACTTTAAAAAGAGAACGAAAAGATATAAAACTAAAACAATAATAAGAAAACCAAAAGCTTTCTGTGGTGAGCGTCTCTTGACTCATGCATGCTCATCCCTTCCTTTTCATACGGTTCAATTACGTAATAGCCCAGTCCTGCCTTTTATTAAATATATACAGTTCAGTTATAAATGATAATAATAGTCCATGACCAAGACAGTCTCTCTCACAAGATTTAAGGTAACGTCTCCATAACAGAGATCGAGTTATAACAGGGAAGTCTAAACTCGGAGCACCTCAGTTTGTATTCTCGGATTAACATCGTCACTTGCCTGATGAAAAACGTGCATCTCGGAACAAAGAGATTGAAAAAAGACAAAACTCCAACAATGTCAGTTTTATAACTACGGTTTCTAGCTCAGTTCCGTTTTGCACAAAATGCCAGAACTTGTTTCACAGAAAAGCTCTTCAAAACACGAGGTTTAGATGCACACTTCTCAAGGCCGGTGGAGACGCTTATTCACCGGATACGGATTAAACTCAACGTAGGAATGAGGCCACTGTCATTGGACACGAGGCAGAAGAAAAAGAGGGAAGAGAGAAATGAGAGAAGACCAGAAAAGGAGAGGCAACAAAATGCCACAGGACAGTCCACGTTAAATTGTCATTAGTCCAAATCCCTGTTTTTGATGCAAACCTGAAGCTATCGGAGCTGTCTGCTTCCTGTTGACGTCACATGACTTCATCAGATGGTCCATAAAGCTCAGGTCGGGAAGCGTTTAAACCTCTCAGGCGTCTTCCACATTACTGTAACTATTCTGCTTAGTCAAAAATGAAAAGAAAAACAAAGCCTAGAAATAAATAACCCATAAATAAAAATACAGGACAAAAAGCCATTTTGTGTT
This sequence comes from Rhodeus uyekii, assembly GCA_037043235.1. Lineage (NCBI taxonomy): Eukaryota > Metazoa > Chordata > Actinopteri > Cypriniformes > Acheilognathidae > Rhodeus > Rhodeus uyekii. The sequence continues at coordinate 682,146 of JAWRVZ010000177.1, read as the reverse complement.
TCACCATTGTTATGACACTATTTGTGACTGAGAGACACAACAGCAGAATTTCACCGTTCCTCTCAGCGGAGTCAGATTTTATTAAACTCTAGAGAAAGACATTTACACAGACTAGCAATAATACTGTAGAATACTCAAGCCAGTTCCCCATGCAGCACACGCTGCAAAAGGACGCAAATTCAATTTTTGTCAAATCGCAAAGTGTGTTTGTCAGTCCTTCAGCAGGCTCTGGCCGTTCGTGCCTCAGCCAACCGCGTGGAGAAACTTCATCGGTCGATCAGATTCATTGCCGTTCACCAGCTGAGCAGGGAGGTCCGGCCCAGAGTCATGAAGTAGACCTGGCTCGATCCTCCAGAGCGCACAGAGGCGAAGAACACCTGAAACAAACCCACAGAGACGTGACGCAACACTCGACATGCTTCCATTTCAAACCACTGCTGCGTGAACGGCTTTCAGAGGAGAAACACCTGAATCCAGGCAAGTGTTCTTCAGAGGTTAACGGATTTATCAGAGCTAGAGTTATCAATATACACTCAACTTCTCCAACCCATTGAGTACATCAGTCTGAATCTCTCAAAACCTGTCAAGAGCATGTGCTGTCGTGATCACATTTCACATTCATGTATTTATCAGACGCTTTTATCATTGCATTCAAGAAACACATTGACATTCTAATCAGTTCTTGCTTTCCCTGGGAATCAAACCCATGACCTTGATGTTGCAAGCGCTTACTGGTTGAGACGCAGATAATATTAAAACAGTAACACTCTGATTACTCCAACTGATTACAGGCAGATTGGGGTCTATGACAGATAAATCAAAGCGCTGATTTGAATAATGACACGAAAATCTCATAAAAATACATAAATATAAATGTAGTGCTGAATTGATGTGACAAACTTATAAAGCCTCTATCCAGCCTTAGCTCGGGCTGAACGCATTTCTTGTGCGCGTTCGGGAAGTTGCAGTGATGAAACGGTTACTTTTTTCATTTCGATGGGAGTAAAGCCTGTTTAAGCTATTGAGGAAATGCAATTTAATTTTCAAATTATAGCCCATCAATTGATTTTACAGCAGAAATAGTAAAAAGAGATCTAAAAACTCACCTTGTCATTTCTCTCGCACAGAAACTTGAGTCGTTGTGCTCTTTTATGCATGAAAACGCCATCCAAGTGGCCCGTTTCTACAGAGCGGATCTCTATGGCCTTCTCTCCCCAGCCCATGATCTGGTTAGAGCGAATATAAGCTGCAAGATAAACAACAATATGGATGAGAATAATTCGTCAACAAATACACACTAACTGGTATGTATGACAGCTCTCTCTTGAGATACATTTCAGGAGTCCAAAACCCTTCTTCTGGAGACCCACTGTCCTGTCCTTTTTCCCCAACCTGCAGGTGTACGTTTGAGTGATCCTGAAGAGCTTGATTCTTGAGTGATTCTGAAGAGCTTCTAGACTTCACACAGCTTCACACATAGCTAGTGTCTTATCCACTGTAAGCCAATTCTGGAAATCTAGTTTCTGTGCCTCGCTATTCCAGCTGCTCTCTGTGATGGCACTAAACCGGAAGATATATTCAGCTACACTGCGGCTGCTCTGCTAGAGGTGAAGGCAGAACTTGGACACTTCATGGTAGGAGACAGTAGAGTCAAATACAGGTTTGAACTCAGCTGAGAACAAACCTCCCCCTACGACAAGGCACTACCCAAAAGGAGAGTCATGATTTATGCCATATTTGATTGGTTTAAGGGGGAGGAGGATGGTTGAAGATCGAACATCAGGGTACACTGGGTCAGGAACTAGGATCACCAGAGGGGGCTGGGGGGGTGGAAGGAAGGCTCTGATGCCACACTGGGTATGGGGTGCTGGAGAGGCTGAAGATTGCAACTGCTAGGATATTGAATGCAAAGAGGCCAGGATTTTGGTGAGAGCACGGTCAAATCCTGCCCTTAAATCCTCTTGTTGGGCGTTTGCCATGCCATGGCACTGGACAGTGACATCATGCTGAGATACTCTGGTGATGAGCTCATTAAGCCATGCGAGTCTTTCTGTCCGGAGTGGAGTTCAATTCTAATTTTAACAAAGTCCAAAGTCATTGCAAAATCCTCAAAATCACTTTACTATTGTGCCACCTAGTGTAAGATGCACATATTTGGACCATATTATTATTTTATACATTCATCGTATTAATTTAGCAGTCATAATAGTTACTATTAGCAACTCATTCATGCTTACCGGCTCTTGTCTCAATGCGATCATCTTTTACCAATCAAAGCAACTCTTGTAGTCAAAATCAGACAAACACGTTGAGTAACAGCATCTTTTCCCATTATTGTTACTTGCACTACCTGCCACGTTTAGGGTTTCACATGTTATAAATGCCGGGAAATAGTCTGACAGGGAAGATTTCAGAATTAGACATGCATCCAAACAAAATAGAGGATAGCAAGAATGCAAAGGCCCTAGATATGGATTTAGACACGATTAGCTTAGCAAACCCCCAACATTGTAATATGCTCTGGCCCCTTTCCTGCTTATTGTGGTGATGAGATGCATAGCAGACTTTCCTCGATCAATAGATGGATGTCTCAATGCTGTCCACAGAATTACATGGGTTTCAGAGAGTTGAACCTTGACTAACTGGTGCTTCGGTCAGGAAGTAGACAGACGGGCTAAACCGACCGTATGCCAAAAACACTTTTTGTAAATATATTTTCACAGATCATAACCTAGATGTGCTCTGTTTGACAGAAACCTGGCTAAAGCCAGACGATTAAATTACTTCCTCCCCCCATGATTACAGTTATAAGCACGAGTCTCGTCTGAGAGGCAAAGAGGAAGTTGTTGGTGTAATATCTTCAGTATTACTCAGGATTCAGTATTTACTTTCAAACACAATTCTTTTGATGTGCTTTATGTAACACTAATGTAAGTGATAAATCCCAAATTACAAAATAAAAACAAAAAAAAAACTCTTAAATTGTTGGTGATTTTAATATCCATGTCAATAATGTAAAGAATATTAGATCACAAGTAATTTCCTAAATTCTTACTGGACCAAAAAACTACATAAAATAACCTGGACTATTGTCTAACACTCGGTGGCTGCTCAAGTGTTCGTCATCAGTTAGAAACCTGCATTTGCTCTTTGATGCCAATCTTTCATTTGAAAGCCACGTTTCTAAAATTGCTATCTTAATTATGACATGCTCTAAATGACAAATGCGGAAAAGTTAGTTAATGCGTTCATGAGCTCAAGGCTAGATTATTATAATGCTGTACTGGGTGGTTGCCCTGCACGCTTAATAAACAAATTCCAGCAGCTCTAGTTCTTACTAGAACTAGGAAATAGACCATATTAGCCCAGTTCTGTCAACACTGCACTGGCTCTCCAATGAACACCAAATACATTTTAAAATCCAGTCGATTACTTGCTTATAAAGCCATAAATGGTTGAGCTTCTCAGCACTTGAGCGATCTCTTCACGCATTATAGACTAACATATATGATTAGCAAACACAACACACCATCACATTTCCATCTTATTCCATTAAAGGATTAGGCTGCATAAATGAAGTCAGAACCAGCAACGCTTTGTAAGAGGAATGGCATCTACACTTATATTAGTCTCTCAGTGGTATCCTTATCCCGAGGTGACCGTAGCCAGCCAGATTCGGTCTGTATCCAGATAAGATAGTGGACCTGCACCTGGACACGAGCACAACACAGCCCTGAATGTCAGCAGAGACAAGGAAAACCACATGAAACCTTGAGACAGATCGCATGTGAAGGGCTCGTTGACTAGACTGCCAACAGCACAGATCCTCTGTAACGACCACAAGAACCAGAAAGGTCCTCTGCACAGACCCGATGGTCAGCTTCAACTCCTCCTCCCTCCATATGCCGGCATGATGCATCCCAATCTTCAAGCAGAAGGCACTGGATAAAATACTCGCAATGATACTAACATACATTCTAACTAGTGATACAGCCTGAACCATAATCACACAGTGTTGATTTCGTCGATCAGTGGAGAACTGGCCCCCAAAAAGAGCTTGGTTTATCCCAAGGTTTTTCTTTTCCCTCCCTCACCATTTCTTTCACCTAATGGAGTTCCGGTTCTTGCCAGTCTTGCATAGTTGACACTTAATATTCTGCAACATTATCAATTTCACTGTCGTCAGACTCTTGGATGAGAACTGAACTGAGTTGGATGGCATTACTTTTCCCCAGAGCTGCTATAAAACTGAATTGATCTTTACACAGTTATTAATCAAATCTAAATAAACACTGAACTGACCTCAACAATGACACCATGCTCTTTTCAGAGCTGCTCTACAGCAAAATGTAACTTTTGCATCACAGAATTCTTATTTTCCTGTTTATCCCTTTAAAGCTGCTTTGAAACAATCTGTATTGAATAAAGCACTTTATAAATAAAGGCGACAACTTGATGACGGATTTCCTTCTGCTTAAAATAAACATTCTGGAGGGAAAAGACTATGTATAAACGCAATCAGTGCATAAATGTATAATATAAAAGAGAAACAATGTACCAGCCTGCAGGGTTGTGCAGTTGGATAAAGTCCATGTCCAACGGTACTGTAGGCTGGAGAGAACGCTGATTAAAACAAAAGAGAAGACAAGCACGGAGCCATTTCCCCCGACAAACAGTTTGTTGAAAAAAGCTTAATACGCCAACTAACTTCTCCGTCTTGATGACACATAACAACATATGACAGGATATGGATCACATGCAATTCCACTGATATTAGTCCCATTGGTAGCCGCTCTCAAAAGTTGCTGTTCATTTCATTTGATTTCGTCACGCAAGCCCTCCGTCAGAGCACGTGCACCATCACTGCAGCTGGATTACTACATGTACACTTACTGAAGTTATTTACCAACACAACAGCACTTGGCCTTCTAAAGATTAAAATGATGTAAGGATAGAGTGCAACGAGTGCCGGCGAGACCAACGTACCGACAGATGTGGGCATCTCGCCCCACTGGAGCACCACGTCTTTGGTGATGCGGCCGTAGGTGTTGACATACACGCCCTCGTCTTCATAACACACCAGCAGCTCAATGCCGTCAGTGTTTGGCAGGATGATGATGGCGTGCGACTGAATACTCGTTTGAATCTGAAACAAAACACATACAGAAACACTGCTGGGAATGCCTAGGCTGATACGCACAAACAAATGCATTTATTCATCATCTGTACATACATGAGTTGGCAGATAAATGTCATAGACGGCTCCTGAGTCGACATCCACGGCATGAAACCCAGAGCAGGACCCATAGATGACCTTTAACCTTTGGCCTTCTTCAACTGTGAGGTCAACTAGCAGTGGCTTGTGCACCAGATCACCAAACGACTACCACACAAAGAGGGAAATGTCATCCTTTTTCATGCATTACAAGATTCTTGAAGATATCTTTAAATTTTACAATAAATATCAGCATTTTTCATTTTCAAGGCCCATTCACACCAAGCACGATAACGATAACTATGATTAAATCTGCACCGACACACGATGCAAGCGTGCTGCAGTTAAACGCTCAAGCTCTTTTTAAAGCAGAATGGATTCTGATTGGCTGACAATGTTATCGTTCATCTGAAGAGGGAAGAAAGGAAAAAGATCACTTTCAGAGTGATTCCATCAACAGCGTTCCTCTGGCTCGTTATCGTTATAGTTGTGGCGCGGGCTTGAAAAACTAAAACTTTATTCACCCAGCCGCCAAGAGACGAGCAAACCGTTTACAACAGACTCGTTCTCATGGACATATTAGGTTCGTCACCTTGAAAGCCATGAATTTATGGTACGGTTTGGGAGCCCATGCATACACCTCTACTGAATTCTTCAGGGCCAGAACCAAGAACTTGATCCTCTCGTACTTCACTACGGATCAAACAAACAGCAGATGTCAGCGCAATTACGACTGGGATAATCAGGTCAATAATTCAGGTGTTTTCCGCCGAGTAGACATAACAAATCAGAACTTGTTTTGCACATACCGACTTTGTAGTGCACGCAGCCCTCCAGATCTCCTACGGTGGTCCAGCCCTGCTTCTTCTCCACCTCAGGGTCATTATGGAGGATCTTGTTCCTCAGCCACGAAAGATAGTACACACGCAATTTATTCTTCTTCCCTAGGATTGGAAGCTCAAATCAACATTTCATTCTCAGGAAACCGTGAGATCTGTGCTTTGTGTCTGTGCGCATGACTTGAGTCACATTATTGGACAGATTTATCTCTGTCGAGTGTGTAATGCTAATAACACAAACTTAAAATATTAATTTCGCATTAGCATGATAAACGGTGGCATTTTCTGTGACTAAAAACACTGATTTCCCCATAACAACTCTAGAAAACGGTCTAGAAATAATGAATTTGCACTGATCTTTAAGTTTAGCAGAAACCTTTTCACATAAAATGGAAAAAAGTCCAAACGTTTCCTATATAACAAATGACATGTATACAGCTTTTACAGTAATAAAGCATCTATAGCCAGGGTAAATAACTACCGGTAAGTAACTTCAACCTAAAGTGCATGACTTCCTGTGTGTCATGGAACATTTCAACATGGCTAAACATGATAAAGTACAGCATGCGTCACCACAATTTTAAAACAAGACTTGCAATTTTGTCGTGTCTGAGACTTTACCACAAAGACAGACAGAAATAGTGGAAGATTGGGGAACTACAATGTTTGTGAAGGTATGTGAGAAAAGCAAATCACAAGAGAGGATGTTATGAAACCGACTGGTGTTCATGTGACCGAACGCTTGCTTTCCTCACATGGAAACCTCGTCCTCCATATAGATCAATGTCCACAGATCGTGTGCAAGGCTTTTATTACCTGATATTGTCACTAGTACATTAAGTCCCTCCAAAACATCCATTTGCTGAAAGCGCCTACGACTTATGAGTGGGTAGACTTTCCCTTGCCCGCTGCGGTCCAGCAGCATGAGGCCGCTCTCCGTACCAACCAACAGATTCACACCTGAAGGACAGGAAGACAAGGAGGACAAACTTCTTTCACTGACCCTCTTAAATACTATTTTCTTGCATCGTATACTAGGGCTCGAGTGTTGGGTCAGATTAAAAAGCCCTTTTTTCTTGTATAATGTGACAATTTTATGATGCCAAATTGTTATTTTGATAGTAAATTGGGTCAATTTCAATTTCCATGCAATAAAAGATAGAGCCATAACAATGCAATCTAGTATTGCGATACTTTTCACAATACTGTCACAATATTTCTATTTTTGCACACACGTCTTACAGTTAATATAAGGACATATTCAGAATACATGATGCAATTAATTACGTGCAAAGATTTGGCAGCGTGCATTTATGAGACGCTTCGATATGAACGAATAAGTTTAGCTGTGTCTTGTGTTTCGACACTGCTTTGATTCATAGAGTCAAGAGCGTCGTCCTGCTGGAGTTTTAGGCCACTGCTTTATGCTTCAAATAATGTTTGCTATGTGTAAGCAATACAGTGATACCTTGAGATACAAGCATAATCCGTTCCAGGACGAGCTCGTAATTAGAGTTGCTCGTCTCTCAAATCATTTTCCCCATAAGAAATAACAAGAAAAAAATGATCCGTTTCGGCCCTTTAAAAAGCTCCCTTATTAGTGCTAATGACAATGGAAAACGCATGTTTTTAATTGCTATAGAGACACACACACACACACACATACACACACACACACACACACAATTATAGTATATAAGGATTCCTGTGATATAAAATAAAATGTGGTTTTTAGTTTCTTGCCTTCGAGACAGACGATACAGTAGCGGCTAATGACGGCATGTGCGGAGGAGGAAGAGGAGGGATAATGTCGGTTATTACACAAACACAATACAGAAGTGTAGTGTTTCTCCTGTGTTGTGTATTGATAGCCTCAGAAGCTCATATGTATTATTATTGAACACTCATAACTCGTGCTGCTCCCAGCTTAATACTGGTGAATCACTCGTTGCCCCCGGTAACCCCCGCTGTAAAACCAAGCTGCCTCTAGTGGAGATCATATGCAATTACCCATAAATGAGGAGCTTGAGCTGCTGCGAGTGCTGAACACCTCTAGCGTCTGGAAGCTGCTCGTATCTCAAATACTTACTCGTATCTCAAAGCAAAAATTAGCTCAAAGTCTTGCTCGTATCTTGGAATGTAACTCGTATGTCAGGACGCTCGTATCTCAAGGTATTGCTGTAAATGCATTAATGTGCACTGGCATATCAATACCAAAGACCTTTTGCACCTTTAATGGTGCTTGTCTTTTCATGGTTTCTCGATTCTGTAGGAGTTCAGCGGACTCACCCCACAGAGCGGCGCACAGGATCTCAGAGTTGAACCTCTTCTTGTATTTGCGGATCTCCGGCGTGTCGTTCTGAGGCCGCGTGTTGACAGGATTGACGTTGACCACCGAACCCTTACGGGACGCGTCCTGACGCAGAGCCTCCTGCAGCCGAGCGTCATTACTGTACCCTGAAACATCACGCACATCTCCACATCATGACGTTTGGGTAAATCTGAGTAGAGCTTTACAGAACACCATGATGTTAATCTAGACATCTTCATGCTTTCATGACTTATGGGATTAGAGGAGGCTGAAGATACAGTTTCCAAGCAGCGGAGATTCGTGATATCTACAGTGTCTATCTACAGTGTCAATATCTACAGTGTAAATATAGCTTTACATGAGTGTACTATATATGTTCTTACTGTACGTCTTTTTCTTTTGATATATTGCATGTTTAGATATTCATAAAACTGCATTTTCTGGATGCAATCATATTACTGAGAAAATTATCAGAAAAGCTGGCGGAGAAAGAGTTAAGAGAATATGTGCTGCATTTAGTTATTTCAACATTATTTTCATGACAATTAAGTAACAAACCCCCCAAATTCTGATTATTGTAATGCAATTACTATCCCCTTATGGATTTAAAAACAGTACAAATACTAGTGTGCAGAATAAATCCTCTGAATGTGAGAAGAATTGAGAATGAGATTAATAAACTGCTTTCAATTTGTTGAATCATCCCAAAATCATTTCTTCCTTCTTCCAAAAAATTGTGGCTTAATTGTTCTTTTAGATTCACTCTAATGAAAATTTGTAGCACAATCCAAGATCTGTCAGAAAGGTCAAACGCTCGACGAGGATTATTAAAATGCCAAAATTACTTCCCACATTTCTGTCATGCTTTGCACTGTTTAAAACATTAAGAAAGATTCTCGTTTCAATCAGTGTCATTAATGTTGATTAAATGTTGAACTTGTAATTGAAGACAGATGCTCGCACTCACCGGCGTTATTGAGAGCACTGCCGGTGGACGGAGAGACCTGGAGGAGGCGAGGGTCAATGAAGGGCGTGAAAGAGGAGGAAGACTTGTGCTTCGGCACGGTGGGAGTCTGTGAGAGGACCGTGAGCAAGCAATGAGAAAACACCAACTCTGGAAACTCCATATATAGTAAATACATCTATAACCAATGTTTGCACAAATCTCAACTATAACGAAACACACAAATGATAAAACAGGAATGATTTGATGGTGGTGGTTGGTGAAATAAGTAAAAGAATAGGAAAATTCAACGAACTGACTTATGGAAACAATGATCATTGCAATTCTGAGAAGAAGAAGGAAGGAACAAGGGAGGAAATGGATGCAAGCAGGCTGAAGGAGAAACACCTCTGACAAAAGCATTTCTCTTTTCTACGGGCTCAAGTTTCGTGACGTCGGAATCCTTCTTACGCACAATGCAGCGAAAAAGAGTTTCTTCTCATGGGTAAACGTTCAGACGGATAAACCTCACACTCTGTGATGCTGTTTTAGAAAATTACTCAAAGACAAAAAAAACTCATTAAGCTGTTACAGATCGGTTGAGTTCACAAGAAATGTTTTAAGGGTTTAACAGTGTTCAGTAGCAGTGTTTTTAAGATCAATAATATGGAGAAAACTCACACTTTAATGTCAAACAGACCTCAACTTATCAATGATTTAACCATGACAATGTTTTAAAATACATTTAAAATATTAAAAAGAATTAGCTATGCTTCATTAACACTGACACAAAAAAGTACTGCTTTGATTCTATTTTATTATCGTATGAAATATATAGATGGTGAAAAAAACGGAAAGAAATAAAATCAGTTTAGATCGTAATATATACAGTGTGTGAAAAAGTGTTCGCCCCCTCCGGATTTTTGTTGTTGCATGTTTGTCACACTTAAATGTTTCAGATCAAACTAATTTAGAGATGAAAGATCAAAGATTACATAAGTAAAGACAAAATGCAGTTTTCAAATTAAGGGAAAACAAAATCCAAACCCACATGATCCTGTGTGGAGAAAGTGTTTGCCCCCTAAACCTAATAACTGGTTGGGCAGCAACAACTGCAATCAAGCATTTGCGAGTTTTGTAACTGTATTTTTAAGGTTGTGCCACAGCATCTCAAAAGCATTCAGGTCAGGACTTTGACTTGCCGCTCCAAAGTCTTCATTTTTCTTTTCCTCAGCCATTACAGAGTTAGACAGCTGCTGTGTTTTGGATCATTATCCTGCTGCAAAATCCAAGTTCACGTCAGCTTGAGTCACGAACAGATGGACAGATTCTCTTTCAGAATTCATGTCTCCATTTTTCACAGCAAGTCTTCCAGGTCCTGAAGCAGAGAAACAGCCCCAGACCATCACACTACCACCACCATATTTTACTGTTGGTATGGTGTTCTTTTTCTGAAATGCTGTGTTACTTTTATGTCAGATGTAAAAGGACACAAACCTTCCAAAAAGTTCACCTTTTGTCTAATCAGTCTAAGTTTTGGGGATCAAGAGGTTTTCTGGCAAAAATGAGAAAAGCCTTAATGTTCTTTTTGCTCATGGGTTTTATCTTTGGATCTCTGCCATGCAGGCCGTTTTTTGCCAAGTCTCTTTCTTATGCTGGAGTCATGAACACTAACATGCTGTTCTTTGGATGTTGTTGTGGGTGTTTTGTGATTATTGGATGAGTCGTTGCTGAGCTCTTGGGGTAATTTTGGTCGGTCAGTCACTCTTTTTTTCTCACCATTTGTGGATAATGGCTATCGCTGTGATTCGCTGGAGTCCCAAAGCTTTACCAATGGCTTTATAACCTTTTCCAGACTGATAGATCTCAATTACTTTCTTTCTAATTTGTTCCTGAATGTCTTTGGATCTCAGCATGATGTCTAGCTGTTGAAGATCTTTTAGGGCTCGTCCACACGGAGACGGGGATCACTGTATCCGCATACATTTCTTATCGGATTGGCGTTCCGTCCACACGGATCCAACGTTTTGGGAGACTGAATCCGCTCTCTTTTGATACCAGGTCCTAAAGTGGATAGATCTGAATCCGACACCCTTGCGGTCTCGTGTGGACGGCCAATCCGTATATTTTTGTGAACCGATGATGTCATCACATCACGTGTCGGAGCGTCATACGTAACAGCAACAGTGTTGCCAGATTGGACTGAAGATTTACAGCCCAACTACAGCTTAAAACCCGCCCATTTAAAAAAATACCAGCCCAAAGTGCGTACTCTTATAAATAATGAAAAATGTTGAGCGATTTTATGCATTAAAAAACATCCCACATTTTATCAACCAGCCCAATGCATTTTTCCCGGTCGGACGTGACCAAAAGGTAACTAGCAATCTGGCAACACTGAACAGCAACAACAATGCGCATGCTCAAAGTCTTCTTCTCTGTGTATAGTGTATATCTGTGGCAGAATTACAGCGCCCCATACTGGTCTGGCATATAAATTACATCGTGTTCTGTCGGTTTCAGTGGTCTCGTGTGGACGCTGATATTTATTGTGCCGACGCCATGTTTATGATCGGATAGGGAATGCACCGGCTTCGTGTGGACTTCACTTTATTAGGCAGGTCCTATTTAAGTGATTTTGTGATTGAGAACAGGTGTTAACGTAAACAGGCCTGTGTGTGGCTAGACAAACTGAACTCAGGTGTGAAACCACAGTTAAGCTATGTGTGAAAGAGGCATTGCACTTTCACACAGGGCCATGAAGGTTTGGATTTCATTTTGCCTTAATAACAACCTTCATTTAAAAATACAAGCAAACACAAAATGCAGTTATCTTTAACTTATGTTTAAATTTGTTCGATGATCTGAAACATTTAAGTGTGACAAACACACTGACAAGGGGGCAAACACTTTTTCACACCACTGTATTTCACTTCAGTGAAAACCTTTTGTGCCTCAATCACTTAATTTAAATCACTAAATTAAACTGAAAAAGCAGGTTATAATTTGCCGTTATATTGTGCTGACGTTTTAGACGTGCTGTATTTTACCTCCTACATATGTGTACTGTAACAAACTTCAGCTTCCAAACTAAAAACTTTTATCTGCACGAAGCAAAAGTAATGTTTTTTTATTCAAACCGGTGAATTAAGACAAAACGTTTTCATCCTTGACTTTTTAACACTCCCGTGAATAAAACACACAGTTCTCTAATCCCCAAATTTCAAATGAATTATCTTAAAAGGTTACGCGACCGCACCGGTTATGGCTACGCACCGATTTAATCTCTGACTGTCATTGTGCTCATCTATTTCAAACGAGATTTATTATCACAGCTCAGTAAAGTGATTATCATGCCATTGTTGGAGTCATGACTTACATGCATATATATATATATATATATATATATATATATCTATATGAATGCCAGTTAAAGGATATTTACCGGTTAATGATGCTGGTTAATCAGTTCAAAGAGTTTCCCAGAAGAATTAGTATCATAAAAAGGTAGAATGATTAATACACAGCTGAAACCTCCCACCATCATAGCAACGCTTCTACTGCGCTGGAGCCGTACCTCTGCCAGGCACGCGTGTCTGTCCGCGGGACTGAGGGGGGACAGGACAGGAAAGCTGGGAGCGGACACAGAGTGGGGGGGCGAGCGCGGACTCTGCTGGAGCAGGTCGGGCAGCAGCGGATTTCGACCCCTAATGCAGTTCCTCTGCCCAATCTCTACAGGACTGGGACTAGAAGCCTCTTTCCAACCTGAACCCAACAGTGTCAACGGCCCTGATCTCTGGAACTGAGAAAGGCAAACGTCTGGGTCTGTGTACGAGCAGCTGGAAACGCCTCTTTTTTAAGGTCAAGACTCTCTTTCATTTGGAAATAGCTGGGGCAAACTTGCAATTAGGGGCAAAAAAAGCTTAAGGTGAAACAATAACATTCAAACACAAACTTCAGATAAAGAAATGAAAAACATCCATTATCCACAGAAAACAAGGATCATGATGAAATTATGAAATAAAGGAACAGTGACAATGGACAAAGAAACAAAGAAACAGTAAATGTCCAACATTTGTGTGTTTGTATACTGTGTGTGACCACTATGACACGACATTATAGTTTTACATAGTTTAAAATGCTGGCCAATGCAAATACGTGCAGAAGAATCCATCCGCACCCATGAGCAGTCTATAAGAACATATCATGTGCTTAATTTCCTACAATTCAACGCAAGCACAAAGCAGGTAGAAGCACCTGCTATAAAGTGTGTGTGTGTGTGTGTGTGTGTGGGGCACCTGTCGCATGACCAGAGTGCTGTCTTTGCATGGCGTAGAAGAGGCGTCATCGTCCTGGACGACCATCGTCTTCGCTGCTTCTGCCTCACCATTACTCAGTCTAGACGAGCTGTCAATCAGAGAATGATGCAACAGCATTGGGAAAGGATCAGGAACACTACTCTTAAATGCAAAACTGGCATTCTCGAGATTTGCACACATCTCACACACGTCACACTTCCGGGCAATCGGTTACGGGTTACACACATGACGGGTAATGTAACGTAATGTAATCGAGTGGTATTTCCAAGTGTTGTTTTCACGTCCAGAGCAATCTCAGACTCTAGCGGGCAAACCTACCCTCCTCGCGAGTCCTCCGGGCCGGACGTCGACTCATCCCCGATGTCCTGATCCACCTCCTCGTCATCTTCATCATCAGTGGTCCCAGAGTCGTCGCTGGAGGACGAGTAGTCCGTGGCTTTGTGTTGCGGCCGCACGTCCTCCACCGCACGCAGTTCCTTCGCAAGAGCCGTCAGATCCTGCCGTTCAAACAGCAGCGCATGTCAGATCAGAAACAGGACTCTAGATCACACAAACAACTGCAGTGACCACAGACACCTTTCAGCCTTACAACAGTCTAAAGGACCAGTGGGAACTTGAGCTCAGAGGCGTAAACTCAAATCGAGGCTTTATTGAAATGACTGACTCCTGGATTAGCACACATTGATTGTACTGACACTAAAGGAATATTCTACGTTCAATCCCAGTCAGATTCAATTACAGTACAGTAGAACCCCAACTTACGAAATTAATCCGTTCCGCGGTTGGTTTCGTATGTCGAACTTTTCGTATGTCGGTCAGGCTTTTACATGTTAATTGCCTAATCCGTTTCAAGCCTTACAATAACACCATATTCAGCATGAGATGAAGCACATCCCAGCTTCATACTTCTCAATAATCTCCCTTTTCGACTCAATGAAAAGCACCCTCTTCTTCCCTTTGACTTCAGCAACAATCTTCACATCCATGGTGAGTGATTAGAAAAAAGTTTATGCTAACGGAGGAGGCTGGTGGGAGCGATGCTGACCAATAGGAGAGCAGGATTGTAAAAAGTGTTCCCCTTCTTACATGGACTATTCCAGCCATCCCTGTCATTCAGTGCGAAATGGACTATTCCAACCTTTCCCTCAGAGTTCAGGAAGTGACTGAGAAGAGAACTGATGGATGATTAAGGTAAAAGAGATCGGCTGAAGATTGTATATAGTTTATTGAGTGAAATACAGGGAATTAGTGCCAATCGTTGAGGTTTTATCGATCTATGCACCTTTAATAAATACCAGTTTTGGATTATTCCCTGAGTGAGACATCATTGTTCTGACCGGACAAACTGTAGCCTTCATCCAACCCGAACCAAAATCAGCGCGAATTTCAAAACAAAACTCGGAAATCGTCGCCTCGCGGAGATTTCGTTTTTCGCATCTCGATCATTTTGTCGTAACTCGGGCGGAAAAAACCCCGAAATCTTTTATCGTATGTCGAACTTTTCGTACGTAGAGCATTTCGTAAGTCGGGGATCTGCTGTATTTGCAACAATGATGATCCCCACAAGAGTTTAGGTAGACTTCTCTCTTCTTCTTTCTTCCTCTTCTTAACAAAAAAGCACAAAAGAAACCTGCAAAATATGGTGTTCAAGCGTTTTATGATATTTTCATTAGAATAACGTGCATTTATTATGGCAATAGGTAGCATTTGGACAATTCTTTCTTGCTATTGCAAGTTTACATCTCACTATTCAGAGAAAAAAAATATCAGAAAAAAAGTTTGTGAGTACAAATTGTGAGTTGCAATTACGTTTTTTATTTTTTTTTAATCCACATAGAACTATAAATTACATTTTTGCCTCATACAGTGATCAGAATCCGCATCAGACAGATGCTAATGTTTGCTGGTATCCTTATATTAAACTCTGGGAAATGAGCCTCTCCTGATTCAGATCAGCTCCACCTTCATTCATGACCACGGCATTATAAACTCATGGCCACTGGCCCAGAGGAGGGCCGGTCGAGCCAAGAAAGTGACCGCAGAACCGTCAAAAGCTCACGTCACACTAATGATGTTTCAGAAGCGGTTTGTGCCGGTGTGGAGGCTGGCGTTACCTGTGGGTCAGCGGGTCGATGGCTCGGCTCGGAGACACTGCCGTTGGGAAACACTTCGGAGCGCGGCGGGACAGCGGGCGGCTGTTTCTGCATCACCACAGCCTGAGGAGAACCCTGCACGTTCCTCCTGTGCCGCTCATCCGCCTGAAACACAGCCGGCGTCAGTGACCAAACCTTCAGCGTCAACTACCCTCCGAACCTTCAGCGTCAACTACCCTCCGAACCTTCCACCACACAGGCTAAGGAAGGGGGTTTTGAGCCTCAAATACAGAACTCTGCTTTAAACTACGCAAATTAAACCATCAGGTTTCGTTTGATGTACTAATCGAGTTGTTTATAAGCACTACCGGTAACAAGCAACACATGAGCACAAAAGCTAAAGCTTCATTGCGTTCACATCGTTCGGCGGAGACGGGAGGGATTCGCTCACCAGGAGCACGGCCTGCTCGTGCAACAGCTGCTGCTGCAGGATCTCCAGGTGCCTCTGCTCCTCCTCCAGCTGCCGGCGGATGTACTCCTGACACACACACACATCACGGTCAAACACACTACACTCGCAAATCTGCATTTCCAAATCTTGTGAATCAGAATCTAATCAATTCCTGAAATCCGTGTCGATTCCTGGCATTAGTCTATAAGCCGTTTTTCAAAAAGTTAAACATGGCAAAAAATGTGGAATTACAAGAGAAAAGGAGGAAACTAACAGATATAACAGGTGTCTAAATACACTGCAGATCAGAAATCGTGTGGAGCTTCATTAAGCGTGTCACTGAAGACGTGAAATGGCTGATTTTAAGCAACGATCAGAACTTTAAGCTGCTCCTCCTCATCTCGAGCTGCAAACACACGGCTCACATCGTCAGACGCTGAAGAACGAGGCCAAACACACACACCTGCTCACGATCAGCCCTCCTCTTCTCCTCTTCCGCCCTCCTGCGCTCCTCCTCTTCTTTGCGCCTCCTCTCCATCTCCTCCACGCGTCTCTTCTCCTCCTGCTCTCTCCTCCTCTGCTCTCGCTCTTGCTGTCTCCTCATCTCTCGCTCTCGTCTTTGTTGCTGCAGAACACAAGTGTTAATGTAACTGAAAACTGTAATCTGCTGATTCATACGTGCTATATTGTATATAAATATTTATAATGGGTATTTATGGTCGTGTGGAACCAATCAAGTGATTTTTAGTGCATTCTTATGGGGAAAATTGTTTTGGTGTACGAGCATTTTGGGTTACGACAGGGGTGTCAAACTCAATTGCACAGGGGGCCAAAATCCCCAAAAACTTTAGGTCGCGGGCCGAACAGGATAAACATTTATTGAAAACACTAAAACTAAACTTTTAAAACTTACCTTTTTTAAATTAGATGTGAATAAAAACAGACAGAAATATTATTCTGGAATAAATCAACTTATACCTTAAATAACTTTAAAAAAAATTAAAATATATCCTGTCTAAATTATACAAGTTAGAAATAAAGTAAACAAGTAAGTAAAGTAAAAGTTAAAAGAACAAACATTCAAATTTCTTTACTCTTATGTCATTTTATATAAAACTTAAAAAGATTTATATATAAAAGATTTTGCTCTCCATAAAAATATATCCTGTCAAAATTATACAAATTCAAAATATGGACATGCTGCATAACAAAACCTGGAAATCTAAATACAATTTTTGCTTTTCAGCAATAACAAATCAAATCATTCAGTTGAATTTGCTCTTATGTCATTTGTCTTATAGTGCCGTCTTATTAAATTATTTAATTACTGCCACATTAGCTCCGCAAATGAGACACACGGGTATACCGGCAGTATGTCAGTAAACATACCGTATTTTCCCGCATATAACCCATGGGTTATAGCAGATTTTACAAACTATATCACAATTTTTTTTACACGTAATAATATTTCAATATATTTGTTACGTCCTTAAGGACGTAATGTTTTTTTTTTTTTGCGCTGTATTTTCTTTCTGGCGCTTGTGCTATCACTCTGACAGCTGGCGCTGATATGCTGTCTGACCTGTCAATCATGCAAGAAGACGTTCTGCCATGAGGGCGGGCTATTCTCATCCGATGATCAACACCTGCATTTCGCGCACAAGCACTGTGTACCGAGCCTGAACAGTTATGGATAATTGACAATAACAATCGCGCAGTACTAGCGCGAGCGCGAAGCATCATTAGCCACTTCCTGTTTAATACAGGAAGTGTTCGGCGAGTCAGCTGGAGCGCGGGACATCTCGCGGGCCATTAATAAAATGCTCTCGCGGGCTGGACATAATTACACGCCGGGCCGGATGTGGCCCGCGGGCCTTGAGTTTGACACCTATGGGTTACGGGCTCTTGGAACGAATTAAACTCGTAAACCGATGTATTACTGTATAGAAGTTTCTCATAAAATGAAATATAAATGTGGTTACATCACCCACTCCTACTCACAGCATTAAAGTACAGGCTTTTGACATTTTCACCAGTGTGTTTTTAGAGGCCTACACATCTATGAATCTCTGCGGTTACTCTGGTTCAGGGTCCGAACGGCATGATCTGGGATCTGCTCACCTCCTCCAGCCGCCTCCTCTGCTCCTTCTGCTGCTCGATGCGCTTCTGCCGTTCGGCCAGCAGTTGGCGCTTGTATTCCTCCTGCTCGCGCAGCTGCTGCTCCTGGAGGAGTTGCTGGCGTCTCAGCGCCTCCGAGCGCTCCTTGTTCTCCTGCTGCAGACGGATGAAGTCCCGGCGCAGAGTCGACTCGCCCGGGACGTTCACGATAGAGCTGCAGGAACCAGAACGGAGCAGAGTTACACGTGGATCCTTACAAATCAACCATCAAGACAATAAATATACCCGAAACACACCGATAAAATGACACACTGTGACCAGCGGAATGAGAGTGACTTCTAACCAATCAGGGTTGAGCATTAGAAAAGTATTTTCATCTTATATTCAGCTGCTCATTAACTCCAACATAAAGAAGTCCAATAAAGTTCACCAAGGCTGATCTACACTTGCATCTGTCTGAAACACCGGCTCTCAGTCGCTACACACACACACACACACACACATTAAGCTCTAGAGCGAATGCCGATCTCGATTCAGACACACACACATATTCCTGAAGACAGCGATTCATCTCTATTAAACCTGCAACAATCCGATCAGAGCAATCAGTAATTCATATCACTGGGACAAAACAAAGTGTACAGTTCAGATATAAACACTGATGTCTATCAGAATAAAGTAAAATCACCAACTGAGAGAAACTTGACACTTCAAATATAGATTGTATCACTACATCATTGTAACTTAAAGTCACTTTATCAGAGACTTAAAGTGAAACCCTTGAATGAGTCATTAAATCATTCCCACTGATTTCAATTCAACTTTAAAATTGACTGAATTAATTCATATTTTGTAAGAAGCTCTAGTAAACCATGTTAATTTGTTGCATTTTATTAATTTTTTATTCAGAATCGGAATCTCTGAACAAACATTCATTGACAATCTCATACACAAACATATTCATAAACATCGCCTTCATACTGAAACGTGTTCTTATTTAATAACACATTTATAAACAACTGAAACACACCTGTGCAAAAACACACACGCTTTAAAGTCGTGTTGCGGTGAAATGTTCTACATGCATCTGCTCACATCCGTCATCTGTGTCTGCAGTGAAAGTGTGTGAGACGGACTGATACCTGGGCTCTCCCTCCTGCTCCTGAGCTTCCTCCTCCTCTTCCTCACTGCCGCTGTACTCGTACTCCGTCTCGTCTGCACAACAACACACAACACACGTCAGCAAGAGTGTGACACACAAACACATGATCACAAGCACACAAGTGCAAAATCACACACACACGATCACACAGAAGCATGAGCACAAGCACACAATCAGACGCAAACAATCAAATGCACACAAACACACGCACACAATCACACAAACACGCACATGATCACATGCAAACGATCAAACGCACACAAACACACGCACACAATCACACAAACACGCACATGATCACATGCAAACGATCAAACGCACACAATCACACACAAGCACACAATCACACGCACACGATCACACGCAAACGATCAAATGCACACAAACACACGCACACAATCACACAAACACGCACATGATCACATGCAAACGATCAAACGCACACAAACACACGCACACAATCACACACAAGCACACAATCACACGCACACGATCAAATGCACACAAACACACGCACATGATCACACACAAGCACACAATCACACGCACATGATCACACGCAAACGATCAAATGCACACAAACACACGCACACAATCACACAAACACGCACATGATCACATGCAAACGATCAAACGCACACAAACACACGCACACAATCACACGCACACGATCACACGCAAACGATCAAATGCACACAAACACACGCACATGATCACACACAAACGATCAAATGCACACAAACACACGCACATGATCACATGCAAACGATCAAACGCACACAAACACACGCACACAATCACACACAAGCAGACAATCACACGCACATGATCACACGCAAACGATCAAACGCACACAAACACACGCACAAGATCACACACAAACGATCAAACGCACACAATCACATGCACATGATCCCATGCAAACAATCAAACGCACACAAACACGTACAATCACACGCACATGATCACACACAAACAATCAAACGCACACAAACACAAAATCAAACGCACAAGCACACAAACACACGCACATGATCAGACACAAACGATCAAACGCACACAAACACATGCACATGATCACATGCAAACGATCAAACGCACACAAACACACGCACACAATCACGCACAAGCACAAGATCACACACAAACGATCAAACGCACACAATCACACGCACATGATCACACACAAACGATAAAACGCACACAAACACACGCACACAATCACGCACAAGCACACAATCACACGCACATGATCACATGCAAACAATCAAACGCACACAAACACACACACATGATCAGACACAAACGATCAAACGCACACAAACACATGCACATGATCACATGCAAACGATCAAACGCACACAAACACACGCACACAATCACACGCACAAGATCACACACAAACGATCAAACGCACACAATCACACGCACATGATCACACACAAACGATAAAAAGCACACAAACACACGCACACAATCACGCACAAGCACACAATCACACGCACATGATCACATGCAAACAATCAAACGCACACAAACACACACACATGATCAGACACAAACGATCAAACGCACACAAACACACGCACATGATCACATGCAAACGATCAAACGCACACAAACACACGCACACAATCACACGCACAAGATCACACACAAACGATAAAACGCACACAAACACACGCACACAATCACGCACAAGCACACAATCACACGCACATGATCACATGCAAACAATCAAACGCACACAAACACACGCACACAATCACGCACAAGCACACAATCACACGCACATGATCACATGCAAACAATCAAACGCACACAAACACACACACATGATCAGACACAAACGATCAAACGCACACAAACACATGCACATGATCACATGCAAACGATCAAACGCACACAAACACACGCACACAATCACACGCACAAGATCACACACAAACGATCAAACGCACACAATCACACGCACATGATCACACACAAACGATAAAAAGCACACAAACACACGCACACAATCACGCACAAGCACACAATCACACGCACATGATCACATGCAAACAATCAAACGCACACAAACACACACACATGATCAGACACAAACGATCAAACGCACACAAACACACGCACATGATCACATGCAAACGATCAAACGCACACAAACACACGCACACAATCACACGCACAAGATCACACACAAACGATAAAACGCACACAAACACACGCACACAATCACGCACAAGCACACAATCACACGCACATGATCACATGCAAACAATCAAACGCACACAAACACACACACATGATCAGACACTAACGATCAAACGCACACAAACACATGCACATGATCACATGCAAACGATCAAACGCACACAAACACACGCACATGATCACACACAAACGATCAAACGCACACAATCACACGCACATGATCACACACAAACGATCAAACGCACACAAACACACGCACACAATCACACGCACAAGATCACACACAAACGATAAAACGCACACAAACACACGCACAAGCACACAATCACACGCACATGATCACATGCAAACAATCAAACGCACACAAACACACGCACACAATCACGCACAAGCACACAATCACACGCACATGATCACATGCAAACAATCAAACGCACACAAACACACACACATGATCAGACACAAACGATCAAACGCACACAAACACATGCACATGATCACATGCAAACGATCAAACGCACACAAACACACGCACACAATCACACGCACAAGATCACACACAAACGATCAAACGCACACAATCACACGCACATGATCACACACAAACGATAAAAAGCACACAAACACACGCACACAATCACGCACAAGCACACAATCACACGCACATGATCACATGCAAACAATCAAACGCACACAAACACACACACATGATCAGACACAAACGATCAAACGCACACAAACACACACACATGATCACACACAAACGATCAAACGCACACAAACACACACACATGATCACACACAAACGATCAAACGCACACAAGCACACAAACACACTCACACAATCACACGCAGACAATCACATGTAAACGCACACGTGAGAACAAGCGCACAATCACAGGCTCTCTGCGGTGGCAGGAGCTGAAGCCGCACCTTTCTCCCCGCGCTTCTTGCGGCAGCGGTCCAGGTGGTCTTTGAGCTGGATGCGCACCTGCCTCTCGTTGGGCTGGTCTCGGATGAAGGGATGCTTCAGCAGCTGGTCGGTGGGCGGCCGCTGCGTGTAGTTCTTCACCAGACAGCCCTCGATGAAACTGAAGAACTTCTTGGACCTGAAAACAAGATCACGGGAGAGGAACGTGTTTCCGCGACCTTCGACCCGCTGGGATCAATGCGACAATAAGATGAAGGTACTGACCATTTCTTGGACTTGAGTCTGGGCGGAGGATTTCTGGGTATGAGAAAGAGCGCGCGCATGGGATGCATATCACACAACGCTGCAAAACACCCACACACACGTCCGGTGAAACCCAGTTATCAACTATTAAAGTTAAACTAAATTTAAAGATATTAAAGGTAATGTTTGACCAAAAAATGAAAATTGTGTGAAAACCAATCACATTTATCAGATACCCGTCTCATTTGCATACATTCAAACGCGTCAGCTATGATATTTCTACTCATAGCTCCAACAGGCGTAAATGACAGAGTTTAGGGTCGGTTCCTGGAGGAGTTTAGCTCGAGTTTAAACGCACCTAATCCAGGATTACTGAAAACGACAGGGTTTAAATGAGCGAGCAAACAAAACATTCCCTTCCTGTGAACGGCCTAACGCAACTGGAGAGCAGGAGACGGAGAGCGCGTGAGGAGAGGAGGAGTGTGTGAAGTACTCACGAGGAGCTCCCTCTGCCATCTCTATCGCGGTGATCCCACAGGACCACAGGTCGCTCTGCAGGAAGAGCACAACAGCCTCGGGTCAGCGCACGCACGCGTCGCGTTCATGTGTGTGTGAGGCGTGTCTGTGTGTGAGGCTTTTACCCTGTAGTCGTAGGTCGCGTCTGGGTTTTCGTCACAGGCGATGACCTCCGGAGCCATCCAGTACGGCGTTCCGATGAAGGTATTCCTGCGGCCGACGGTGCGATCCAGCTGAGCGCTGACGCCAAAGTCCACTGCAGACGAGAGCAAACATCAGCCGACACACACACACTCACAACATCAGCCGACACACTCACAACATCAGCCGACACACACACACACTCACAACATCAGCCGACACACTCACACACTCACAACATCAGCCGACACACACACTCACAACATCAGCCGACACACACACACACACACACACACAACATCAGCCGACACACACACACTCACAACATCAGCCGACACACACACACTCACAACATCAGCCGACACACACACACTCACAACATCAGCCGACACACACACACTCACAACATCAGCCGACACACACACACTCACAACATCAGCCGACACACACACTCACAACATCAGCCGACACACACACACTCACAACATCAGCCGACACACTCACAACATCAGCCGACACACACACACACTCACAACATCAGCCGACACACACACACACTCACAACATCAGCCGACACACACACTCACAACATCAGCCGACACACACACACACACACACACACAACATCAGCCGACACACACACACACACAACATCAGCCGACACACACACACTCACAACATCAGCCGACACACACACACTCACAACATCAGCCGACACACACACAACATCAGCCGACACACACACAACATCAGCCGACACACACACACTCACAACATCAGCCGACACACACACACTCACAACATCAGCCGACACACACACTCACAACATCAGCCGACACACACACACACAACATCAGCCGACACACACACACTCACAACATCAGCCGACACACTCACAACATCAGCCGACACACACACACACACACACACTCACAACATCAGCCGACACACACACACACTCACAACATCAGCCGACACACACACTCACAACATCAGCCGACACACACACTCACAACATCAGCCGACACACACACACACACAACATCAGCCGACACACACACACACACAACATCAGCCGACACACACACTCACAACATCAGCCGACACACACACTCACAACATCAGCCGACACACACACTCACAACATCAGCCGACACACTCACAACATCAGCCGACACACACACACACACACTCACAACATCAGCCGACACACACACTCACAACATCAGCCGACACACACACACACAACATCAGCCGACACACACACACACACAACATCAGCCGACACACACACACTCACAACATCAGCCGACACACACACACTCACAACATCAGCCGACACACACACACTCACAACATCAGCCGACACACACACTCACAACATCAGCCGACACACACACTCACAACATCAGCCGACACACACACACACACTCACAACATCAGCCGACACACACACACACTCACAACATCAGCCGACACACACACACACTCACAACATCAGCCGACACACTCACAACATCAGCCGACACACACACACACTCACAACATCAGCCGACACACTCACACACTCACAACATCAGCCGACACACACACTCACAACATCAGCCGACACACACACACACACACACACACAACATCAGCCGACACACACACACTCACAACATCAGCCGACACACACACACTCACAACATCAGCCGACACACACACACTCACAACATCAGCCGACACACACACACTCACAACATCAGCCGACACACACACACTCACAACATCAGCCGACACACACACACTCACAACATCAGCCGACACACACACTCACAACATCAGCCGACACACACACACTCACAACATCAGCCGACACACTCACAACATCAGCCGACACACACACACACTCACAACATCAGCCGACACACACACACACTCACAACATCAGCCGACACACACACTCACAACATCAGCCGACACACACACACACACACACACACAACATCAGCCGACACACACACACACACAACATCAGCCGACACACACACACTCACAACATCAGCCGACACACACACACTCACAACATCAGCCGACACACACCAACATCAGCCGACACACACACAACATCAGCCGACACACACACACTCACAACATCAGCCGACACACACACACTCACAACATCAGCCGACACACACACTCACAACATCAGCCGACACACACACACACAACATCAGCCGACACACACACACTCACAACATCAGCCGACACACACACACTCACAACATCAGCCGACACACTCACAACATCAGCCGACACACACACACACACACACACTCACAACATCAGCCGACACACACACACACTCACAACATCAGCCGACACACACACTCACAACATCAGCCGACACACACACTCACAACATCAGCCGACACACACACACACACAACATCAGCCGACACACACACACACACAACATCAGCCGACACACACACTCACAACATCAGCCGACACACACACTCACAACATCAGCCGACACACACACTCACAACATCAGCCGACACACTCACAACATCAGCCGACACACACACACACACTCACAACATCAGCCGACACACACACTCACAACATCAGCCGACACACACACACACAACATCAGCCGACACACACACACACACAACATCAGCCGACACACACACACTCACAACATCAGCCGACACACACACACTCACAACATCAGCCGACACACACACACTCACAACATCAGCCGACACACACACTCACAACATCAGCCGACACACACACTCACAACATCAGCCGACACACACACACACACTCACAACATCAGCCGACACACACACACACTCACAACATCAGCCGACACACACACACACTCACAACATCAGCCGACACACACACACTCACAACATCAGCCGACACACACACACTCACAACATCAGCCGACACACACACACTCACAACATCAGCCGACACACACACACTCACAACATCAGCCGACACACACACACTCACAACATCAGCCGACACACACACACTCACAACATCAGCCGACACACACACACTCACAACATCAGCCGACACACACACACTCACAACATCAGCCGACACACACACACTCACAACATCAGCCGACACACACACACTCACAACATCAGCCGACACACACACACTCACAACATCAGCCGACACACACACACTCACAACATCAGCCGACACACACACACTCACAACATCAGCCGACACACACACACTCACAACATCAGCCGACACACTCACAACATCAGCCGACACACACACACACACACACTCACAACATCAGCCGACACACACACACACTCACAACATCAGCCGACACACACACACACACACACTCACAACATCAGCCGACACACACACACACTCACAACATCAGCCGACACACACACACACTCGCCAGAAACATCAGTCACACTCATACGGACAGAAAGCGTCATTCTGACACAGAGAAATCAGTGCTTCAGAAAACAGCCTCATGCCGAATCACACCAGAAGTGTGTGTGTGTGTGTGTGTGTGTGTGTGTGTGTGTGTGTGTGTGTGTGTGTGTGTGTGTGTGTTACTCCATTAGACGATCAAACACACACAGGTGTGTAACCAAATCTGTCAGGAGCAGATACCGGCCTGGAGAGCAAAATGTGACTTATTTTCTCACAGGCAGTGTGTGTGTGTGTATGTGTGTGTATGTGTGTGTGTTCAGCTGTGGCTGGACACTGGGTGGCGCTGTGGGGGATTCTCATGTTCACTTTAAATCTGCAGGAATTAATATTCATTAATACACATGAGAGGATAAGAAGATCTTGTGTTGTGTGAGAAGCCCGTTGCACGCAGGCGTTTCTCTGGGATGTTGAAACAGGAAGTGCTGTTACAGGTGCATCTCATTCAGAACGGCTCCTGCTCTTTAAACCGCTGTGATGGAGAGAGAGATCTGACCTAGCTTGACCTCCGCGTTCTCCGTCAGCAGCACGTTCTGACCCTTGATGTCTCTGTGGATGACGTGATGAGCGTGCAGGTGCGCCAAACCCTGATGAAGAGAAGAGGGGAGCGGAAGAGAGGACAGAGGTAGAGAGAGGAGAGAAGGAAGAGGAGAGGAAGAGCAGAGGAAGATAGAAGAGAAGAAGAACAGAGAAGAAAGGAGGAACGGAGAAGAGAAGTCAGTCAGCGTCTGAAGCACTCGTCTGCGGTCATGTGTGTGTGTGTGTGTGTGTGTGTGTGTGTGTGTTGCGCTTCATACCCTGAGGATTTCTCTGGAGATGTAGGCGATCCAGTCTTCCTTCAGAGTGTTTCCCTTCGTGTTCTTCACAAGATCTGTTATCGAGCCGGCTCCACAAAACTCCATCACCAGCTACACACACACACACACACACACACACACACACGTCACTGAAGAGGATACAATCTCAAACAGCAGCAAACAAAGAAAGCGTTTTCATTTTTCCTTTATAAAGCAGAAACTCTACGTTTCATCATTCATCCATTAAAATGAAGGAGGCGTCACCGTTCCTCCCATCATCATCATCATCATCATCATCACATGACACGTCCAGCATGAAGCTCCTCCAATCAAACGCTGGCTTGGAGAAGAACAGCACTCAGTGTTTACACTTCAAAGTTTCAAGATGTTGGGATGAGTCACACACACACACACACACACACACACACACACACACACACACACACACACACACACACACACACGAGACCGGGGAAAGACAGAAAAGCTGCAGATGTTTCCGGCCAAACTTTGATCATTCCAGATGAAACTGATACGCTTCATTGGAGACTCCAAGGAAAATATGGGAGAAGCTCCCGATACAGAGAAACGGGTATTTCCGCTAATAACTTCTGAACAGCTTTTCAGGAAATCAGGATCGTGGCGTTCATGGATTCCTTCCATCAATCCATGCACTTATCCTGCAGGAGCATTTAGAAACAAGTGTCTTTTTTAAGCTCAGCTGGAACTGAACACCTGAGTGCACCTTCTCATTGACATTTTTAGACGCTATTTATTCTACTAAATGTAAAATAGTGTGTGTGTGTGAGTGTGAGTGTGTGTGTGTGAACTCCAGTAACGTCATCGACTGACACACCTACAGTTAGATCCTGTTCTTCCTGTGTAAAGCCTCTTGCTCGTGACGCTTTATTTCATGTTTGTTGTAATGTGTCCTGCTGGATGAGAGGACGCTCTCTCTGACGTGTCACATGTGCGGCCGGTGAACAAACAAACACTCCGCATTAACGTTTCTCTGAATAAACCACACACACACACACACACACACTCTGAGGCCAAGGTTCACAGGTTAGATCAGCTGCATGAACTTAAACTCCATCATTAACGGTGTTCCACAAACTGGTCTGATCAACGAGCCGAGGATAATCAGTCTTCTGCTGTTCTAATTCGACCGATCTACCATTTCATGCAAGACTGTGAGAGTGCGGAGCAGTTTTGATGAACAGATTTACATGACTAACTTCTAAGACCAGTCCAAGCAGTTTATTCAACTGGACACACACACACACACACACACACACACACGCACACATGCACACATGCACTCAAACACACACACACGCACACACACACACACACACACACACACGCACGCACGCACGCACACATGCACTCACACACACACACACACACACACACACACACACGCACTCACACACACACACACACACACACACGCACGCACGCACGCACGCACACACGTACTCACACACACACACACACACGCACGCACGCACACATGCCCTCACACACGCACACATGCACTCACACACGCACACATGCACTCACACACACACACACGCACACATGCACTCACACACACACACACACACACACACAAACTCACATGCAAGTGCACACACACACACGCGCACGCACACGCACACGCGCACACATGCACTCACACACACACACACACGCACACACACACACACGCACGCACACACGCACACACGCACACACGCACGCACACACACGCACACACAGGCACGCACTCACTCACTCACACACACACGCACTCACACACGCACACATGCACTCACACACACACACACACACGCACACACACACACGCACGCACGCACGCACACATGCACTCACACACACACACACGCACTCACACACGCACACATGCACTCACACACGCACACATGCACTCACACACACACACACGCACTCACACACGCACACATGCACTCACACACACACACACGCACACACACATGCACTCACACGCACACACACACACACACGCACACACACATGCACTCACACGCACACACACACACACACACACACACACGCACGCACGCACGCACACATGCACTCACACACACACACACGCACTCACACACGCACACATGCACTCACACACACACACACGCACTCACACACGCACACATGCACTCACACACACACACACGCACACACACATGCACTCACACGCACACACACACACACACACACGCACACACGCATTCACACAGTTATACTGTTAGTATAACAGTATAATGTTAACATTTTAATGCTGTGATCATTAAAATCCATTGCTTAAATAAAAATAAATGCCTAAATAAAGCAAACGAGTGAATCGACTTCATTACTCAACAAATAAAGAAAAAAACCTGCATGAGCCATAAATGGATGAAATGAAAATCACCTCCTCGATTGTCATTTTATTGATTGAAAATTACAAAATGATTTGACTGAAATCATATTGTTGATGAAAATAACATGAGAAGTTACTAACACACGTAAACTGAAGGTGAATGAACTCAACACAACAAATCCTAATATTATTGTTAATATTATTACAACTTTGCACAAATCACAGATGAGCTTGAACCAAGTTATGCAGTCAGAACGTATAAAGCACTGAAAGCTTTTATTACAGTAGTGTATATTATAGTGTATATTCTATACAGTACAGTAGTGTATAGAGTTATATGAAAGTCCAATCAAGTTATGAATGTTCTGAAAAACAAACATGAAACTCCAGCAGCACAAAAGACTGAGCTTGACTGCGCTGGTCATGAGAAACGCCATCTTTCTGCAACACGAGCAGCAATGAATTCACAACAGTCTTTTATAGTCGTTTATAACTCCATTATAATTGAGTCACATGTTCCACTCATTTCAAACCGTCACATCATCACACATCTAGAGTCTGAGCGGAGGAAACATTATCGGCCTAACTTTCTGATCTGGCGATAACATTACAAATAAACAGGTGTCTGTGAATATGGGAGTACACACACAAACGGTTCCTCTCGAGTCTCAACATGTGTGTGTGAGGGAGAGAGAGAGAGAGAGAGAGAGAGTCACTGACCCACAGCTGGTCGTCGTGTCCTGGAGGGCTTTTCTTAATGAACGCGCCGTAATACGTGGCAATGTTTCTGTGATGGGAGTATTTCTTCAGCATGTTAATCTCCAACTTAATCTCCTCTTCTTCATCCTAAAACACACACACACACACACACACACACACACACACACACACAGGGAGTCTCATGAATAAAGTATTCGAGGTCAGTGTCTCTTTAATGGCATCCGATAAAACATGGTTTGTGTGAATCAACACATGCAATAAACATCAATCGTTTCACACTTGATATAGTGATGAAGTTTTATATTTTTACATCAGTTCTTGCCTTCTATAATAAAAAGAGTATAGATGGATTTTCTCCTTAATATCCATAACAGAGAGAAAAGGCCAGATCGTGAGACTCACGGGTTTGGGCGAGTAAAGGATGAGCGAGAGACCCGAGCTTTACAAACTTTACACGCACGCAAATCTCTCGCTCTCATGAATTATGAATAACGCTAGATGAAGAGCGTAAATGGGTGAATGAACGAACTGTTCATAAAATGATATAGACGTTAGAAACCAAATCCCTCGAACTTCTGACTAAATTTAATCCAGGAGTAAAAATAATTCATGTTGATTCAACAAGACTTTATCAAGGCAGGCAAACAAGACTCACTTTACACACAAAACGTGTGAATCTGGAAAGACGTGTAAAACTAGCCAAAGAACCAACAAAATCATGTCGTTCCTGGAGCAAATTCACACATGGAGGATCGGTTTCTCTCCTGGAAAACTGCTCAGCTTCTCGGGAAACAACATTAAACGACAAAACACTCCAGAAGCTCAACCTTTCCTTTGAAAAGGCAGATTCTAGGAGTGTGTTCTCAGCATCATCTGTTTTATTTCCATTGTGTGTATTGTATATCTGTTCTTATACTTTAATGGGTAGCTGATGTACTTTACGCATTAATAACCGGGCTGATTCCACAATATATTGAGTACAAATACACTAAACCCTGACTAGTGTTTTCACTTCAAACTAGACAAGAATGGAGCAAATCGACTGCATCGATAAGCATGATAATGCACGCTGTGTTATCTGGATGTTTGTCTGTGCCACACGCGAGCATGGCAGAGACGTCTGCGCACTTACTTCCGTCACGTCCATGACTTTGATGGCGGCCAGCTGTCCGGTCTTGACGTGTCGACCCTAAACGGAAACCCAGAGAGTTAGAAGACGAGACAATGACAGTGACGTGTGTGTGTGTGTGTGTGTGTGTGTGTTCATGCACTTTAACAGCAGGGATGCCACTCAAGCAGTTACATTACAGTCTAATAACATTAATTCATGTTCATGTGAAATGATTCTGGTTTCATCGTGTTCAAGGTAAATGGACTAACAGCAGTAATGCGTGTCCCACATCCTCTTACACTCATGCATTTATCAGCTGCTTTTATCATCGCATTCAAGAAACACATTGACATTCTCATCAGTTCTTGCTTTCCCTGGGAATCGAACCCATGACCTTGATGTTAGACACACTCAGAGTCTTCAGCTGAAGAAAGACACTGGTTTTTTAGGACTGCTGTACAGCCGAAATGAACATCGTTTGAATAATTATTTTCCTGTTCTCTCTATAAAGCTGCTTTGAAACACTCGTATCGTTTAAAACACTTTATAAAGGGGAGTTTACCTTTTCTAATCTTTAAGTTCTCCAAAAGCACATAGTAAAATAAAACAAACCCGGGTCCTCTAGCGTTCTCAGCTTGTGAGTAAATCAACGCATGAGAAGCAGCAGCAATAAGAGACAAGCATTGCTTATGAAATGTCAGATTTTTTCTGTGATATTGTTTAAATGATGCTTTATAACACTAGTGTTGAATGAAAAATGCATGACACTAGAATAAAGCAGCTTTGGAGTGTTTGTCTAATTGAGCCATTAGTCTTCTTACCGTGGTCTACAGGATAAAAGCCCCCCCCCCCATCGAGCCTCCTGTAAAAGCATCAGATCTAACGCGGACACAAGCCAGACCAGCAACAGAACAAGCATGTCGTCGCTGTGCTCACAGATGTTCTCCTGTATTCAGAGAAGACACAAACATCTATAACGGCAGTTGTGCGTTCCTCTGCTGCGTTCAGAGCCGTGTCGGGTTATAAAGTTAATTTAGGAAAATCCGTCTCTAAGCTTTTATTATCCTCTGCAATCTGTCTGTATGAGTTCAGTTGTGTCTCGTGCTCCTGATTCCTGCCGTGTTCTTCATCCTCCTCCTCCTCCTGTCCAGCGGTGTCTCGTCGTTCCCGGTGTATTCTTACCCTGTGTTTTCCCTCTGAGCTCATTCATGATTCTTTTATTTCTGAGCCTTTTTTCCTTTGGACAAACTAACTTATGCTCTCCAACATTCAGACAGACTTTAGAGACTCTATAATCTAAAGTTTCTTACATTTCTTCAAAAAATATATTGATGTTTTTGTATGTGTCTGGATTATCAGAAAATCCATTAAAAAAACATTTGAGTTTAACTAGATAGACAGTGGCTGTTTAATGAAGTCTGCTCAAGGTTTTTCATGTCCTTTCTGCACAATTACTCATCTTTACACCGATTTGACTTCTATAATTATGATGTAATTACTTGATTCTCTATTATCTTGAAACAACGAGCAGGGTAAGGTTAATAAAACTTGATCTGAGTGCCAGCTGTGGTTTTACACCGTTATGTCCCTCTTCGTTACCGTGAAGCTGTTTTTAAATCAATGTTGAATAAAACGCTGTAGAAATAAAAGCAACTTGCCTTAACAACATTGAGAAGTGTTGGCAAACACTAATCCTGTTAAACTAAAGCATTGAGACACTTTAAAAACACAGAATATTTCTACAAAACTCATCTTTGCTTTGAGATTCGGAGAAACCACATGTGACTATGAAACGTCCACTTTAATTGAGATGATTCTGGTTTTGCTAGTAGAAGTTGTGAATGACCGGTCAAACCAGCCGATGATTTCAAACCCTGAAGAAAGCCACGAGAAAGCAGTTTATTGTGTAAAAGAAACTCAAGCCTGCGTCCTCCTCATTTGCTCTATAAAACCTACATCTCCACGGACGCACGAGCCTCGTCCCTGATGAAATCAACAGGAAGAGACTAAGACATTTACATTTATACATTTGGCAGACGCTTTTATCCAAAGCGACTTACATTGCATTCAAGAAACACATTGAATCAGTTCTTGCTTTCCCTGGGATCAAACCCATGACCTTGGCGTGGTAAACACCAATGCTCTACTGATTGAGCAACAGGAAAGCTCAAAGACCTGAGAATCACCACAGAAACCTGGAGAACCAGAGATATTTCTCCCACATTCATGTTTCTCGCGCACGTGTGTGTGTGTGTGTGTGTGTGTGAACACGGTCAGCATGAGTCTGCCCGGTTACACACTCCCTCAGCCAATCACAGACTCCGCTCACGTCACATGCTCAGTTCTCCAGGGCTTGTGAATCATATGATAATAAATGAACAAGCTTATATATCTGTCCTTATGTGAAGGAAACCGCTCAAACACAGAGTGCAGTCCATAACATTATGAGCAAAACGATTTGAGATATTAAACGATTAACTGTAAGCAAGAACTCTTCTCCTGAACAGCATGAAATGTGAAAGGGCTGCAAGCATGTGAGAGTAATCCACAACAGAGACAGAAAGGTGAATGCGTGTGGAACGTTTAATGTACAGATCCACAGGTTATCAGGGGCTCGCGTCCGTCCTGGAGTCTCTGCCGCCGGTGGGGGAGTTTTACAGCGTGTCAGCGCCACCAAAAGCTCTGATGCGCGTCTGCAGCGGCTCGCACATGTGACGCAGAGCTGCCGTCTCATTGGCCGACACAAAGACAAACAAAACGACACGCACTGAAGAAGAAAAAACCCTCAAGAGTTGAGCGAGGGCAGATGTTCATTCCTGATATCAACGGCCGTGCAAGAATCCATTGTTTCTGTTCAGTTGAACATTCGCACTGACAGCTCGTGTCGGATCTGCTGATCGCGGGTTCACGAGTGAAGCAAACGTTATCTGAGAAAACATTCAGACAGCGTTTGTGCTGGAATTATCAACAGCGTTTAAAAGACTCGTTCACCCCAAAATCATCAGGCTGTCATATATTACCTCTCGACTTTCCCAATTAATAACATTTGCTTGCAACAACATTTCTCATATATGGATGAACTTTAAGATAATGCTTTAAGATGTGGTGGGTTTGAGAGGACAAGAGACAAAGAGAGAGACGCAGACAGAGACACAGAGGAGACACAGAGAGTCTTGAATTGAGAGAGAGAGAGAGAGACACACAGAAAGAGAGAGACAGGCAGACACCGAGAGAGAGAGAGACACAGAGAGAGACAGAGACACAGTCAGAGAGAGAGAGAGAGAGACAGAGACACAGTCAGAGAGAGAGAGACTGACTTGGACAGAGAGAGAGAGACAGACAGAGACTCCGAGACACAGAGAGAGACACAGTCAGAGAGAGAGAGAGAGAGAGAGAGAGAGAGAGAGAGACTGACTTGGACAGAGAGAGAGAGTGAGAGAGACAGACAGAGACTCCGAGACACAGAGAGAGAGAGAGAGAGACTGACTTGGACAGAGAGAGAGAGTGAGAGAGACAGACAGAGACTCCGAGACACAGAGAGAGAGAGAGAGAGCGCGCTCCATTTTTAGCGAGCGGGCCACAGCCGCAGGCTTCATCTAATAAAGACGCTGGATGTGACGTCATGCTTCTCTCAACATCAGAATCCGCTCTATAATGAAGAAGAGTGCGTGTAACTCCAGCACAGCAAACATACGAGACGCTCTGCATGTGATCTTCACGCCTGTTGAGACTCATTCAGCCATGAACGCAGACAAACAACAAAGATCAATGACGGTAAATGGCTGAAAGTATAATTTCAGGATTTTTCTTTTATTCATCTTAGTTATAACAAAAGTCAGTTATTTTATCATACATTGTGATATGACAGATTTCATCTCTTCAGCTTTACAATCCAGTCTTGATAAGAGCAACTAAAGCAGACGCTCACACTGCTGTTTCTCAAGCTCGTGCAAAGACATTTCACATTTTACTGCAAGTTTGTTGAACTTTGACCGGTGACCATGACATGGAGACGTGTGACCAATAGAAGATCAACACCTCGTGTCAGGACGTCCGAGCGGAATCAAAGAGCTCAAACCGTAAATCTGCAGGATTGCAGTAAAGTGGCATGTATCTGCGATTTCAACTTGATTGACCAACCTGGTTTCCAAGAGCATCACAGCACAGAGTCCGTATAACAACAGAGCAAATCATCAGTGCTCCTCGAGCACAACTTCTAACAGGTTGGAGAACTGGGTCAGGCTTTCTGGGATGATGCTAAAATGGATCAGGTCATGCTCAGGGAGAGTTTCTGTGCGAGTATGTGACCATAAGTGGACATGCAAAGTTCCTCAAGGCTCAATTCTTGCCCCGATCTTGTTCCACCTGAATTTGCTCCCACTGAGCCAAATACTGCAAAAGAACCAAACTGCTTTCCACAGCTGTGCAGACGACACTCTCCTTGACAAAGACATTACTTTTCTGCTAGTTCAGTGTTTTTAGATCTTTTCTGGGACGTTACTATGGTCTAGTGAAGTACAATCGCAAGCATTTCATAAGAGTCAAGGACTTTTATTGAGAACTACATCAAGTTTATTCAAAGAGTCAATATTTGCAGTGTTGACGCTTTTAAGACCTCTGCAATTCACACTCTGCTGTCAATCAACTTCCGGGTCTGACGGCAGCCCATTCTCGCACCATCAATTCCTGAAGTTTGTAAGAATTTATTGTTTGTCCTCCAGTCTCTTGAGGATTGACCACAAGTTCTCAATGGGATTAAAATCTGGGGAATTTCCTGACCATGGACCCACAATTTAAATTTTTGTTCCTCGAGCCACTTAGTTATCACTTTTGGCTTATGGCAAGGTGTTTCATCATGCTGCACCCCATCACAGGGAGAAGTTGCTCTCGAAGGACGTTTTTGTACCATTCTTTATTTGTTGCCGTGTTCGTAGGCAAAACTGTGAGTGAGCCCATTCCCACACATGTACGGTCTCAGTATGCTTTACTGTTGGCATGACAGTAGCGCTCGCCTTTTCTCTGGACATGATTTTTTACCGGTGTCTCGAGTCTCACAGAGGAGCGGAGACATAAAAGGAGGAGTGACGACAGTGGAAGACGAGAGAGGACCAGGCCGGGGACTTATGTTATGTTTGTGTGGGCGGCGGTCGTCCACGAGGGACTGCCGCCATTATGTTTATTTTGAGTTTATGTTTTATTTCGTATTAAAACTGTTTAATCGTCTGTCGGTTCCCGCCTCCTCCCTCCGTTTTTAAGAGGGACGGAATGGATTTTTTTAAATTCTGTTATTTCTTATGGGGAAAATAATTTGGGATACGAGCAACTCGAGTTACGATCCCATTCTGAAACGGATTATGCTCGTATCTCAAGGTATTACTGTATGTGTCACTCAAAACTTTTGGCCACGGTTGTGTCATCAAAAGACTACAGACCCATTGACTCCCTGTGCCTGTGCATTTAAGAAATTAACTGAAGCATTTCTGACATCCAACTGTTAAAACAAGTAATTGCATTTGAAAATAAGGATGAGGTTCTGAAGGTGAACGCACACCTTCACTGTAGGTAAAAATCAAATCAGGAATTGTGGTTTGATTCTGGAGTCAGAACTTCATTTCAGCAGAACTAAAGTAACCAAATCAGCATAAAATATTGCAAGAATTAGATGCTTTGTTTACAGACAAGACTTGGACAAACCTGTTCATGCTTTCCTCACCAGCAGGGTGGATTTATTGTAATGGTCTCCTCACTGTGTCAGGGTTCTGCCACATTCGGTCTAGTCATTTCTTGATGTTGTGGCAGAGCTCTGACACTACCGTAATGTCTCGTGTTCGGTGTGTGTGCGCACGGCGTCGAGGATTCGAGCCGCACGCTTGTCTGTGTGACGTCTTTTGTGCGAGTTATGATGTCCGGTCCCGATACTTTGGTCTGGTTCAGTTTCGGTTTTGGATCTGGATTCAGGCATTCATAACTCGTGTGTTCGTCCTTGTCGTGAGCGCGTGAGACAAGTGTTTTGCTTATTCTCACGCGCTCTACGTTATGTGAGTGGGCGCGGTTTCAAGCTCTGCTCGTACCGCGCGCTCTCGTGTCCTTGTCATGTGTTGTAAGCACGTGGTTCGTGTTTACGTCGGCCATGTGCTTTCATGTTGTGTTTTTTGTCACGCTCAGTGTGGTTGTCACAAGCTGCGCGCCGTCTTTGTTTAATGTGAACAAGCAGCAATGCGCCTCCGCATTGGCTATATGTTCAGGTCTTGTCTGTTACCCCGCCCGTCTCGTTTCATTGGCATTAGTTTGATTATCCCAGCTGCTTTACCTCATTTCCTTCACCCATGTCCTCCTATATATTCCACCTTTGTCTGCTGTTCGGTTTGGCGTCGTCGTCTTTACTCTGTCTGTTCCTGTCCTGAGTTTCCAGTCAAGTCTTTAGTCAAGTCAAGTTTTAAGTCAAGTCAAGTCCTAGTCTAGTCTTGTTTTTCCCCCTCGGGGTGGTTTATGTATGTAGTTTTTGTTTTATTTTGTAATAAAAGCCTGTTCACCCGCATCTCTGAGTCCTCGCTTCTACATACCTGACACACTGGCCTTCCCAAAAACAGCATACGAGCTGCAGCTTATTCAAAACAATGAACCAGAAAATACAACATATCACACCAGTCCTCAGGTCTCTACACTGGCTTCCAGTTACGCTTAGGACGGATTTGAAAGCATTACTACTGGTTTATAAACCACTCAATGGCCTATTTTCAAGACATTGCAGATACGCTCATGGAATATCACTAGGATCACCAGGATGTGTAGACACACTCAAAACACACCTGTTAGCGGTGTATGAAACGTGATATTTAAATAAACTTGCCCGGCCCAGAAAGAGCACATTAGTTGAGTGGGTGGCAACCAGGCAGGGCTTCAACGCTGTCACATGACGTGGTCACACCGGTTTCTGACCATGTGGCTTCAGTGACCCAATAATAAGAAAATAAGTGGCAGATTAACAGTTATTTAGCCTTTACAGAAGCTCAATTTGAGTGAAACACGCAAACACTTCTATTACACACACTCACTGTGCATACACACTGAACAAGAGAGAGATTCACTCAAGTTTATATTATGGTTGAACTTTCCTGTGTCTCTAACTGTATGGAGTGGCGCTTGCAACATCAAGGTCATGGGTTTGATTCCCAGGGAAAGCAAGAACTGATTAGAATGTCAATGTGTTTCTTGAATGCAATGATAAAAGCAGCTGATAAATGCATGAATGTGAACGATGTGTGTGGATCTTTTCACTAATTCACACATTACGTGATTTAGTGACTCATTAGTGCTTGCTCTGTTCTCACAGGTTTGATTCTGATTCACTCTTTTAAGGTTCACATGTGTTGAGCTGTGGTTTGTGGTGTTGAAACCCTTCCTATGAAACACTCCATTTCCTGCTGTGTGATGATTCACTTGAAGCCCATGTCGTCATCCAGAACTACCACCATCTGATCAGATCACCAAAAGAGAAGCTTTACACATAGCTTCAATTGTGAAATGATTTATTTCTGAGACGACAGCTGGTATCACATGCTGAATTACACACCTGACAGACGAGGTCAGGGACAACAATGTTTAAAAGGTGCCGCACACTTTCACAAACTTATGAACACAAATAGGCAGCACAGAGTGTAGTTTGCAGTGAACTGACCCTAAATTATTAGGTTCCTCATCATTGAATTAGGAGTCGAGTAACTTATGAAGAGACAATGTCAGAAATACATCTGAGGCGGCAAATGACGAGAGAAGCTTCGTTTCTGGGTGAACAATCCCTTTAACAGGAGATTTGGAGATGGACTGAGGGATACTAAAGAGAGTGATCTTTTCCTTCACGTGAAACGATAGGGTTTGTTTTAAGAAGCTTCAGCTCATCGGTTCTCATGTCAAACAGCACATCTGAGCAGGTTTATCATCTGATGTTCTCCATTTATGTCCTGATCAATGTTTATATGGAAATAAAAGTCTATACATCAAGTGATCGTGTCTCTTCAGATGACTTGGTTAAAAACACACACTTCATATGGATTTATTTGACATTTATGCCTTTTTGCTCAGTTACACAGTTAAGCTAGCCCCAGATTAAACTGCATGAGCCGTTTTAACTGAAAGCTTAAAACATGCAAGTGCCATTATTTTGTGTCAAGATTCACATCAGTAATGTTTTTCCCCTAGGCGCATTAACAATGTCCTCAAAGGGTTGGTTAAATTCCCTGTCATTTATTTTCCTGTGTGTCTAACAGTAGAGAGTGGCGCTTGCAACATCAAGGTCATGGGTTCGATTCCCAGGGAAAGCATGAACTGATTAGAATGTCAATGTGTTTCTTGAATGCGATGATAAAAGCAGCTGATAAATGCATGAATGTATTCACACTCATGTTGTATCAAAAAACCTGTAAGACTTAAGTTAATCTTCAAAACACAAAGATATTTTTTATGAATTCTAAGAGCTTTCTGACCCCAGTTAAATCACTTCATAACAGTTGAACCACTGAAGTCACATGGATTATTTTAACGATGTCTTTACTTCCTTTCTGGGCCTTGAAAGTGGCGCAAGCATTGCAGTCCATTTGGGGGGCAGAAAGCCCTCGGATTTCATTAAAAACATCTTCATTTGTGTTCTGAAGGTCTTACGGGTTTGGAACGCCATGAGGGCGAGTAATTAATGACAGAATTTTGGGTGCACTAACCCTTTAAATGTCCTAATTGAACTAAATCCTAATCCCGGCTTAATCTAAGCCCTGTCTGTGAAGCTAGGCCTAAAATCACTCATGTGACACTTTGTTTGCATGGACATTTAACAGAGAGAAAAATCTCCCAGGTTTCATTTAAAATATCCTCCATTGTTTTCTGAAGAGGAGGCTAGTCCCATACGAGACACGAGAGTGACTAAACAAGACATTTTTCAAAAACAGGATTGTATTGTGGTGACTTTACACAACAAAAAAAGCAGACATAGGTTTTTCTGAGCAAGAATATCCAGCTCTCTTTTACAGCATCAATGCAAATCTTTCCGGCCTCATTTTCCATGCCCATAATGAACGTTTCAGCCTTTATCGGCCGATTCAGATGACGAGCTGATAACATTGCACATCCCGAGGGGAAATTGCATGCGATGTGAGTGGCCTCCTGTTATCTACACCAGCTATTGTGCTTTCTTCTCTTTTTAGATCAATCAAATGAGCAGAATAGCTATGCTAACAGTCATGGCTGATATAACTGCCAGCTCTTTCCTCACACAGGACAGAATCAGCAGAAGCACATCTTCAGTGCTGTACTTCTTTACAACAGGACGGAGGAGGAACTGTGGGAAACACTGGCGTTCTGCCGCTTCAAAGCGAGTTTATAATCAATGTCATGTTTGTCGCATTGAGTGCGTCTGCGCATGCGCAGCAGATCACACCCATCAGCCGGGCTGAATCCGATGAGAAAGCTCGTCTGTATAATTCGTACGTTATTATACTCGTGTGAAACAATGATCGAGCAGGTGCTGTAAAGCTCAATGTAAATATTGTAAGAATCAACCGAGACAAACCTTGTACACTTGTCCATACGTGCCATTGCCGACCACTTCCACCAGCTCAAAAATGCCAGCAGGGTCCTGAAATCACACAAAGGTGCATCACATTGATTATTAAGAGGGTTTCTGATGATTACAGGCATGCATGTGCGGCGTGGAGTCGATGAGCTCAGAATGAGGCGCTCCGCTCCCTTTATTTTTTGCTTTCCGCGCGCGCCGCAAACAAAGGGCAACATTGTAACAATGAGCGCCGGAGTTCCGATACAAGTAACAGTTTCCGATACATGTGCGGATCGAGAGTTGTCGACACCGAAACGCGAGCGATGCGCGAGGATGAGTGTGAGAGAGGAGTGCACTCACGCGCAGAGAG
This sequence comes from Rhodeus uyekii, assembly GCA_037043235.1. Taxonomy (NCBI): domain Eukaryota; kingdom Metazoa; phylum Chordata; class Actinopteri; order Cypriniformes; family Acheilognathidae; genus Rhodeus; species Rhodeus uyekii. The sequence goes on along the minus strand of JAWRVZ010000177.1, from coordinate 640,248 downwards.
GCGAGGTCTATGTCCACCAGGCTCTTAGCGGGCGAGTCGTTCGCCATTTTTCAAGCAATTGTTCGGATCAAAACGATGCTGTGTTTATTCCGTCCGCTTCAATCGTGTGGTGTCGAGCCGACGCGGCTGATCATCGTCAGATTGTGTCTGATAGTCCTGAGAGAGCAGCGCGGGCCCTGCAGCGTTCGCTCTATTGTTCGCGAGGATGATGATGATGGCGGTGATGATGAAGTGCAGCTGAGTCTGGGTCAGTCCGTGACGGAGTGGGTGGAGACACCGAGGGAAGGGGCTATTCTAACATGAAGTCAAGAAACACACATTTCATGCAAGTCATTTATGTATTTTTATTATTGACATAAGGTTAGTTTTTACTATTTATTATTAATACATTATTATAAATAAATATATTTGCTCTCAAAGGTTGGAGCTAATGAACCATGTGAGGGAACAGGTTTATCTAAAAAATAAAATAAATTCAATTTTTATTTGATCCATCTAGCAACACTGTATACCAAGTTAACAATTTTTGTTTCCTAGAACGTTCTGGGAACGTTAGTTTCTTGTTCCCAGAACAAATATTTGAACGTCCCGTGTAGGTTAGCAAGGAAAGTTCCTTTTAGGTTTGGGGAATGTTCCCAAAAAGTTCTCTGTAGGTTCCTGGAACGTTTCCAAAATGTTCTCTTTAGGTTCCCGGAACGTTTTCTGTAGGTTCCCAAAACGTTCCGAGAACATTCTCTTAACCTCTACATCCTAATATGCCTGTACACAAATAATCAGTCTACAAACTACATAAACAAAGTTCAAATACATAATTACGAATATTACTAAAAATGAACCTCCAGGGAACGTTCTGGGAATGTTCTCTTTAGGGTTCAAAATGAATTCCAAAAATTAGCTTGCAGGGATTGTAGCCTGTAGGTTACAAAAATAACCAATAGGAAACGTTCCCAGGATGTTCTTATTTGGTTCCCTCAAAAAATAACCAAACTGGAACTGTATGGGAACGTTATAATAATACGTAATAGTAATAATCATACAAAAAACACATGGCTATATAAAATACATTCTCTAAAAAAAATTCTGAGTTAGGGTTATTATGAACCATCCGATTCCTAAATTACAAAGTGTTCTACTCTGTTAAACATATACAATCTTAGGTAAATCAGGCATAATATGATGTAGTTCAGTTGATGAACTGAATATTTGGTTAATATTTGAAAATTATAGTTAATATATGGCCTTCGTCTGACGGTGTTTAATACTGACGGAGTTGACAAAGGTCCAGCGGAGGTTACAACAATTCTTTCACGAGACAAATTAAGACAACTAGCTCATTTTTACGTTAATATTTAATTGAATCCAACAATCACCTTTATTTATATAGCGCTTTTTACAATGTAGATTGTTTAAAAGCAGCTTTACATTGGTCACAGAAAAAACAATATAAACAAAGTTTGTTTGGCTGAACAGAAGCCCCAAAAGAGCAGGTGAATCAATACAATTGATGAATTTTAAGTGTTAAGTTTCCCCAACTGAGCAAGCCATAGGCGACAGCGGCAAGGAACCAAAACTCCGGCAGGTGACGTAACGAATGAAGAATAGAATGGAGAAAAAACCTTGGGAGAAACCAGGCTCAGTCGGGGGACCAGTTCTCCTCTGGCCAACAGCCAAACAGTGCATGATTATTATACAACAATTCAAGTCCAATATGAAGTCCAATTTGGTCCGGTTAGAGATGGGTTCATGATCGTCACAGGGGAGGGTTTAGTAGAGTCACAGTCTCCGCAGACACTTCAGGGCAGTGCTGTGCTCGTGTCCAGGTGCAGGTCCTTCATCTGATCTGGATACGGCCCGGATCCAGCTGCCCACGGTAACCTCGGTATAAAAAGAGAATAATATCAGCGTAGATGCCATTCTTCTTCTGATGTATCGAGTACATCAAGTGTTATGGGAATGTTCCCGGTTCCGGCTTACCTAAATTATGCAGCCTAACAATCATTTTACATGATTTGGATAAAAAATGTATGTATAATGTGTTATGTGTATGCCAGGTTGAAGAGATGTGTTTTTAGTCTACATTTAAACTGACAGAGTGTGTCTGCTTCCCGAACTGTAATAGGAAGACTGTTCCAGAGTTTAGGAGCTAAATAGGAAAAGGATCGACCGCCAGCAGTTGACTTTGATATTCTAGATATTATAAGCTGGTCAGTATTTTGGGATCGCAATAGATGTGAAGGACTATAATGTGTTAAGAGATCGCTCAAGTACTGTGGAGCTAAACCATTTAATGCTTTGTAAGTAATTAGCAAGATTTTAAAATGTATTCGGTGTTTAATAGGAAGCCAGTGCAGGTTTGACAGAACTGGGCTAATATGCTCATACTTCCTGGTTCTAGTAAGAACTCGAGCTGCTGCATTTTGGACCAGTTGGAATTTGTTTATTAGGCTTGCAGGGCAACCACCTAGTAAAGCATTACAATAATCTAGCCTTGAACTCATGAACGCATGAACTAACTTTTCCGCATTTGTCTTTGAGAGCATATGTCGTAATTTATATATATTTTTAAGATGGAAGAATGCCGTTTTACAGATGCAAGAGACGTGGCTTTCAAATGAAAGATTGGTATCAAAGAGCACACCCAGGTTTCTAACTGACGACGAAGACTTGACAGAGGAGTCATCGAGTGTTAGGCAGTAGTCTAGATTATTACATGCTGAACTTTTTGATCTAATAATTAGAATCTCTGTTTTTTCAGAATTAAGCAGTAGAAAGTTATTAGTCATCCAATTTTTTATATCAGTTATGCATTCTGTTAATTTAGTGAATTTGTTCGTTTCATCAGGATGAGAAGAAATATAGAGCTGAGTATCATCAGCGTAACAATGAAAGCTAATGCCATGCTTCCTAATAACTGCACCCAAAGGAAGCATGTACAGGGTGAAAAGCAATGGTCCTAGTACTGAACTTTGAGGAACTCCATACTGAACCCGTGATTGATATGACATCTCCTCATTTACTGCTACAAACTGATAACGGTCAGATAAGTATGACTTGAACCAGGCTAATGCAACTCCACTAATGCCAACATAATTTTCAAGTCTATTCAGAAGGATTTTGTGGTCGATTGTATCAAACGCAGCACTAAGGTCCAGTAACACTAACAGAGAGATACAACCACGATCGGATGATAAGAGCAAATCATTTGTAACTCTAATGAGAGCAGTCTCAGTACTATGATATGGTCTGAATCCGGACTAGGAACCTTCTGTGTGGCTGATTGTTCCAGACGGACCGTTTTTGACTGCTGCACTGCTGTTTCCTGTCTGCTCGAGTGGATTGTGTTTGTACCGTCGTATAAACTTGATTTTTGTTTTAGATCTTAAACTCGACGTTCGTTTATATTGCTAAATACAATATTAGATTATTTAATACATTGTAATCATTAGCTTTTAACTAAGTCGCTAAACGCATTAGCATTGTGCTATCTTACTGTCCGTGCATACAGCGTTTTTCTCGCTCGCATCTTTTTTCGCGACTTCATCAAACAACTGGTCAACAAGTTGGATCAACACACCCGGTGGGTCATGTCATCTTCTCTCGAAATTGTTACTTGCACTTCCTGCTTCATGCATAGTCTTTCTGTCTCTGTCAGCTGTGAAGGCTTCACATGTGATAAATGTAGGGACATAGTTAGGCTGACAGAGAAGATCTCAGAATTAGAGACACGCATCCAAACTTTAATCGAGGATAGTAAGAATGCAAGGGCTTTAGATACTACTTTGGATGCGACTAGCTTAGCAAACCCTGTACATTGTTCGGTTCCGGTTGTAGAGCCCGTGCAGCAGGGCAACTGGGTGACTGTGAGACGGCATAATCGCGGGTCAAAAAACCACTGTTCCATTCCGATCGGAACATCAAACAGGTTCTCCCCACTCAGTGACGCACCCACTGAGAAACCTGTTGAAAGTGCCCTAGTGATTGGTGATTCTATTACTCGGAATGTGAAAATAGAGACTCCAGCCACCATAGTCACATGTTTGCCGGGAGCCAGAGCGCCTGACGTCAAAGCAAATTTAAAAGTGCTGGCTAAGGCTAATCGTAAATATTCTAAGATTGTTATTCACGTCGGTGCTAATGATGTCCGACTTCGCCAGTCGGAGATCACTAAAACTAATATTAAAGAGGTGTGTGAACTCGCAAGTACGATGTCAGGCACTGTAATTTGCTCTGGCCCCCTTCCTATGCACAGGAGTGATGAGATGCTTAGCAGATTATCCTCACTCAATGGCTGGATGTCTAAGTGGTGCCCACAGAATGACGCGGTTATGCTATTTATACCGTCTGTCTGCCAGATCTGCATCGCGCTACGATTGGCCAGTTGTCAACTGGCGTTATCCTATAAGGTTTCAGAAATGACGTGAAGGGTAGGAGTTCCCAAATGCATTCATTGCAACATCTCATTCCTACTCTCGAAAGGGAACGCGCTTCTGCGCGCCTCTATTTTAATTCGGTAAAAACATAACGTCCACGTAAGCAGCGGCTGATCTTGGCAGGATACACGTAAATTTATATATTTTTTTCCGTAGACAAAACGGTCTCCGCGGGTCGCATCCTTCGGTAATTTGGGGACCTCTGATGTGGAGACTGAAGAGCCGCAAAAGAGCAGTCAAAGAGCCGCATGCGGCTCGCGAGCCGCGGGTTCGCCACCCCTGCTATAGAGACTGTATCTGTTCCCCGAATTAGCAAATACAAAAAACTCTCAAAACCGTTTAAGAGTAAAAATTTAATTGATTTACAAACAACTAAGAACGGATTTAACACAATTGAACAAATGATAAAAGCTTGGGTTACTAAATATACAATCCCTTTCCTCAAAAGCACTTATTGTAAATGATATGATTACAGATCATAAACTAGATGTGCTGTGTTTGACAGAAACTAAAACCAGACCATATGAAGAATCGTCTATTAGAAGATATGGAAGAATCGATATTACTTTAAATAAGTCCACCCCTCAAGATTACTGTTATTAACATGAGCCTCGTCTGAAAGGTAAAGGAGGAGGTGTTGCTGTAATTTATAGTAACACGATCTGTACTGCTCAAAGGTCTAAATTAAAATATAATTATTTTGAAGTGATGGTCCTTAATGTAAAATTATCTAGTGCAAGTAATAATTCCTGTTTAACTTTTGTGCTGGCTATTCTATACAGGCCACCAGGGCACCATACAGACTTTATCAAAGAATTTGCTGACTCTCAGAATTAGTAATGTCTGCAGATAAAGTCATAATTGTCTGTGATTTTAATATCCATGTAGATAATGAAAAAGACGCATTGGGATTGGCATTTAGAGACATCTTAAACTCTATTGGAGTTACACAACATGTATCAGGACCCACTCATTCTCGTAATCATACTTTTGATCTAATATTGTCATATGGGATCAATGTTGATACTGTTCAAATTCTGCAGCAGAGCGATGACATCTCAGATCATTACTTAGTTGCGTGTAGATTACCTTTAGCCAAAGTCTAAAAACAAACTCCCTGTTATAAATATAGTAGAACTATCACGCCTAACACAAAACACAGCTTTATAAATAATCTTCCTGATCAGTTTCATCTACTTAACATCCCAGATTGCCTAGAAGAACTTGATGTTGCAACAGAAACTATTAACTCTCTCTTTTCCACCACTTTAGACACTGTTTCTCCGTTGCGCTTAAAGAAGATTAAAGAAAATAGTCCAACACCGTGGTACAACGAGCACACCCGGGCCCTCAAGAGAGCAGCCAGAAAAATGGAGCGGAGCTGGAAAAAAACTATGCTAGAGGTTTTTCGCATTTCATGGAAAGACAGCTCTATTGCGTTCAGAAAGGCCTTAAAATCAGCTAGATCTGCTTACTTTTCTACCCCCTTAGAAGAAAACAAATACAACCCTAGGTATTTATTTGATACAGTGACTAAATTAACAAGAAATAAAGCCTCAACCCCAGATGCTTTAAAACAGCACAACAGTAATGACTTCATGGACTTCTTTACTTGCAAAATTCATAATATTAGAGAGAAAATTATAACCATGTAACCGTCTACTACAATATCACAAAATACAGTACATTTTAGTGTCCCTGAAGAAAAATTCCACTCCTTCATTGCTATTGGGGAGGAAGAATTGTTTAAACTCGTTAAATCATCAAAATCAACAACAAGTATGCTAGACCCAATACCAACTAAGCTACTGAAAGAGATGCTTCCAGAGATCATAGATCCTCTTCTTAATATTATTAATTCATCTTTGTCATTAGGATACGTACCAAAAACCTTTAAGCTGGCCGTAATTAAACCGCTTATTAAAAAACCACAACTTGATCCTACAGAATTAGTTAATTACAGGCCGATATCGAATCTACCTTTTTTGTCAAAGATTCTAGAAAAGGCAATATCTCACAATCCTTCCAGTGGATTGTTTTCTCCTTTTTCTCATTCTGGGTCTAAAGTCGCTCGAGAAGCTTATGTTAGGTTGAGTGAAACGGGTTTGATTCCCAGGGAAAGCAAGAACTGATTAGAATGCCAATGTGTTTCTTGAATGCGATGATAAAAGTGTCTGATAAATGCATGAATGTGAATGTAATAAATGTTACCAATGTGAATCCAAAGGATTTGTATCTTGCCTTTAAATCGCATCAGTTGTATTTGTTTCGATATGCATGACTTGAGCAGTGGCATGTTCATAATAATAAATAGTGTTTTGATTAGTGCTGGTTCTTTCCTTTGGGAAGTTCAAGGACATGGAGGGAAACTTTGCCTGACCTCTGGAAATTCTGTAGATGATTTTGAGGAGGATATTCCCCATAATCTCCATTTTCCGCTGATACCGCTCAGCTTCAAGTCTCTTGCGTCTCCTATGTTTTCAAGTGTCCTAAGTTTCCACCCAGCCTCCCGCTTGCACCTCCTCTACCAGAGCCAGCCAGTTCCCCAGCCCTGCCACCGCTGCTTTCTGTCTGTCCCTCAGATCATCTTCTGCCTGTCTGCCATGGCTCCCTTGTCCCTCTGTTTCCACTTTGGTCAGGCATCATCCTGGTTCCACAATAGGATTTGTTGCTTCCGGCTGCACCTCTGCCCTCCAGCCCTTCAGCTCCACCGGGCTCTGCCATCCCTCTGTCTCCACCGTGGTCTTCCCCTGCCTCCATCTCGCTCCCATGAGCCATCACCCTCCCTCTGTCTCCACCATGGTCTTCCCCGCCTCCATCTCACTCCCATGAGCCGTCACCCTCCCTCTGTCTCCACCATGGTCTTCCCCTGCCTCCATCTTACTCCCATGAGCCGTCACCCTCCCTCTGTCTCCATCATGGTCTTCCCCGCCTCCATCTCACTCCCATGAGCCATCACCCTCCCTCTGTCTCCACCATGGTCTTCCCCGCCTCCATCTCACTCCCATGAGCCGTCACCCTCCCTCTGTCTCCACCATGGTCTTCCCCTGCCTCCATCTTACTCCCATGAGCCGTCACCCTCCCTCTGTCTCCACCATGGTCTTCCCCGTCTCCATCTCACTCCCATGAGCCGTCACCCTCCCTCTGTCTCCACCATGGTCTTCCCCTGCCTCCATCTCACTCCCATGAGCCGTCACCCTCCCTCTGTCTCCACCATGGTCTTCCCCGTCTCCATCTCACTCCCATGAGCCGTCACCCTCCCTCTGTCTCCACCATGGTCTTCCCCTGCCTCCATCTCACTCCCATGAGCCGTCACCCTCCCTCTGTCTCCACCATGGTCTTCCTCTGCCTCCATCTCACTCCCATAACCCGTCAGGTCCAGCTTTGCCCTCTGGACCGGCGGTGTCATTCTGGCTCTGTGTCTCATCTTCCCCGTCCGGGTCTCTGTCGCAGGAACTGACATCTCCCAGGCCTCCACCATGACTCCTTCCTCCTACAACATCACTGCCTGGCTTCTCCTGCTCCTGTGCTCCTCCAATCTGCCTGCTGTTGCTGTGTTTTATTCCTGTGTACACTTCCTCTGTTTAGTTCCAGTTATCCCTTGCTCATTTTTTTCCACGGCTACCTTCATTTTTCTATACGTATGCCTTCACCTGCCCTCAGTTACCCCTTGGTTTCCTTGTGTATTTAAACCAGTTTTAATGCGTTTTTGTTGATCCTGTATGTGTGTTTCATGTTGTTGTTTATCTTGCCTTTCTGGTCCAGGTTGGTTTCTGCTGGTTAATGCTGCTTCATTCTGGTTTATGCTGGTAAACAAGTCAATAACAAGGGTTATGAGAAGATCTCTTTAAATGAGACTGTTAATGACAACTTGATAATGAATGTTCAAAATTTGGCAAAAATAGAATTACACTAAAATATAATTAATTTAACTAAAGGGCTTCAACAACCTTAGTACCATACAAAATAAATAAAGCCAAACTATGTAATAAGGTTTGTAATAAGTGAATTTTACTTATAAAATTTAATCATAAATTTAATCATAAACTTATAAAATTTTCTTTTTGTTCCTGTTGTTCCTCTATTCTTCAGTGCTTCTGCTTGTTAACCACAGGTGTAATCACTAATGCTCAAGCATCACTTGTCGAGTGTTACTTCAGTGTTACTTTTACTCTCTGAGATTGAGACCTTAAGAAAGCTGATAAGTGTTCATTTAACACAGTGTTCATTTTCTGTGTACCAGTAAACATGTAACCAGCTGTAACGTGTTGGTGCGGGATGACGAAGGCACTGTATTTATTAAACAAAAATGAAAAGACTTTAAATATAAACAAAAGGGCACACTTGTGCAAAACAGAAGCTACCATGGAGAACTAGGAAAACACGGAACAATTCCACACATAGAAACATGTTTAAATGGAAACCAAAACAAAACAGCGCACTTGTGCAGAACTCTGAGGAACATGGAAAAACACGTTTAACAACTAACAAAACACATGGGCTTTTATACACAAGATGATGGGGAACACGGGATAACTTGTGTTAAGGCAGGAATGGGCAACATCGGTCCTGCAGAGTTTAGCTTCAACTGGGATAAAAGAAAAATCGTACTAGCCTGTAGCCTCAGTATTCCTGAAGACAGTGCTTAGCTTGTTCAGGTCTGTTTGATTAAGGTTTTTATTTACCGTGGACAAAAACTCAAACAGTGGCTTGGAGAAAAGACAACAACCCATCTGTAATATTTCCTCAAGGTGCTCTCTTGTGTTTTATGACAATTAGCCCTCATTCAAAGCCCACAGCAACAAGTCAACAGTAGATAATAACCAGTAGGCAATAAACAGTTGGCAATAGTCTTTCACTTTGTTGTTTTTGTAGTGCTGTCATGCAAGCTGTGTTTACAAATGCTTTAACCAAATTTGAGTATCCAGAAATATGGTTTCTGGAGTATTTTGTATGCATGTACTGCTGTGTTATATTTTTTTAATCTTTCTAGAGTCTTAATATTATAAGTGTTTCTTATAATGGGCCTTCTGCAGATCATTCCATTGCAATTGAAAAAATAAATTATTGACACATTTTTGCTGACATTGACTGTCCTGTTGTTTATTTGCACTGCCTTAGGATTGCAAGTGTCCTGGGACAGGTGAGGGAGTGAGTGGGAAACCCATTGCTGTCCTCATGGATGAGGTGTCGGGACGGAGGCACTCCAACCATCCTTTCCTCTTTCCCTCCATTCTTGAGGACACACCAGGCCAAGTTCAGCAGTGGATGACCAAGACAAAGAGGAACCAGCACCAGCCAAGAGAAAAAGAGACAGAGAGGACAATCTGATCAATATAATTAAGGAGGACATGAGGTTTCAGAGAGAAGCGGAGGATAGAATTGACTGACTGTTTTCTGTTCTACATTTGCTTGTTATTATTTGTGGTTAGTGTTATACAATGGGTACGGAAAGTATTCAGAAAGTAAATTTTTTCCTTATTAATGTACACACACCTCCCCATATTGACAGAAAACACAGAATTGTTGACATTTTTGCAGATTTATTAAAGAAAAACTGAAATATATCATGGATCTAAGTATTCAGAGCCTTTGCTCAGTGTTTAGTAGAAGCAGCTTTTGCTCTAATACAGAGCCATGAGTCTTTTTGGGAAAGTTTTTCACAGCTGTATTTGGGGATCCTCTGCCGTTCCTCCTTGCAGATCCTCTCCAGTTCTGTCAGGTTGGATGGTAAACGTTAGTGGACAGCCATTTTTAGGTTTCTCCAGAGATGCTCAGTTGGTTTAAGTCAGGGCTCGGACTGGCCGTTAAAGAACCGTCACGGAGTTGTTGTGAAGCCACTGCTTCATTATTTTAGCTTGTGTGCTTCGGCTCATTGTCTTGTTGGAAGGTAAACCTTCGGCCCAGTCTGAGGTCCTGAGCACTCTGGAGAAGGTTTTCCTCCAGGAAATCCCTGTACTTGATTCACTGCTGGGACTGTGTTGGACCGGTGATGAGCAGTGCCTGGTTTTCTCCACACATACCGCTTACAATTAAGGCCAAAAAGTTATATCTTGGTGTCATCAGACCAGAGAATCTTACTTCTCACCATTTTGGAGTCCTTCAGTCATTTTTTAGCAAACTCCATGCAGCTTTCATGTGTCTCGCACTGAGGAGAGGCTTCCGACTGGTGGAGCTGCAGTGATGGTTGACTCTCAACAACTTTCTCCCGACTGCATCTCTGGAGCTCAGCCACAGTGATCTCTGGATTCTTCTTCACCTCTCTCACGAAGGCTCTTCTCCCCCGATAGCTCAGTTTGAATGGATGGCAGCTCTAGGAAGGGTTCTGGTCGTGCCAAACGTCTTACATTTAAGGATTATGGAGGCCACTGTGCTCTCAGGAACCTTAAGTGCTGCAGAAATGTTTTTGTAACCTTGTCCAGATCTGATCTTGCCACAATTCTGTCTCTGAGCTCTTCTGCAGTTCCTTTGACCTCATGATTCTCATTTAATCTGACGTGCACTGTGAGCTGTAAGCATTGTTTTTGCTAAAAATAATGAAACTTATTTGTGTTGATTAAACATTGTTGTTTGATCCCTCTTTTATTTTTGTAATTTGTAATTTGCAAATGAAACAAAATAAATTGTTCTGCACTTTTTTACGTACAGTACCTTTTTTTTACAACTATTTACATTTATGCTTTTGGCTGAAACTTTTATCCAAAGTGACTTACATTGCATTAAAAGAACACAATGAATCAGGGCTTTCCCTGGAATCGAACCCATGACGTTGGTGTTGTAATCACCAATGCTCTATTGACTGACCTACAGGAAAGCTATGATACAAGATAAGTTACATTCAAGATCACGAAAACAAAGAGAAGTATAAATTAACAGTACTTAAAAACATTTGTAAGTCTGTTTTCATTGATTTGAGCAGGAGACGTTGGTGCTGCTGGACTAGGACGGCTCTATAGTAGAGAGACTGATGAGGCCTCTGTCCGCGGGACATCCTATGGGAAGAGTGTGTATTTCCTCTGTCCACTGCATTGTTTCCCAACAGGTTTGCAAAGCTGACTCAGCTGACAGCTGCATGTCTCTGAGATGTTTTCAGAAAGAGGGAAGAATAAATTAAACGAGCTGCTGACTCTGTCTATCCCTGATCTATAAGACCACTTCTTTGTGTTTCTATTATATTGTCACAGTGATGTCGTGTCTCGTAACTTCCTGTTTCCTTCTGTGTGATCCCACTGTATTTCCTGCACCTGTACCATCAGCCACTCCCCTTGTTAGTTTCGTCACCTGTTCCCCATTACCCTGTGTATAAAAGCCCTCTTGTATCCCTTTGTCTTTGTCAGGTGTTGAAAGTGTATCTGTCAGTGTTAGAGTGTGTGCTGTGTTCTCTGTGTTTCCAAGTTCTTACTCTTTCCCTGAGATATAATATGGGCCCATAATCGCGCTTAAAGTACTGTGGTCACGGATGAAAAGTAATAAGCGTAAATCAAAAAATTAAGTGAAAAAAAAAAAAAAAAATAACAAGCATGAATCAAAACTTCAAACGCATTAAAAACGTAAACTTGTTTGTGTGTTCTTAAATACTATGCTTTCATTCCTCTGTGTTTTGTGTTCTTTTCCATTTTCTGCTCATACGTTATTCAGAGTCTCTGCTCTTTTCCCCTTCGTTATCGTTTCCACGTTCTGCGTTTATTTTTCAAAAAGTTGCAGTTCAAGTTTCATGTAAATGAGGGTGGGTTTAAGCGTCACCATTGGTCCACTGGTTCTAGATTGACAGCTCCTCCTCCAGCCAATCAGTAGAAAAGGGGAGTTGACGTCACTCCGGTTGGACTCACGGCTTACAGACTTTTAAAGTAAAGTGCACAATCTTAAGAGAGCCGTGAGTCTCTGTACTGGACTTTATAAAGTTATATTCAACTGCAACAGGAATAATTGTTTTTTTAAAACAGGGTTGAAAACCAATCTGGGTGGTTTGATTCGCTGAATCAGAGCAAGTTTTCACACCCATACAGAGAGACACGGTAGCGAAGAACTACAATTAGGATTGGGAGTTTGAGAACAGGTGGGAATATGACCCTTTCAGAAGGAGGATTAGGAGCCTTTAGAGGGTTGCTTAGGGTGACTTGATTGATTAGTTAGACCTAGATTATTATAATGGGGACATCAGCCCCAAGACGGTGGTCCAGTCAAAACCATTCAGTGGTTAGAGCATTGTCTGCGTACGTTCCCATCCCAAACTGGTTACCAGTGGGGGGACACTGTACTGCAACAAGCACTGTCCTTCAGATGAGGCGTTAAACCGAGGTCCTGACTCCTGACTCTCATAATAAATCCAATGGCACTTTTTGCAAAGAGTAGGGGTGTAACCCTGGTGTCCTGGCCAAAATTCCTTCCACTGGCCCTTATCAATCATGGCCTCCTAATCATAATCTTTCCGTTGGCTCTCTCCCTCCCTCTCCTCTCCACCTACAGCGTGTGTGTGGTGATGCACTGGCGCTGCTGGACTGTGGCTCCGTCACTTCATCTAAGTGGATGCTGACACTGGTGGTGGTTGAGGAGATGATGTGATTGTAATGTGCTTTGGGTGTACAGCAGTACATATAAAAGCGCTGTATAAATGCATTCAGTCATTCAACCTAAAATGTTCACCTTGGTCCATTAATGTACATAATAAAGAGAAGTACTATACACTATGTTCAATGGTGTGTTGGTAATATATAAATCAGCAGTACTATTCGAATAAATTAAAACCTAATACAGTGGAATCTGGTTATGTTGACGGCCTCAGGGTTTGCAAAAAAGCGTTGAGATAACCGATGATGGAGATAACCAACAGCCAATATGGCGATTTGTTTGATGAAGCGATCGGCATGCTATAAAAATGTACACACACTGTATATATTTGCTAACAACAAAAGGCATTTGTGCAGCAACTAACAGCAGAGATTTACCAGAATACAATAAAAACACCTTCCATTCTCCATACAAATCTTTCATTATATTCTCCAACATTGCAAACACAATTTCACTCACAGCGTAAACAGTCACACACACATAAACACATTCGCTCATAACACAGTTATTTCACTCAGACACAGTTCTGATAGTGTTGCACACGCGGTTAATATGGTTTCTTTACAAACTCTAAAATGCTTTGTTGCTTTTTGCCTTTAACAGTCTGCTGGAAAACAAATGCTTCTAAGCTTCTGTCAGTAACAACGTCTTTGTCGATGTCAATGTAATCTGGGAACTCCTGGACAGTGAAGGTGAACTCCTGCGCCTCTTCCAAGACAGCGTCTGTAAGCTTGATGTTTGTGCGAGTTGTTCAGCGTCTGCACGGCTCTGCGCCGCAAGAGTGAGTGAAGCGTCACTGGAGAGATGATGCTCGTGATGCTCGTGCAACATGAACTCAGAGCATGCGCACTGAACTCGTACTATCATTAGTCACGGGATCCAGATAACTGATGTGAAGTGGAGACTTTGTCCCTCTTTTGTGCTCGAGATATCAGGGTTCGGCGACATAAAAGAATCGACAGTTTGGCGGTTCCACTTCAAAAACGTCGACATAACAGGGTTGGCGAGTTAACCGAGCTCCAGATAAGTGGGTTCAAACTGTACAGTAATACCTCGAGAAACCTTCGAGCAAATTTTTGCTTTGAGATGTGAGTAAATATTTGAGATACGAGTAAATATTTGAGATACGAGCAGCTTCCAGACGCTAGAGGTGTTCAGCACTCGCAGCAGCTCAAGCTCCTCATTTATGGGTAATTGCATATGATCTCCACTAGAGGCAGCTTGGTTTTACAGCGGGGGTTACCGGGGGCAACGAGTGATTCACCAGTATTAAGCTGGGAGCAGCACGAGTTATGAGTGTTCAATAATAATACATATGAGCTTCTGAGTCTATCCAATACACAACACGGGAACAAACACTACACTTCCAAATTGTGTTATGTTATCCCTCCTCCTCTTCCTCCTCCTCCACACATGTCGTCATTATCTGCTACTGTATCGTCTGTCCCAAAGGCAAGAACTCATAATTAAAACCACATTTTATTTTATATCACAGGAATCCTTGTATACTATAATTTTGTGTGTGTGTGTGTGTGTCTATAGCAATTAAAAACATGTTTTTTCCATTGTCATTAGCACTAATAAGGGAGTTTTTTCAAAGGGCTGGAACAGATTTTTTCTGTTTTTTTTCTGTTATTTCTTATGAGGAAAATTGATTTGAGATTCGACCAATTCAAGTTACGAGCTCATCTTGGAACGGATTATGCTCGTATCTCAAGGTATTACTGTACTTACAATTACAAAGTGTAATTTCTCTAAAACCGTCTCACAGAAGAGGCAAAGTTGAGAAGGATCCATCTGTTGTAGCCTTCATTTCATGGGAAACAAAGGCTGCATTTGAATGAACCTTCAGTTTAGGACAGTGTTCGTCACACCGCTGTGATGCAATCGGCTATACCGTCCACTTTAACAAGTCTCTGTGTGCGTCCTTAGAAGGATGTAACCCCTGAATTAGGACACAGCTCCAGTGAATATCGATGCTCTTTGGTTTTCACAGTGAATTGTGGGACTTTCAGTCCACTGGAAGGATTCAGTGATTCAGACTGCCGACTGAGATGCACTTTCGTAAAAAACTGTGGACTTTTGGAACGATTGTCTTTGGTGAAGTTGAACAAAAACAGAAAAAGTTCTAAGTCTGAAATTAAAGTCAACTAATTTTAACTTCTTTCTTTATCCAACTACTGTATAACATCAGTAGACAATCACATTTGCGATCATGCTGAGTTTATAACAGCACTCAATATCCTATTATAGATATTTAATATTTAATAAAAAAATTTGCCCATTTGATCATGTTTAAGGTTCGAGCCTGGAGTGAATCGGGCTGTGTTGCGAGCGCTAGTGGAGGCCTCTGCTGTTAAATGGGTAAAACAGCAAAGCCTCTTCTTTCCCAGAGCTACCGGATTGACCTCATGGAGGAAAACATGAGGGAATACATTCCTTGGCTTCCAAAGGAAACTTTCTGTGCTAATGCGCTCCAGTTCTTTGAGGGACACTATCCCGGCACAACATAGACTGCGGCGAGACCCTCCTGCAAAAGGACAGGAACCTTTTATCCATTACTGTGCCCAGAACAAACGCCTGATGGCAATTGGACCCTGTGGCCTAGTAATGTCCACTTCCTCAGCTTATGGAGGCAGGACTGGTGACAAATCCCTTACATTCGACTCTGGGTCTCAAGAGTCTCTGCATCCAGGAGACGAGGCTGACGGAGAGTGAAAGGAAGGAGAAGATCTCAGAAGAAGCACAAGGGGATTGATGGCTGATGTGAGAGTTCATATAGAGCGATTACATGCAGACTAAAGAACTATTTCACAAGTTTTGCCATTCAACTTTGCACAAAAATTTATGAAATTCTGAAATGTGCACAGTAATGAGTAACCTGCGACGTGACATAAGCCACGAAGATGCTGAGTTAGATTGCTTTTATCAACAAAGCAGTCAGTTTTGCTTTTATTATTGCAAGCATCAACTCATTAGGCCTAATGCACAAAAGACTTGCTCAGTCAAATGTTAAATAGTGACAAAGTTTATTAAAGACATTATCAACAACACTACACAATTCCTTGTTTAACTCTCAATCATTACAATCCTGTGATGCAAGCCGAGCATCAGAAAAGGGGTTAAAAACCACAGAGGTGAATTAATTTGATCTCAGTTCACGTGTGAATGCTTGTTACCAGCTGAAATAGCAGCAGTGTCCTAGTTTTTTGTTGGTAGTGGTAAAATAACGATAGAACTGGAGGAAATACTGCACCACAGAGAAAGATGTGATGCTCATACCAACCTGAAGGTGGCGCTCAAAGACAGCAGGACTGGGATACTGGCACGAGATTTACATCTTTCTCTATGGAGCTCCTTTTTCTCTTTTCTGTGGATAAGGATGAAGTGATGTTGAAATGATGTTGATTGCTCTCAGCTCTCTAGAGGTGCAGGAGATCTAGATCAGGGTGTCAATCTTAGTTCACGGAGGGCAAGTGTCCCACAGATTGAGCTCCAAAACACCGGCTTGGAGGTTTCCAGTAATCCTGAAGATATTGATTAGCTGGTTCAGACCGGTTTATTATTAGCTGTGCAGGACAGGAACTGAGTTTGATCTCTGATCTAAACCCTTGCATTCCTACCTGTGTTGGGAAGAGAGTGAATTAGAGAAATTAAATGAATGAACTTCCACAAAGCTGCTTGTGTCTATGTGAGGGAAGTGAATAATCATCAATAAGTAGGTTCTTTGAGATTATGTCCAGTGTTTATTAAAGGTGCATTTTCATTCAAAGGCACAGTATGCTGATTTTGCCACTAGAGGTCGCTTATTTCAAAACAACAAGCTTGATGACGCTGTGAAGGAGCAGGGAATTATGGGATTTGTCGTCTGGAATGGAATCAATCTGACGGGACTCACAAATCATGTTCATGGATGAGCTAAAGAAAAAAAGTTTCAGAACCACTACATTTGATCACAATTACATTTCTTGGAGTTAACTTTGCCGACAGAACCTGCTGCAAACAATAACAAATAATTGTGGTCTGTGGTGGCAAAATCTTTTATCAATTCTGAATAAGAGACAAATATCCCAATTGCAATTTATAAGGTTTATTTTCTCATGAGAAAAGGTCAACAGTCATACAGACATCCGAAGCTGTCCTGCAGAGTGTGAGAGAGAACGGAGTGTTTTACATTCTAGATTTTACAGAATAGAAAGTACAATTGATGTCACACAATAATCAATAATGTCAAGAAACAAAACATAATCATGAATGAGAATAAAAAGAAAACATTTCATTTAAACTCCATCACAGGTCCATGACCAGTGTTGGGGAAAGATCATTTGAAAAGTAATGCATTACAATATTGTGCTACTCCCTTAAAAACACAGCTAATTGCACTACTCGGTTACTTTTTCAGAAAAGTAATGTTACATTATTTTGCGTTATTTTTTCTGTTCGGCCATTCTCGGTTGCAGAAGAAGAAAGTTTAACACTTACTTCACCAATAAAATCTAAACATTTAAAGTCATTGGTTTCTGGTTGAACTGAATCCTTGAAGGTCAGCAGCAGGTGCATCGTTCAATAAAGTGAGATTAAATACATACGCAACTTTAACATAAAACCTGTTTTCTGAAACCTCCTCCAGAAGGACTTGCACACCATAACACTGGAATGACATATTGATTAAAACAAATAAACACTTAAACACTACGAATTGTTCAAAATAACATTTATAATACGCATTTAGAGAATCGCTAGGAAACGTAAATGTATAAGTGGATGAGGCATGCTTTTATGATGTGTTTCCGCTCGCGTGTCGTCATTGCCGGCGGCGTGACGTCATCGCGTGTGCAGCTGCGCGAGAGCAGGATTCACAGCTGATCCGCGAGCAAACACTGGAGAGGTGAGTTCATCACACTCATTCACTGGAGACTTTCACCTTTCATCTGTGAGGGATGCGGGAACGACATCATCATCATCACACTGTACGACTGACTGCACGATGACGTTTATATTTATTCATAGACACACACACACGTTTGCTGGCTTGTGACGTAAGAGTCCATACGCGGTTAATGTTTCGGCGTTTCCTAGCTTTCGATAATCGGGTTTCCATTGAGACATTCGTCTCTCTCTCTCTCTCACACACACACACACACACACACACACACACACACACACACACACACACACACACACACACGCTCCCTCTATTTTCATTTTTATTATTTATTTATTTTTCATTCTCTATAATGTTTTGGAAAGTGTTTTAAATTTGCGAGTGCCTGTGCGAGTGTGTGTGTGTGTGTGTGAGAGAGAGAGAGAGGTGTATGGGCATCAGTGTATAATGTTCACTGGCTCTATAATGTTTTGGAAAATGTAGAGTAAGTAAAGGGTTTTTAAGAGTGTGTGTGTGTGTGTGTGTGTGTGTGTGTGTGAGAACGCATCACTGATTGTTCGACTCTCTTTTTATGACGGTCATCAATGTATTTTGCTGCTAGTAAGATACAATAATTTTTTTCACTTAATATTGAAGTTGTTTTATTTAATTTTCTAAAGTCAGGGCAAAATATTAAATTTTGTATAATTTCTTTCTATTTAAAAATAAATGGTTATAGCAGCTGGTGAGGGAGTGTTGCTCTGTCTCTCTCCTCCACAGTCTCAGTGTGAACAGATGCGCCTCTCTCACTCTCTCTGGCCAGTTCAGTTCTCTCTCGCTCTGACAGGATGAGAAAGAGAGTGTGTGTGTGTGTGTGCACAGAGTGCTTCCTGTAAACCTAAGCATGCACTGGATGGTTTGTTAAATCTGTTTGTCCAGTTATGCTGTTATTACAGTTTAAACTGAGGCTTCTCTTGCTTTGGTTTGCCGTGTTTTGCTCCTGCAGACACTGAGAGTTCACGTTAGTGTAACGGCCTCTGATCTAAATGATGCATAAAGCTTCAGGTGTTTCCTTCGTCTGTGTTCAGGTGCTCGATGTGTTGTCATGTCAGTAAACCATGATGAAGTATGACAATTTTATTCAATTATCATATCGATTCTTCCACGTCGAAGGCTTACCTGGATGGGAGACGTCCTGGGAAAATAAGCTTCTGCTGGAGGAGTTAGAGAGTCGTTCCCAGTGTAGTGATGATACACTATCCTTAATACACACCGTGCTTGCAACATCAAGGTCATGGGTTTGACTCCCAGGGAAAGCAAGAACTGATTAGAATGGCAGTGTGTTTCTTGAATGTAATGCAAGTCACTTTGGATAAAAGGATTGAGCAGGATTGAGAGGCTTCCCTGTGCGGCTCGTTACTCTCTGGCCTCCACCTCCATTACATCTGCATTCATCTCAACATCCACTCCACCACGGACAGAACCAAGTCCCTTCCTGCGCTTACTATTTTTTTCGATAACCTGTGACACAATAAGGAAGAAAAGATCCAACGCTTCCATTTGTTCTCAATTTAAAATACAGGATTTTTGCTTCAGAGTATTATATGTTTGTTCGGAGCATTTTACGGCAGATTCACTTGTTAAACGGGCACAATATTTTGCAGGGTTCTTGAAGAAAGATGAAGCAGTTCCAGGTGTTTTGGATCTGACGGCAGCCTCATCACAGAGTGAGTAAACTGTTTAATGACGCTTTAACTGGCAGGTCTCGTCTGTTTTGCCTTTGTTGAATGTTTCCTTGTCTTGTGCTCAGGTTTTGTCTGGTCATCCTCATTTCCTGTTCCCACGCCCTCTTCTTTAGTCCTTGTTTCCTTCAGTGTGTTCACCTGTTCTTCCTTTATATCATGCTCCTTACCCTCAGGATTTCGCTGGTTTATTGTGTGCACGATTCTTGCTGTACTTCTAGGGTTTGATATTGTTTCTATTCAGTCTTTTATTTAATTTTCATCTAGTTCTTGTCGTGGTTGTATGTGGTTCAGGGTGAAGGTGAGGAGGCAAGGATGAACTTAAATTCTTTAATTACGCGAAGTCAAAATAGCCACGTTAAATACAACCAAAAGTCACGTATCTTGCAAAAACATGAAACACAGGGAAGATGTGCATGAGGGATGATTGAGGGAAGCAGACACAGCTGACAAGACTAACGAGGTGATTGATAACGAGACGGGTGAGTGGAAAAACACTGGGAGAATCACGTTGGGAACCAGGAAGTAAACAGAAACACGACAGACACGTAACAGTTCTCTGCAAAGATGCAGTGTTGTTTGTTTCTTCCATTTGTAGTTTGTCATTTATTTTTGCAGAGTTTTTCACCTTGCTGCTAGTTTATCTCATTTCTTTTCTAATTCCAGTAAATTCTAGTTTGATTTCTCCAGCCTGTTCTCCGGTCGTTTTCCCTGGCCTGTCGAATGGACCGCGTTCCCACCTCACCGATCACGTTTGGTTCTTCTGTTGAGAAATATCACTCCTCCGCTCATTCTGCACAATCTGCACTGGAGATTCCTCTCCAGTAATGTGTGGTTTCTGTTTATCCGGGTCCAGCTTTAACGGTTATCTGTGCTGAATCTGCCGTCTGCTCTGAGAGCACATTCAGATATTCAGGGAGAAATGAGCAGAGAGAGGTGAATAATTAATATCCCTGTGCATGATGGGAACGGCTGCTGACCTTGAAAGCTTTCAGCTAGACGGAGGGAACGCCAGGAGTTGATGAAGTAGGCAGTAGTGCTGCTTCAGTGGTTGTGCATTATGGGATGTATTCAGGAGCAGAGGCCACACAGAGTGGTCAGCTCTGAAGTTCAGCGCTTAGATGGTTTTATTAGAGTTAGAATTGCGTTCTGCTAGATGGATATTGAGCTGAGGGTTTTAGATCCAGCCACTGTGTTCAATCAGAACTCTTCCTGTGAGTTTCGTGGTCTCAAAAGCTGCACTCGTGACTCACGCGGGTATATAAGCGGCTGTAACGCAGAACGACGTTACAGGAAGGACGAGGCAGGAACCAGCATTTAAACTCTTTAATAATAAAAGAAAATGGGATTGGCATGGGCTATTCGTTCATACAGTAGCTGATTTGAATGTGCATCATTGCATGTGTGTGTGTGCAAATGGACTCGGATCAATAACAGCAAAAACCTCTAAGAAATGCAGTGCAATCTGAAGATGGAAGAGGCGGTTGGGTCGAAAGGAAGCCACTCGCTAAATAGAGTCTGGAGATTTGGCATTAACCGGTTTTTAACAACTGATACTTCAGCACCTTTTTAATACCAATGCAACTACATGGGGATAGATGGAAAAATCTGATTTAAGTTTAGAATTTAGTTTTAAATTCTTGCAAGGGTTTTGAGAAACGCATCTGATTGGTGTCTAGTGGACGTGACCCTAAACCTGTCATATTATACTGGCATCCTGAAATACCAGCTAATCAAATTGTCATTCAGGCAATCCACTGATGAATTTATTTTGAAAACATGTACATTTTAACATCTATATGAAGGTAATCTGCAGGATTTGTGTCCTCAGGTAGTGGGGATGGATACAGACAGAGGAATAGTGGAAGACTGGCTCTCAGAATTCAAGGTGAGTCGAGCAGAATCTGATATTAAGGGCTAATGGCTTGTGTGTGTTTCTAGATCAATCAGACCGCGGGTTCAGGAAGGACGCTGTGACCTGGCCTTACTCTCTTAATGCTTGAACACACACATATGAGGAGAGCACTGTTCGTTCAGGGGGATGCTGTAACTTTGGGGTTCTCAACGGGAGCCTTCAAAGGATGCCATAATTTGCATAGATGCATAAATATCTCAAGTAGATGATTAACAAGACACCAGAAAATGAGATGCTCTTGGGTTTAACAGTGAAGTGTTTATGAACTACAGTAATACCTTGAGATACGAGCATAATCTGTTCCAGGACGAGCTCGTATCTCAAATAAATTTTTCCCATAAGAAATAACTGGGGGGAAATTAATCAGTTCCGGCCCTCTAAAAAAACTCCCTTATCAGTGCTGTGTGTTAACTCCCTTAACCCGTAGATAACAAACACAATACAAGACTCACAGGAGATGCGGACAGAAGTCGACTAGGGCGGAGAATACATGCCAAAAAGAAACCAGTGCAAAACTAATGTTTGTAAATTACATCCGTGACATCTCGCCTGCGCGCAACACACACGCGTGACATCTCGCCTGCGCGCAACACACACGCGTGACATCTCGCCTGCGCGCAACACACACGCGTGACATCTCGCCTGCGCGCAACACACACGCGTGACATCTCGCCTGCGCGCAATACGCACGCGTGACATCTCGCCTGCGCGCAATACGCACGTAAACATTCTCCACACTTTTGCTCGCTAACACTTTTATTTTAGTCAAGGAACACATGAAGTAAAAGAGTGAGGCGGCGTGGGCTCATAGTGCTCGTCTGTAAGCTGCTTGTATCTCAAATCTTTAATCTTGTATATCAAAGGAAACATTTGATCAAAGGCTTGCTCGTTTCTCAGAATACTCATATGTCGGGACGCTCGTATCTCTTGCTGTATCTTATTTTATAAGGTCTTTAAGTTCACAGAATCTTGAGCCTAATACAGGTTATTTAAACAGGTTTAAATATATATATTTTCAATGTGTGTCAATATTCTCCTAGGCATTGTCTGAAGCGCAGCTGTCTGTTTACGCTGGAGTACTCCATCAGAAAAATACCCTGGTTCCAGCCCTCTATGGTGTGATTCAGGACCTGGACAGTGAGGTGAGTGACTGGAGGCTCAGGAATCATGATCAATCATGGATCTGAGCGTTTTCTCCTGCTCTCAGCTGCTGGAGCCCGTGTGCCATCAACTCTTTGAGCTGTACCGCACTTCAGAGGACTGTCTGCGGCGCTTTACTCTGCAGTTCCTGCCGGAGCTGGTGTGGGTTTACCTGCGGCGAGGCCGACACAGCAGCAGCTGCATAGAGGCTCTTCTGCTGGGCATTTACAACCTGGTGAGTGTTTAGATGGAGCCATGTCTTCTCTGTGTGTGTGTGTGTGTACAGCTTTCCTGTCGCTCAATTAGTAGAGAGTGGCGCTTGCAACATCAAGGTCATGGGTTCGATTCCCAGGGAAAGCAAGAACTGATTAGAACATCAATGTGTTTCTTGAATGCAATGCAAGTTACTTTGGATAAAAGCGTCTGATAAATGCATGAATGCAAGCGCGTGTGTGTGTGAAAACGGAAGCAATATGAATATGAATTTAAGTCATTGAAGAGAGATTCGCTGTAACAAGCAGCCAAACACACAGCATCATCTTGACTCAAACTCCGGTCAGTTTCATCTGTCTGTAACTTTCAAGTAATCCTGAACCCTCAAAAACACATTCAAGAGACCACTTGCACAAGCCGTTTCAGGAGGTGTGAGATTCATTTGATGCAACTGGACACGAATAAATGCGTTTGGTTGTTGATTTGTAAATTTTACTCCTTCCAAAAATGGTAAAACACATGTAGCTGCACACAGGAATTAATGGGGCTCGAGCTCTTTAAGCAAAAGGTATGTTTTATTTTGGAAAATACCATTTGCAGCCAATACAGGTAATTTAGATGAAAAATGATTAGTATTATAGCATCACTACGGCTTGATCTCCATGAAAGTTTGCTTCGTCAGGATCTTGTTGCACATGCTCCCTACTTTCGAGTTCTGGGTTTTTGTGACCATAGAGTGGTGAAATCACGTCCTCTTCAAAAGTTTTGCATCATGACATGAATGAGATTTGAATTAGTCTATATTATATTGAGTCTGTATTAGTCCATCCTGGAGGTGCAAGAACTGCCTCATGCAACAGACAGTGACAAAACTAAAGAGCAGTCAGTCAGGAACAATTGTGTATGGCCATCATCTGCAAAATCCTTCCCTTTTTAGGGTTTTTCTCACCGTTTCCTCTCCAGATCAGGGGTCTCCAAACTACAGCCCGTGAAGCCCTCTCATCCGGCCCGCGGAGACCTTTTTGTCTACGAAAAAAATGACAGAAATGTACGTGTGTCCTGCCAAGATCAGCCGCCGCTTACCTGGACGTTATGTTTTTACCGAATTAAAATAGAGGCGAGAGCGGGAACGATACCGTATTTTCCAGCATATAAGCCTGCAGATACTCCACACACTCATATCGCTCGCGGGTGTGATATATAAAATGTATAAGAGTTTTATGCATAAACATATAAAATGTGTGATTATAGCCAGCACCCTTAACCCGGGTTTGTAAAATCTGGTATAATCCGCGGGTTGTATGCGGGGAAATACAGTAACGTCATCTAGTGTCCTCCTTAGGGACGAGTTCAAAGAAGGACTGGTGGGTTTTTTCAACTTTTTTGCCTAAGAAAGACATTCCTAATGTCAACTTTTGCATTAATGTACCTTTCAATCTTTTGAACAACATGCATGTGTGAACAAACATTTTCAAGAATAAAATACGTGAAGAATAATTTGAGAACAAACTTGTCCGATGATAATCTCAGGCACTGTTGATGTTCGGGAAATCAAATCTAAATCCAGAAATGTCTGTTATTTTGGCATCCACTAATACAGGTGATCATGTGTAGTGTATCAGTGTGTTAAGTAATAAATTAATAAAATAATATTAAATAAATAATTAAAAAACACATCCATGTTTTGATTCTTTTTTATTTGGACCTTGAGTGTGTAGGCGCCCCCGAACTGCTGTTTCACAGTTAATGCGGCCCTCGGCTGAAACGTTTAAAGACCCCTGATCTAGTGCAACATTAATTTACACCAAAGCAAGTGAACCTGATGCACAATCACTTCTGCTTCCTAACTGCACAGATTGATGTCCCGGATGTTTAATTGACAGTGTTATGCTGTGATGATTATGCGTTCCCTTAACTTTTTTTGAGCAGTGTCTTAAGAACTTAAATCAGTCGCTCTTAATAAAAGCAAGTTACAAATGCATAAATTGTAATGTAATAAACCCTCACACATTGTTTATTTGTTTATTTTACAGGAAATAGTGGATAAAGATGGAAACAGCAAGCTGTTATCTTTCATGATCCCATCCTTGTCCAAACCATCCTTGTATCATGAGGTAAACAACGTGCACCTCCTGCTAAACATGACTTGATTTCCTCCCTCGAGTAACAGCCAAAACATCAGTTCTGCAGAACGAAAGATTCACATCATAGTGCAACCTCTTAATGATCTACATTATTCCCTTCTTCAACACTGATACAACACATCACTCAACACACTTCTCTTAAAGCATCTTAAAACCATGTTCCCTTTACCCCCAGATCACCCTTTGACAAAGCGGAAAATTCTTTGACAAAAAATGTATAGATGAAGCATTATAAAAATAATGCTATTCTTATGGGTTGTAATGAAACTACTGTCATATCCAGTATAGCTGACTGCTTCATCTTTGCAAACTCTCATTTAAACTCCATTACCTCATTTACAAAATCAGTCTGCAGTCAAATTCTCCTGACAAACATGTAATCCTCCAAACCATGACGGCGTTAAATATAACCATCCACCTGTTCCTCACACTGTATTCCTTCTGAAGTCTCTTCAGAAACGAGCAAATGAGCCGTTTAAACCAGTTCCTTTACACTTTAATTTACTCAACTGTTTGTCCTGTTGTCGGCAGATACGCTCGTAATTATAATGGCGTCAATTTGCTTTTGATGCGGCGCTCTCATCCATCAGCCATTAGCAAAACACAACTCCTGATCTGCAGAGTTGAGCTCCAACCAATAAGCCTGAAGGACGTGATGAGCGGAGTCCGGTCGTGGATCAGACTGAGTTTAACTTGAGTTGAATCTCTGAGCTTTGAGCTGTGCTGGCACTTTACTCTTACACCATTCTGTCTGCGTGATGAGTGGTTTTGTGTGTGTGGAGCGTGTTGTTCAGATCCTGGCACTTCAGTCTGGTTTGGTTTCAGTTCTTCATCTATGGTTTGGACATTCATGCACCATCTGTTTGTTTTCGCTCATTTTCTGTGCACTGCGTCTCCTGTGTGAGTTTGCTCATCCACTTGTCTGTCCTTGTGTATTGTGTGAGCACAGGGCTCGTCATGTTTGTTTCTATGTGCCTGTCTATTGTCTTAAGCCTGCGCTTCTTATCTGATTATTGTTTTATTTGCCCCACCTGCCCTTCCTCTTTTCCTTCTTTGTTCTCTCTGTGTTCTCTGTTCTGTGCCGGTTCATTGAAGCAATGTTGTCCTGCTCCCACCTCACCAGTCCTGTTTTCCCCCACAGAGTAGTTTTTTAATATTCATTACAAATAAAAAGCTCCTCAGCTCTGCACCATTGAGTCCTGCGTCTGCTGCTAATCCCTCAGCAAAAGGACTGTGCGCACATAGCGTGATACAAAAGCATATTTACACGCATTGTTTTTTTCACAAACGCCATTTGTAGACCATGACTTGGAATTTATTTATTATCCACAGAGTTGAAATTGTTTATTAATACAACTTGTAATACTCTTGTCCACAGTGCACCAAAGAAAAAAACTCAGACTATAGAATTGATTCCCTTGTAAGAGACTTACCATTCATTAATGATTCATGTTTAATAACTGTTTTATTCAGTGTTGGGGAGCTCCAGGAACGAGCCTGAGAACCACTGGTGTGCGTACAGTTGTGCCTTGAGATACGAGCATAATCCGTTCCAGGACGAGCTCATAACTCGAGTTGCTCGTATCTCAAATCATTTTCCCCGTAAGAAATAACAGGGAAAAAAAATCTGTTCCGGTCCTCTAAAAAACTCCCTTATTAGTGCTGATAACAATGGGAAAAACATGTTTTTAATTGATATAGAGACACACACACAAACAAACATATAAATTATAGAAACACAAAATTATAAGGATTCCTGTGATATACAATAAGTTCCCATGTTGTGTATTGGATAAACTACACACACAATAATGTGCTCAGAAGCTCATATGTATTATGATTGAACACTCATAACTCGTGCTGCTCCCAGCTTAATACTGGTGAATCACTCGCTGCCCCCGGTAACCCCCGCTGTAAAACCAAGCTGCCTCTAGTGGAGATCATATGCAATTACACATGCAATAGTTTAATGTTGTTAGATGTGCTAACCGTTAGGATACGTGGTGTACACTTTCAGACATTCTCAGACCTCAGTCATATGGCGAAAAGACATCATGCCTGAGACTAAAAGGCTTCAACCATTGGAAATAAAGGCATTATGCCTCAGATGAAATGGACTCAAGGCCTCGGTATATTTACTGTGAATAAAGAATCAAATGTATTCACTCTTCGGTCCCTGCCGCTCTGAACCGTGTGCATGTGGCGTCACATTGAGAAGAGGCAATGCAAAACTTCCACAGTCCATTTCGCCCAATAATGTCTGATTCCTTTCGGTCTGAGGTTGCTTCGCTCGATGCCTAGCTGCACGAGACCGGACACATGACGTAATGTTTCCTGAGTTCTGAAGCCTTTCCGTCATGACTGCCGTCTGAGGATGTGCTCAAATGCACACTGTAGTAAATCTCTGTTTAGTGTCTGTGTGTGTGTGTTTAGCCATCTAGTTTGGGTTCCATGGGTTTGACTGAAGGCGCTCTCTGTCATCACGACCTGATCAGAGTGATCTACAGCGGCCTGCACCCGCAGAGAGAGACTTTCACTGCCCAGAACAGGTCATTGTTGCACAATCGTGTTTGCTTACAGTCTCGAAAGGAACAGTTTTTAAAATGATCTCAAGCTGGTCAATATAGTGTTCACACACACTCTCAGCACTCGCTGCTAATGCAGGTGAATCTGTGTTCTGTTGTGTCTGCAGGTTTGAGGTGTTGTGTTTCCTGATGTTGTGTTATAATTCAGTGGTGGTCTACATGCCCCCCTCATCACACCAGGCCGTCTGCAGAATGAGCTCACGGTGAGATCTCTCCGTTCTTACCGATAGTGAGCGATTGTATTAGAAGCAGAAGAACGCCAGTAACCCAACAGATCTGACCTGAACACACTCCTGTTACAAACGTGTGTGTGTGTGTGTTCGGTTACAGTCAGAGTATGATTGGAAGCCCAAACCTCAGCCGACTCTTGATCTGTACCTGATTAGAGGGATGGATCGAGACCAGGGCTGTCAGTAGATTACACATTTTAATCATGATTAATGGCACCCTTTTTGTGAAATTAAGCAGACGCCGTTTCTTTAACACGTCAGTTGTGTCATCCAGCAATGTAAACCATCAGACGGAAGGATGATTCTCACAAAACTGTATTCTCTGCACGGTTTTCAATGAAAATGTAGGTTTCTTTCCAAAAAAGGAAACCTGGAGACTCCAAAAGGACAAGTCTGTTTATTTAAAACCAAAGCACCCATGTAGAAAACATTACACAAAACCTCTCAGAATTCACTGTATAGCAACAGCAAAGAGCTGGTTTACATTTTAGGGTCACATCGATACCAAATGTTTGCGGATCAGTATAACGGACTTGCGTGTGTTTACTGTTTGACTTCTGAACGTCACTGCAGCTTGAGTATGATCCGCATCCATCCAAACTTTATTAGCGAGACGCTGGTTTGCTTCATACAACCGAGAAACACAGTTTGGGTTTGATCCGTTCAGTCTGAATGTCACACGGCTCGATGCGTGAGCGTTCAATCAGAGCTTTGTTTTAAAGCCAAACACACTGGAGTCAATAATTCACTCACAACTGACCATAACGCAACTGTGTGTCATACATGATGTTAATGACGCAATTTTACATGCTTTTCGTGTGTTAGTGTGTTAACATTGACAGCCCTAATAGGCATATGAATGTAGATAATTCACAGAAACCAGTCGTTTAACCAGTTTTACCAGTCGTTTGTGTCTGGCTGTGTGTGTTTGCGGTTTAACCCGTGTCTCGTGTGTGTGTGTGTGTGTGTGTGTGTCAGGCTGTGCGTGTGCGGGTTTCCCCGGCAGCAGCTGAAGGCATGGACGGCTCCCTGCATACGGGTGGTGTTGGACCCAGAGTTCATGGTGCAAATGCTCACCGCCGTCTATCATGCCATGTAAGTGTGTGCTAACACAGGTAAAGACTTCACGCATTTCAGCGTTAGTGGATCAATAACTGCTTCCATTACGTCCTCCATTGTAATGTTTGTACTTAGAAAAAATAAAAAAAATACTGGACTACAATGAGAATGTAATGATCACTGAGAATATTAGGCTCTGGGAATTACAAACAAAAAACAATGAAACATCCGAAATATAAATGTATTTCACTGCATTACAGTTATGAGTTGTTGTTTTTTTGTAATCTTCACACAAGGCACCAATCCTGTAATGATCGCGTACAATTTCAGCAGCTAAAAAAGTGATTCAGCACCATTATGAGATTACACAGACATGTAAAGGGTGTTTGGATTAAACTATACACTCCATTTAGTCAACATTGGCCACAAAGGCACACCATTCTAAGTGAATTCCCTTCTTTTTTTGATTTCACGGATTAAGTCTTGGGTTGAAAAAGTCTTTGATTGGTTTTGGTTTATGGTTTAACTGGTGTGTTTGTGTCAGATATAACGGGGAGTGGGACGCTGGGAGAGAGGCTCTGGATGATATCCTGTACAGAGCTCAGCTGGAGCTGTATTCTGAGCCGTTGCTGGTAGGACTCAAACATATCCGTCTCATTCCTGTCTGGATTATTCTCTGCTGCAACTGAAGTGTTTCTGCCTGCTGTGGCGTTTAGCTGGGCAATGCCATGAAGAGCTCTCTGCCTGCCAGCGCACCGGGCGGGTCTCAGGGGAAGAAGCTCCTGCAGCTGGAAGTGACTCCCACCATCAGACGAATCTCCCACTGCACCATCACAGCGGCATCCATCCGCAGACTGCGCTGGAAGAGAGAGGGTACGGACACACACACACACACACACACACACACACTCTCACTCACACACACACTGGACCTTTCCTCCGGGATCACAGCTTCGCCTTTCTTTGTTTTACAAGATCTTAATGGGGTCATATTATGCTTTCAATCAAGAGATTCACTTATAACGTGGAGGTATTTTGTAAATTTAATATAATAATATTATAATATTCTCATTTCAATTGTCACAAACGCTTCATTTCGAAGACGCGTTACCCGGTTATCTCGGCAAGTATAATAGAGCTGTAAATGTTTAATAATTTTCATACAGTAATACCTTGAGATACGAGCATAATCCGTTGATTGGCGGTCTTCCTGTGGTGTGTGTTATACTCATTTATGGGTAATTGCATATGATCTCCACTAGAGGCAGCTTGGTTTTACAGCGGGGGTTACCGGGGGCAACGAGTGATTCACCAGTATTAAGCTGGGAGCAGCACCAGTTATGAGTGTTACATAATAATACATATGAGCTTCTGAGGCACATTATTGTGTGTGTAGTTTATCCAATACACAACATGGGAAGAAACACTACACTTCCGTATTGTGTTTGCATTCTCTGTTATCCCTTCCTCCTCCTCCTCCTCCACACATGCCGTCATTAGCTGCTACTGTATCGTGTGTCTCGAATGTAAGAACTCATAATTAAAACCACATTTTATTTATACTATAATTGTTTGTGTGTGTCTATAGCAATTACAAACATTTTTCTTTTCATTTGTTTTTATCACTAATAAGGCAGGTTTTTTAGAGGGCCGGAATGAATACATTTTGTTTCTGTTATTGCTTATGGGAAAAAATTATTTGAGATGTGAGCTCATCCTGGAATGGATTATACTCGTATCTCAAGGTTTTACTGTACCTGTTCCCTTGTTATGGACAATATTTGTATCCACTCTCATCATTGTCTTGTGTCGTGCTGAGTTTGTAAGACCTCACCTTGTGTGGTGCCTCATCTTCAGTGTGATTTATAAAATTCAACCGTTTTCCTGCAAGGTACTGCGTTGTTTCTTGGCCATTGCAATTCTTTGTTTGTCTGTACTGGTGTTCTATGATAAATATCCTCCAACTTCGACATCATTGTCTTAGAGAGCATACAAAGAAAGCTTTTGTTTTCATCATTCTATTGGAGTTTATTAGTTTTGATCATCCTATGGATTCCTTGTTTAATCCCCCATGTATCTCAGCTTTCATGGGAAAGCAGGTAAATCCTGACGTGGAGGCTTTCCTGTAACCGGTTCACCAAGCTCAATCCTCATAGTTCAGGGGTCGGCAACCCGCGGCTCTTTCACCTCCTGCACGTAACTTGTAGCAGCGGTCCCATTATCCGCGCTCGGTCCGCTATTGCTCCGCCCACAGAAGAAAGGAGTGTCGCGAGTGTCGTTTTTTATTTTATTTTTCTTTATATGGCTCTTTCAACATTAAAGGTTGCCGACCCCTGTCATAGTTCCTACACCCTCATTCACATCCATGAGTATATGAGTGTATCCATGATGAGTATTAGACCGAATTGATGAGCATCAGATCATTCCGTATGGCCTGGCTAACTCTCCATCAGTGTTTATAAACAAAGTGTTTCAAGATTCTCTCTCTCTCAATTTGCTATTGTTTACATTGATGAAATTATACTTTTTTTTTTCTTCCCTCCTGGACCTCCGTAAGCATGTTCGGTCCTTCGGCATCTGCGTGAACACAGTTTTTTCCTCAACAGTGCTCAATCCACAACCTTTTGTGCAATTCCCAAGTTACATTATTGTCTGCAAGGGTGTGCAGATGGACACATGAAAACTGCATTCCTGGCCTCAGCCCCACATTGTCAAGGAACTGCAGCGTTTCCTCAGGCTTTCCACCAGTTGGTTGAGCCCCTCCTGCCATCTTCCATCTTTGTCTACTACTCCATTCAGTGTTTGAGAGAAATGCCCAAGCCGCCCTCCAGTGGGATGTCCCTCAATTCAGGTCTGTTCTCCCGCCTCCTAATAGTCCTCTGGTTTTGTCAGAGCGAGAGGGTCTGGAACTCGGCTCATGTTCATCTTCAGCGACCCGCATGCCACCATCAGATGTAGGGCGATTGCCCAGAGGGTCATTCTTGCCTGGGCAGAGTGTCTGGCACTCAATCTGACTACACTGGGCTCTTCCTCATCAACCACCAGATTAACCCAGCCACCTGAGTGAAAGTTTCATCCTGGATTCAATCTCTCACTCTTCAAACCATTTGACCAATTTCCTCCTCAGAATCAAGTCCACTCCTTTGATGATTGATGGAGATCCTGTTTGTGCTGTCAAGTACGTTTTATACTCTCAGTACCGAGGATGTGATCTGGAGTGATTGGGACGGTTATGGACCAGAGGAAAGTGGCTTGAAATGATATCCTAGCCTTATTTACCACCTTCCACATGGCTCATCCAGGGTGTCCGGCACCATGGCAGTGTTGAGGGTCTTGGACTCTTCTGTTCTTCATTCATTCTGTTCTTCATTCATTCGGTCTCCTGCTGGAGTTTTGGTTCTTGCCGCTGTCGCCTCTGGCTTGATTAGTTGGGGAAACTTAACACTTAATATTCATCAATGTAATTGATTGTCCTGCTCTTCTAGAGCTGCTGTTCAGCCAAGACCAACTTTGTTCTTATTGGTTTCCTGTGACCACTGTAAAGCTGCTTTGAAACGATCTGTATTGTAAAAAGCACTCTATAAATAAAGGTGACGTGACTCCTGAAGCAGTCAGTTGGGGTTACTGCCATGCCTTCCCCTGCTTCTTCCACACCAGTCTCCTCTCATTTGCCCCACAGCTGATCACCTTAACCTGTTCACCATTACATCCCTTGCCATGGACAATATTTATGCTCACTCTTGCTTTAACACCATTGTCTTGTCTTGAGTTTGTAAGAAATCACTACATTGTGTAGTGCCTCCTAATCTTCCTCAGCCTGGAGTTTCCAGTGTTGGTATTCATCTATTTTCCTGCAAGTGTCGTTTCACTCCTTGCTCATTGCTGTTTGTCTGCTCTGGTGTTAATCCATCATGTCAGGTCTAGTATATAGCGGATAGATTACTTGGAAGTCTACTAGTGTGTGATTCTCCCAGTTTTTCTCTGTTCCCAAGTGTATGATGCCTATTGTTTTTATCTCTTCCGATTTGAGTAGTGCATTACAGCCTTAAATCTGATCAAAAAGTCTGAGATGGGTTTTGTGGATCCAGCTTGAAAGCTCTAGAACGAGTTTGTGATAGAAATTGTACTATTAATAAGAATACACGTTTTGTGAAGATGGCAGATCAGTGTATTGGCTTTCTGAAGAAATGCAAAAACATTCAAACTAACGTCCATCATCATGTGAAGGGTCTTGTTCTCTGTGACGGGACATGTGCCAGTGATGTTTATGTCTGTTGTTTTTCTGTCTTTGTGTTCTTGTGGTTCACAGCACACTGGAAAACGTTTGCACTCTGATCATGTTGTTGACCATGTTCTTGTTGGGCACAGACACTAAGAAGCACATTTCCCCCCTGTTCTGTCACATCCCAGATTGTTTTGACTTCTCAAGTGATGCAGAATTCAGCCTCACCATCAGCCCCAGCCGACACGCCCCCCGGGATCCAGCAGCCAATCATGAGGCAGGAGGGAGGTGCTCTCTCACAGTCGCACATGAGGGTAGGCGGGGTGGAGGCAGATCATGGAGGCGGGCTTTCCCTCTTAGACTCCCAGTAGACCCGCTTCCTGTAGGGCACCTCCGCTTTCCTGGAATGATCCTCCCCAAAAAACCTCAGTCATGCCCAAGCCCTAGTAGAACGTATGAAGTGAAGCATCAGGCCTGGCATGGGGCCGTGATGCCAGTCATTGATTGACATGTCTCCTGCAAACACTAAGTGAAATTAAAGCATTGATTATAAGTGTTACATTTACATTCATGCTTTTATCATTGCATTCAAGAAACACATTGACATTCTAATCAGTTCTTGCTTTCCATGGGAATCGAACCCATGACCTTGATGTTGCAAGCACCACTCTTTATTGTTTGAGACATACAATTTGTAAAATTAATTTGTAAACATTGTTGAAACGCTTCTTTCTAAAACAGATTTTTTTATTGACTTGAGTTACTGAATCTAAATTTCCACAATTTGCTAAAAGTGAAAGTTTTTCTGTGAAGAGTGATTCTCTTCCTTATGTTAGTATTATCTTAAAGTTGATTGCAATTAAGTGCGGAATATGAGCAATTATTAGTTGAAAATTTGAAACCATGTACGACTCTAGTTTATGCCAGTGTCTTAATTTCACTTTGTGTTTTTAAAGAGACTTTAAAAAGTTAGTCCCAAACATCCAGTCTTCTTATTCTGCTTTGCATTCAGCTGCATGGACTCCAGTTTCATCCCTGAGCTTGCCATTTCATCCTGTCTGTTTTCTCGGAGTAAGCATGCTCAATGTGTGTGATTGTGTGCTGAGTTTAACCACATGTATCTGACTGAAGGTGCCTATGGTGGACTTTAACCCTCTTTTCTTCCGGTGGATTTCAGCTAACCAGGGCATCCAGTCCATGAAGACGCCATCACTACCTCAACTCTCCAGAAGAGGGTGCTAGATTATTCAGTGCCGCGCAGCATCAAGACACACTCCCGCTTTAACAAGGTTTATTAGCAGTCAGGCGCAGCAGAGCAACTCGACATGCGTTCGTTAAAAAATAACCAAGTTACACAAGCTGAACAGTTTCTGCAGTTCAATTGTTTGCACTTCTCTTATTCCAAATTTCCCATCACATTTGTCAACTTTTTAAACACAATGTGCCGTTTTTGTGCAAGTGCAGATTTACAGACACACTCTCTTCAATATAGTGCTACTATTGATGCAAGTGTAGCTGTAATTTACAGAAACATGTTTACTCATTATGTAAACAGTCATTGGCAGCCAGGCGAACGATATGTGCTTTCACTTTTGCTTTCACAGTCGCCATTTTAACCAGTTGAAAATCGTGGCTACGCCACTGATTTGACCATTAACCGAGAGAACTGTAAACTTGTCAACTAAATTATTAACTTAACTCTTTCCCTGCCAGCATTTTTTCACAAAAAATATTTAGTTGTATGAATATCTGAACATGCAATATATTTAAAGGAAAACACAAAAAGCTTTTGTTATAGATTAATGCATTCCTTTTTTATCAACATTTTACACACTTTGTGAGTAAGTTTCATCGGAGGGAAAAAAAAGCAACATTTTAAGCTAAATTGTGTTTTTACATAAAGATGGGATTCAGAACAATGATCATAACAGCATTTCACGCAGTAACAGTTGGCAGTTTTAATTTAAAGGCTGCTTAAATCCCTGCACTGCATGTTAAAAGGGAAATTTATACAATTGTATGTGTTTGAAAGAGAAAAACCTTTCAAAATAATAACTTTTAATACTTTTAAATGACTCACCGAGTGAGGAGCTGAAAAGATGTGCAGTGTTGCAATGCTGAGAAAGCACTTTTTTCTTTTTCTTTTTTAAGTGAAATGATTTCCGTAAATCCAGTGATGAAATGCTGTTTTGCTCACATGTTTTACTAGTGGCCGATCTGTGTGTGTGATTCCACAATCCTGAGACGGATATAAACACAACAACTTTATAGAAAGGAACATTTCTAAGATAAATAAGGAGTAGGGAGAGTCAATGAATTATGAATAATTTACTGCCACAGAGAATAACACGTAATCTTGTAATCAATTAAAAAGTAACTAATTTTTTTTGGAATTTGATTATATAATCCAGAGTTCATTTTGATTTTAGCTTTCATTTATTCCACGTTTCTGCTGCTCTGTTATTGCTTAAAGCCAGAGGATCTCGTTTTTGCCGCCTCAGAAATTTCTTTTCAGCGGCCATGATTAAACCTGAAGTCGGACTGCGTCTGCGAGGCATGCGTCTCCTGCCATGTTTAGTGAGTGAGCGGGACACGGACACAAACCCGGGGTCACTGTACAAACACGTAAAGACTGCGTCATCAAACCCACACGCCAACATCAGTCCCCTCCACGATATTTGGCCTCGGCACCTTCAAGAATGTTTCTCGATCACGCTTCTTCCAGTGCCAAAGTTCATATAATCAATTGCAACCCAACGCAAACTTCATGAATCTGCGGTTAGAGAGGAAAAAGGGAGCATGTTTGCAAGTGTGCATGTTCCCCGTCCTTCCCGATGCGTGAACAGTCTTCGTGCACACACAGTGTGTGTATGTGAAAGTTCATGTACACCCAGAGTACGTGTAAGCGAATCATAGTTTGCTTGGAAACTGATCTCACTACTCTCATAACACTTGCTCTTCTGGTACTTCCTTTGCAGCATCCTTCACTTCCTGTCTGCTGTGCTGAATGGAGTGGAACGGTTTTCATGACGCAGATCAAAAAGAAATGTGATTTGAGGTTTCATCTTTATTTTATTGTCTGCATCATTTCTCTCTCTCTCTCTGTGTGTGTGTGTGTGTGTGTGTCAGATCAAGACCAGGAAGAGTCCTTCGGCCTGAACGATCCAGATGAGGGCTTCTCGTCCGGCGCGTCCAATAGCAGCCAGCCTAGCGGTTTCCGTGGGAACACAGTGCCAGGTGTGGCCGGCCAGGGGAGCGTCTGCAAGAAGAGCCGCATGTCCTCGGAGAAGCAGTCGGACAGTCGGAGGAGAGCCCATCCGTGTGTGTCGGCGGTGAGCAGCAGCACCTCCTGCACGGCTCTGGACCGCAGGCCTGACGCGAGCGCGGCGCCACCAGCTGCAGAACGCAGGTCAGAGGCACGACGACACTCCAAGCTCAGCCTGCAGGAGCAGCATCTGCCCGAGACGGAGCTGCGCTCGCCGCAACACTCCCGCTCGCCCAGCTTCAACATGCAGATCATTTCTCAGGTGTAGAACGGACTCTGTTCCTTTGACACT
This sequence comes from Rhodeus uyekii, assembly GCA_037043235.1. Classification (NCBI taxonomy): domain Eukaryota; kingdom Metazoa; phylum Chordata; class Actinopteri; order Cypriniformes; family Acheilognathidae; genus Rhodeus; species Rhodeus uyekii. The sequence continues at coordinate 603,579 of JAWRVZ010000177.1, read as the reverse complement.
CACGACTGAATGAACTGCACTGACATCAGAAGAAGAAATACTTTTCGTTATTTACTCGCATCACATCATTCCACATCTGTAGTGTTTTCTTTTTCCCGTGAACATGAAAGTGGTCTAAACTCGGACTGTGCGTAATAATGATTCATGGGAAAATATGGCGAGGATTATGTATAAAATGGCTTGGGCTGTTTCTCACACAGAGCACAGAATATCTTCTTGGTGGTTTTTGGAAAGAAGCTCATACAGGATGGGAATGATGAGCCAACAACAAAAAATATGATTTATTCTCAACTAATAGTTCCATTTGTCCTCGGAAGTGGGAAAGTCCTAGTTCCCAGTAGGAATGTTTAACTGGAACGCCCCTCAGGTCAGAATCTCGACTGGGAAAGTTGGGAGAAGCACATCAACCCTGATTCAGTCCCAGCTCACACATCCCTACTCCGAGCTGAACTGGACCATAATCCCTTAAAATCCAAAGCGGCGATGGGAAGATTAGTGCCGGAGCGACGGGAACATGGAGGGAGAATCTGAGACAATCAGCAATAAATGATCCGCTCATCCGAACCTCTGAATGTGTCAGTGTAGCGTCTCACGCGTTTCTCTTATTTCAATCCTTTCTCTCAGTCTCAGAATACTTTCCATAAAATTCCATTCCAAAGAATTGTTTTTTGCTTTTATTAGAAGCTTTTATTATTTTTTTTCATACAAGCTTGATTCATTTCAAATTACTTTATGCCATTATGTATAGATGAGCGATTTTGATCATGTTTGTTCTCGAGTGTATTTTGACTGAAATCAGAGAACGTTTTGTTTTCTAGCGGTTTGATCAGCAGAAATAACTCCATGAACTCCGACATCATTTATATTTCTTGTTTGTGTGTGTGTGAATAATGTAAGATACTGTATCGTCTGATAACTCAGTCAGCAGACGACATGATGTACATGTTAGTGTTGTATTTTGAAGACACTTTAATTCAAAGCCATTCCTGAAGGTTTGATCCACAGATCTCAATCTAAAGCTCACATACAGATATAGAGTCACTCAAGAGACGAACCTCTGGAAACACAACTAAAGATGTGCCGAGTTGTTCCGTGTTGTCCTGTGAATTATATCTGCTGTATTTGACCGCTGACTTCCTTTGAGAGAGAGAGTTAGAGACTGTGTGTCTGTGTGAGCGAGTGTGTGTTTGTGAGAGAAAAAGTGTTTGTGTGTGTGTGTGAGAGTGTGTGTGTGTGTGTGTGTGAGAGTGTGCGTGTGTGTGTGAGAGAGAGAGAGAGAGTGAGTGTGAGAGAAAGTGTTTGTGTGTGTGTGTGTCTGTGTGAGAGAAAAAGTGTGTTTGTGTGTGAGAGCGAGAGTGTGTCTGTGTGAGTGTGAGAGAAAAAGTGTGTGTGTGTGTGTGTGTGTGTGTGTGTTGGTGTCAGCATGACATAAACCCGTGTCTCATGTCGATGTGTCTCCAGTGGCTGTTGTTGATGTAATCAAAGCTCCCAACACACTCTAAACATGTGAGATTATACTGTGAATAAAAGTGGTCAGTTGTGTCAGCATGAGCTGTGTGATGAGTGTCATTGTGTTTCAATTATCATAAGTTCAATGCCTCAAAAAAATACTCACTTCCTGCTCTTGATCTGATGGTCGTCCGTGACCAGAGATCTCAACTGCACACAGAAAGTCTCTCCGTCTGTGAAACACTCGCTGGAAAACTGCTGGCCTGCTCCAGGTCTCAGAGGATCTCTCATCTCACTTCATCTGTGTGCTGAAATCCATCCGCCAGCTGAACGTTCCCTTGCGATGAGGTAAATAGACACGAGTGACTGCATTACACACATCTGAATGAGTGGATGCATGCCGGCTTCTTCTATACCCATATCTCACCAGTTCTCATGGCCTCTTCCCGATGCATTAGAGGAGTTTTGACCGAAGTGCGACCTCTAGCGTCAGTACATTCACGCACATCCACACTGCGCACACACACATCCATTTTATAGCCAAGTAAATAAATTAACAGAATAGTAAACATTTCATAATTAGGCCTACACTGTTTGCATCTTCCATTTTACTATGAATAGTATAATTTGTTAAAAATAGTGTAAAAAGTGTTCATATATTTCATAATAAAATGGCAAATACACTACCCTTATTGAAATACAATTAATATTGTCATTATTCATGGACTTCATGTAAAAATATGTAATTGAATTATTATTATTACTATTTGTTATGTTAATTATTAGTCATTTTTATTATTTGTTATATATAGCTAGATTTGAGCAAGATTTCTTTCAGAAAAACGTTTGCAGCGCCATTGTCAAGGAAATGAAGGGACTTGCTGATTTAAACAACATGTTGCCTTTCTTTTGTTGTTGTTTTTTTTGCCCTGTATTCGGCAGTATTTACGTTGAACTTAGCTTACTGTTGTTAGGTTTGTGGTGCGGGAGGATGAATGAGACGAGGAGAGGAGGAAAAAACTGCAATGTGCTTTATTCACAAACTAAAGAACAAACTTTAAACAGAAAAAACGTGCACACTTGAGAAACGTGAAAAACTGGAGATATAAACTCTATGGAGAACCCCAACACACAACCAAAACATTGACAAATTAACAAATCAGACGACAGATGAAGACAGAGGAACACATGAGGGCTTAAATACACAAGGAATGATGGGGAACAGGTGACAGGACTAACGAGGGAAGTGACTGACGCGACAGGTGAGGGAAATGACGGGAAGGGGGTGGAGACATGACTGTGACGTGCCTATTGCCCCTCCAAAATGTGTTTAGGGGAAGTCCCTAGGTTAGAGGTGGTATTACTTACCTAGGTTAGGTTCTGGAACACGTTCAGAGGCTCAGGAAAGTGTTTAGAGATCGGGACGCAGTTCAGAAATCTTGGGTTCTGTATGAGCAGCCCACTCACACCACTGCACTATGGCCAATACGGCCATAGTTTCACTGGGCAGAGCTAACATGAATATTCATGAGAATGTTCGTGCCGCATGAATCTGAAAATGCCAGTCAATGCTTACTCAAATCTCCACATTGAGAAAAGGTAATTACATCTTAAACGACACACCACAACTGTTTTTGTTTGCGATGTTCATTACAGATATTAATGATTACAGACATTCACAGTAAGATAAACGTACTAAATTGACACGAGTCTACATTATTTTCAGTTACTTTCATTTGTGTCTTATTTGTAGAAGTTAAACGCATTCTTATTTTGTGAACCTGGAGCACTGCGACAAATGCATCTGTATCCTAATAAACTGTTCGTAACTTACACTGGTGTGGTTATTCTGCTGCTGATCATTGAACCTGATCCTCCTGAACATTAATAAATCATGATTTGTGTTGAATATGGCGGCGTGTTTTCTTCAGTGCTCGAGTCCCGGCAGGGTTGCGGTGGGTGGATGTGGTGTAGTGTGTGTGTGGTGGGGGTGAGACACAGGGACTGACGAAAGGAGGGCGGGAAGATTATTCACTCATCAGACGAGTCCAGCGTGTGACCTCACGCAGATTCCGAACATTCTTTTTATGCTAATGAGGCGGTACGTTGATCTCGCCGTGACGTCATCCAGAAGACTCTGACGTCATAGAGAAGACTCTGACAACATGTTTTTCATATTGTGTGTGTGTGCGTAAAAAGAACACCTAATATTTAATCAAGTTAGAGAAGACAGGAAAATTAGGCAAAATCAAGTCCTGCATTGGAGGAAAATCCCTGAGAAATGAAATTGTATACATGGAAATTCATATATACATAAATTTGTGTTGTGACGGAATTTTATAAATGATATGTTTTCTTCTTCTTATATATGATTATATTTTGTTTCTTGACATTATTGATTATTGTGTGACATTAATTGCATTTTTATTCTGTAGAACTAGATTACCGTTTAATAGCAATAATTATATCTTATTATAAAGTAATAGAGCCTATTTATTATTAATTATATGACACTGACTCACCTACTAGAGTGTATTATTTTCCACCTACTATAGTGTATATTTTCCCTATTCCCCATGCTTCTGCTACTTGTATTCAGACTGTTTGAAACCTGTGTTTCTGTATCCTTTGGACAAATAGCTTCTATACTCCTCAAATTGTAAGTCGCTTTAGATAAAAGCATCTGCTAAATGAGTAAATGTAAATGTATTACTCTCTGCAGCTAACTTCTTGTTCAGCATGCATCAATTTATCAAAATCTCAACTTTTCGACGGTTTTCTCTCTAAATGGTTTCAATTTGGATCACAGCGATCGATCACGTCTGCTCTTCTCCCTCAGGCTCAATTCTGTCATCGCGCAAGCTTGTTAACACGGACAACGTGAAGTGACAGAGAGCTCTCATTGGTCAATTGTCGCGCATTCACCTAGTGTAACACAGGGTCAGAAGCAGTGGGATCCATTTGCAGCTTTTATTAATAATAGTAGAGGTAGAACAGGCAGGAGTAAATCACCGGCAGACAGAATTCAAAGTCAAGTCAAAGTCAGCTTTATTGTCAATTCTGCTATATATACAGTACATACATACAGAGAATTGAAATTCTGTAACTCTCAGACCCAAGGTGCATACAGGTAACAACAACAATAATTTAACAGTGACAAAAACAACAACAACAAAAGAAAGATAAAATAAAATGAAACTAGATGGATAAAGTGAGTTATGGACTTAAAATGGCGATGGCAAATAGTGCAAACAATAGTAAATAGTAATAGTGCAATTACAGATTAAGGCAGTGCAGATATAAATATGAGAGAAATGCAAAAACAGTCTGTAAGTGAGGAGACCAAATTCCTCAGGAGGACAACATAATGAGGTAGATGAATATGGAGAAGAACATAGATTCAGAGATCAGGTGGAAGGGGCAGAAGAGGGGAGAGGTGGCAGTGTCGGGAGAGAGTTCAATGCCCTGACAGCTTGGGGAATGAAGCTGTCCTTCAGTCTGTTGGTCCATGCTTGGAGACTGCGTAGTCTCCTCCCTGATGGCAGCAGACTGAAGAGGCTGTGGGATGGGTGGGTGGGGTCCCTAGCAATAGCTTTTCAGGAGAGGCGGGTGTTATAGATGTCCTGGAAGGGTGGGAGAGCGACACCAATGATCTTCTCAGCTGCTCTCACTATGCGCTGAAATGCTTTTCGGCAGGACGCGTTGCAGGCACCGTACCACACAGTGATGCAGCTGGTCAGAATGCTCTGAATGCCTCTGTAGAAGGTGCGCATGATGGGGACTGAGGCTCGGGCTCTTCTCAGCTTACGGAGGAAGTAGAGTCGCTGCTGTGATTTTTTGGTCAGTGCTGTGGTGTTGGCGGTCCAGGTGAGGTCTTCTGTGATATGCACACCCAGAAATTTGGTGCTCCTCACCCTTTCCACGGTCGCACCGTTGATGGTCAGAGGAGGGTGCTGGGTGTGCGTTCTTCTGAAGTCAACAACAATCTCCTTCGTCTTCTCCACATTCAGAGAGAGATTGTTGTTGCCGCACCACCTGGTCAGGCGGCTCACCTCACTCCTGAAGTTTGTCTCATCACCGTTGCTAATGAGACCAACTACAGTTGTGTTGTCCGCAAATTTGATGATTAAATTGCTGTTGTGTGTGGGTGTGCAGTCATGTGTTAGCAGAGTGAAGAGGAGTGGGCTCAACACACAACCTTGAGGGGTTCCAGTGTTCATAATGATGGTGCTGGAAGTGTTGCTGCCGACCTGTACTGCCTGAGGTCTTCCCGTCAGGAAGTCCAGCAACCAGTTGCTCATCGATGAGCTGAGTCCCAGCTGAGACAGTTTTTGAGTGAGCTGTTGAGGGATGATTGTATTGAATGCTGAGCTAAAGTCTATGAACAGCATTCTGACATAAGTGTCTTTATTGTCCAGGTGTGTGAGTGCTGAGTGGACGGCAGTGGCGATGGCGTCATCGGTCGAGCGTTTAGGCCGATATGCAAATTGGTGGGGGTCCAGGGAGGGGGGGAGGACAGACTTAATGTGGTGTATGACTAACTGCTCAAAGCACTTCATAAGGATGGGGGTAAGTGCGACTGGACGGTAGTCATTGAAGCAGGATGGAGATGATTTCTTCGGGACTAGAATGATGGTGGTTGCTTTGAAGCATGTGGGGACAACAGCTTGACTCAGTGAGATGTTGAAGATGTCTGTGAAGACATCAGCGAGTTCCTCATCACAGTCTCTCAATACACGTCCAGGAATGTTGTCAGGACCCGGAGCTTTGCGTGCGTTGACCCTGCTGAGGGATCTTCTCACGCTGTCCCTGGGCAGTGACAACATCTGGTCATCGGGAGGAGGTGGTGACTTCTGTGCAGTGGTGCTGTTGTGTGCCTCAAAGTGAGCGAAGAAAGTGTTCAGCTCATTCAGCAGGGGGGTGGAGCTGTCACACGTCCGTGCAGGGGTTTTGTAGTCCGTGAGGGTCTGAATCCCCTGCCACAGGCTCCTTGTGTCTCCGCTGTCGCTGAAACGATGGGTTATCTTCCTGGAGTACTGTCTCTTAGCCTTCCTGATGCTGCGTGACAGGTTGGCCCTTGCTGTCCTCAGGCCCACCCACCTCATCTACAGCTCTGAAGGCAGCGTTACGCGTCTTCAGAAGTCTGTAGACATTCCCAGTCAGCCACAGTTTTTGGTTGGGCCAGATGGTGATGGACTTAGTGACTGTTACATCCTCAATGCACTTGGTGATGTAAGAAGTAACAGTCTCTGAGTACTCCTGGAGGTCTACGGTGTTGTGGTAGGTTGCAGCCTGTTTGAACATGTCCCAGTCCGAGGTGTCGAAACAGTCTTGAAGTGCCTCTGATGACCCTTCAGGCCAGACTTGAATCTGCTTCTGGACTGGTTTGGTGACTTTTACAAGTGGTCTGTATGCTGGCATTAACATAACAGTGATGTGATCTGAAGCACCAAGGTGGGGGAGGGGGAGGGCTTTGTAAGCTCCTCTCTGTGTGGTATATACAAAGTCCAGAGTGTTATTTCCACGTGTTGGGAAGTCAATGTGCTGATGAATTTTAGGAAACACACTCTTTAATTTTGCATGATTGAAATCCCCAGCCAAGATGAGAAAAGCATACCTCCCTCGACGAGCACTCTGTCTGCCCGATGGCATGTGAGCTGATCGAGCTGAATGGCGGAGGCCGGAAAGCTGTTGTTGAGCCATGTTTCCGTGAACACAAAAACACAACAGTCTCTAACAGTCTTCTGAGTGGAGCAAAGAAGACGAAGATCATCCAGTTTATTGTCCAACGAGCGAACATTAGCCAGAATGATGGTGGGGATAGCAGGCTTGTGTGGGTTAGCCGCTAGCCTGACCTCCGCGCTTCCCCCTCTTCTGTGTGGGGGACGGGGATGGAGTAGGCCCCCGGAGAAGACCATGGTCCCGCTGCTGTTGTCCGAGCATCGAGTTTGGGTTGAAAACTGTAGTCTTTCCAACCTCGAGCAGAAACTCACTTCTGTAGCTGTGTTTGTAGACGAACGGACGCGACAAGGACGTACAAAAACACTGTGATTTACATGACGAAAAACACAAAAACACCAATCCATCGGGAGAGAGAGAAGCCGCTGCGTGTGCACACGCCACCATCTTGAGCAAGAGACAAGGCAGAGACGTAATCGATAAGGCAGGCAAGAATCAAGGCAGGCAGCAATGGGTCGTAACAGAATAAACAGTCCGGGGTAATACACAGAGATCAGACTAGACACAGGGTAAACACTCAGAATTGTTATCTGGGGAAGACAAGACTTCGCAATGAGGAGATAGGAGTGTGAGAGTTTTATAGTTTGCAAGAGTGCTATCAGGTGTAAGGGTAATCAGAGTCCAGCAAGGTTTTTTGGGAGTCCTGAGGGTTTAGTATTCGGGTGAGGGAGCCCTCTGGTGGTGATCGGAGGGGACCACAGAGACCGTATTTGTGACACCTAGAATAATTTGCATATATATATTTTCTTTTAATCATTTTTATCTCTCAATTATTTATAGTAAGTGAATATGAAACTAAATTGTGCACAAATTAAATAAAACCCTTTATTTAACCTGTGTTACATTCTCCCCTCCTAAAGTCCCTTTGCATGCTCTGCTTGGCTGACTGGTGACCACATCGTGAAAACCATTTGGCAGCAAGGGAAAGATGTTTAGACTTTCATCTCCACCAAGAGATTGAACAAAAGCCGAATTCAGACCTTGGAACAAAGATTGGACGACGTGTATCAACGGGTTTCCTGGTTGAAAATAAGTAAGTCTGAAGAGAGTCTGAATTAGTGTTCTGTGAGAATGTGTGAGAATGTAGCCAAAACTTCAGATGTTTTCAAGTTAAGTTCTATGGTTTTGTCCTTGAGGGGAGATAAGGCAGTGCACAGGAAGATAGCAGACCAAGCTGTCAGGCTGACCTCCCAACCGAGAGATAGGGACAAGTTAGGGACATTAGGACAGGAGAATGCAATTTTTAATCCATTTGATGATCTTCGGTAATTTGTCCGGATCATAATCAGTCAATCAGATCTGGTCTGGTTCTACTCGTCCGGTCCGTGCAGTTCCTCTAGACATTTCGTCCAGCCTCATGGCCAGACAGGTTACAGTCCGTGAAAGTTCACCGATCTGGCTCGCGATGGAGCCCACTCTACCCTGCGTATCCGCAGTCCGGACTGCGTTGTTACGGTTCAGTTCCTCAATCTGTATCACTCTCTGATCTAATTCCTTCAAACGGTCATAGACAACCCCAAAACATTCCTTAATTTCCACAGACAGCGGCTGGGTGAATTTGCTTGCAGCTGTCTTACCAATCTTCCGATAGGTCAGGGCAATCCCAAAGCCAAAGAATAGGAACCCCGCTATCAGTAATCCAAACATATATAAATCTTCTGCATCCTCAACGGACAGAGCCTCCAGGCACAGGACTTGCCATTTGTACCATGGGTCCATCACGTACCCTGCAGTAAAAGTCCCGTCCGGGCAGGTGGGCTCTCCCGGGGCGCCCTTCCTACGTGAGAAAATCTTATCGATCGCGCTGATTGACCAGTTAATCAATTCCATTTCAGTATTTTCAGGAGTCCAGCAAGCAGCGGGTCAGGGAAAAAAAGACAAATACCAGAGCGCTAGAGCACAGCGGGAGCAGAGAGAAAACACGTCTGCACTGTATGAGAGCAGTTTCAGGAATGACTTCAATAAGTGAATTATGATTCAGATCATCTTGTAACGTTTCGCCGATCAGGAAAGTTTGTTTGGCTACATTATTAGCAGAATCAGCATTCACCGTCTCCCTGTCTGTACAGATATCATGAACTGTAGAGAATTGCACTGTCTCTATAGGTGGAGAACGATTCGCAATACGAATTCCCTTCTTCGGAATCAGAGAGAGAAGTAGCAAACGATCAGGACATGCGGTCGTTGTGTGAGGAGGAAGTCATTGCCTCAAAAAGCTACACCGTTGGTTAACATCCAAGCCACAAGACCTTTAGAGCTGGTCTGCATGGATTTTCTCTCATTAGACCCAGACAAATGTAACACTAGAGACATCTTGGTAATCGACTTTTTTTACCAAATATGCTGTTGCAGTCCCCATGCCCAACCAAAAAGTAAGAACCGTAGCGAAGTGTTTTTGGGAAAATTTTGTTGTGCACTATGGGTTCCCTGAACGTCTTCATAGCGAGCAGGGCCCAGACTTTGAATCACGTACCATCAAAGAGCTCTGTGAGATGGCAGGTGTTAAGAAAACCCGTACAACCCCTTACCATCCCAGGGGAAATCCTGTCGAGCGTTTCAATAGAACCAATCTGAAAGAGAGCTATTCGTTTGCGTCACGTGGTATGTCAAAAAGTGCCGAAAGAAACAAAACTAGGTTTGACAAATCTGTAACTCATTGTTCTTTGGAGATTGGTGATCGAGTGTGAGGAACGTTAGGTTACGCGGGAAGCATAAGTTAGCAGACAAGTGCTATTAAACGGTAATCTAGTTGCTATAAATGAGTTATTTTTTTAATTTGAAATTGAATTTATTTTAATTTATTTGCGTACGGTTTTGGCAAATGACCCATGTTGTTTTAGAATGTCAAACAATTCGTCATCACTCTCTGTGTTGGTTAGACCACTGACGATTACGGAGTTTGGGATAATAATCCCTTCGGCTTCATTAATTTCCATTATCGTTGCTTGCTTGAGAGCAAAAAATTGGAAAAGGATAATCAAATGTGTAGCTGTTAGTTCTCAACAACAGCGCCACCTTCAGGCTGGCTCGCCAAATTGTAGCAAATACTTATCTTGCTTACGTGTTACACTACTAATTAACAATTGAATTGATTGCTTACTGTGCAATACATTTGAAATTTGGGCTAATCAGAAGATCTATGGTTCGCTAAGGAGGCAGCGGGTTGGAATGAGAAAAAACAGACAGACACAAGGTTAAATTAGGAAGAAAATATATATAATTGGTTCACTAAAACAGAAATAAAAAAATCAATAAAATTAAAAACAGTAAATTACAATATCACAAACAATAAACTTTGACAATTTCCCTTGAGTGCACTTGTGTCAATTCAATACACAAAAAAAGAAATAGAATAAAAGAGGATAGATAAAGTTACTCTCTGGTAATCTCAAGTGTTCTCATGAGGTTACAATGCCTCTTGATCTGGCGTTGGGATGACTCAAAGAAAGGATATCGTCGTCCTCTCCACAACGTATTTTATTCTCTTCTGCTAGAGGTTTGGTTGGCTCGCCATCGAATATGAAGTTCTCAGGGTGTCACAGAAGATCACTCGGGTGTCACATTTCCAAAAAATCAAACAAGAGAAAGAGGAAAAGGAAAGGAAAGAAAATAGAGGTAGCGCAAAGAAACAACAAGGAAAAAAAACCTGGCCTCAATCAATAGCTTTCACTCTTATACGAAGACCTGGCCAACAATGTCGACGGTGAAACTCTTTGGTTGATTTTTCTCTCACACAGGCTTGTGTCAACTACACGACCGTGAAATGGCGGCGCAAACTACTGGAGTGTATTACTCTATGCAGCTAACTTGTTCAGCATGCATCAATTTATCAAAATCTCAACTTTCCAACGGTTTTCTCTCTAAATGGTTTCAATTTGGATCACAGCGATCGATCCCGTCTGTTCTTCTCCCTCAGGCTCAATTCTGTCATCGCGCAAGCTCATTAACACAGACAGCGCAAAATGACAGAGAGCTCTCATTGGTCAATTGCTGCGCATTAACCTAGAATAATGCGCATACTGTATTTTTTTAATCATTTTTATCTCTTACTGATTTATAGTAAGTGAATAAGAAGTGAATATATATATATACTAAATTGTGCACAAATTAAATAAATCCTTTTATTTAACCTGTGTTGCATATGACTTTAATCAAACTTTAAAGATTTAATGTAAACAGTCTTTACATTTTAAGTGTATGTGTGTGTGTGTGTGTGAGTGTGAGAGAGAGAGAGAGAGAGAGATAGAGAGAGATAGAGAGAGAGAAAGTGTGTGTTAGAGAGAGTGAAAATATTATGGGATTCCAGTAATTCTCTTTCTTAACTGTTATATTTATTCACACACATGAAGCTCTGATATAAAGAGAAAGAAAAAAGAAAGCACTGCAAAATTAACTGTTTCTTTGGATTTATTTATTTTATATGAATCTAAAATACATTTTTGTGTGTTTATTATAATAACAAATGGTCAAAATAACAAAATAAAAACAGCATGTTTTCCTGAAAAAGGTAATTTATATTCATTTTGAACTTCATTGAAAATAACAGAAAGCAATGAACAGTCGGCATATCAGACCAACAGCTTCTGTTCTGATGGAGAATTAATCATCGCTCTAAAATAACGGTGACCTTGAACTCACGCTGGAGGTCAGAGAGAATATTATAAAGCTGCGTCTGAAAGTCTTCATGTGAATGTACAAATGTATTTAAACCCTCAGTCATCTTATGTTCAGTGTCTTGTGTTCATGTTTCATGCTGCTGTTTATTAAATATAAGTGTTCATCATCTTTCTGTCTCTTATCTTGATTATCTAGTCAAGCGTCTGACAGTCACTGATTTATCATGCAGCTCAAAGCATTATGGGTAGAATCTCTACAGTCTGTTCTGATTCATCAACACAGTTTCAATGATGGTTCATAACCAACATCAAATGATGCTCCACAATAAACACCAAACCCAGGATAGAGTGAGTGAGTGAATGTGGTCTGGACTGTGTGGATGAGACTCATTGTGTGAGAGATGCTGTAGAAGGACAGAGTTCCTGCACTGGGATCCACATACACTCCTATTCTACCACTGATGGACTTTACTGGGAGTTCAGTCTCTATGTTATTGTGAATGAATGAGTAACTGAAGGAAGAGCAGAACAAACTCCAGGACTGATCATTATATCCAAACTTACACTCTTTACTCCATCCCTTCCTGCTGATGCTCTTATATGACACTGATATAAACACATCTCCAGTCCACTCAATCTCCCAGTAACAGCGTTCACACACACTCTCTCTACACAACACCTGATGATAATGATAAAATCTATCTGGATGATCAGGATATGGATGTTTTGTGTAAATGTTAGTAATCACTCTGTTATTCTCAGTCAGATGGAGGTGTTTATTCACTGTGTTCAGATCCAGAGTGAACTGATGGGAATCTGATGGAGAAACACACAGATTTACTGAAACTTTCTGACAGGTTCATCTCAAGTTTGTATTACAGAAGCAAATCTTAACTTGATTTAGGGAAAAATCTCATCTTGAGTTCGGTACTCGACTCTCAGGTCTGTTGCCAAGCAACCAGTGATAATAATGCACTTCAGAAATGTGTTTTAGGATGTTTTGTGGAGTAATACCCTTTTCCTCTCGTAGTTCAGATCAGATTAATGCACAATGTCTTTCTGTTAAAGCTTTAGTCTTACATGAGATTCTGACTGAAATCACCATGGTTACCAAACAGATAAAGATAGAAAATAAAGTTAAGATCTTTCTGTAATACAGAATCAGGAATTATTAATCTGATCTTTTAATTTTCAAAATATCAATACCAGATATGAGTGTGTGTGAAAGAGAGAGAAAAAGGGTTTGTGTTTGAGACTGTGTGTGTGTGTGTGTGTGTGTGTGTGTGTATGTGTCAGAGAGAGAGAGAGAGAGAGAGAGAGAGGGAGGCAAAATATGTGTGTGAGTATCTGTATGACAGGGAGTGTGTGTTTGAGTCTCTGTGTGTGTGTGTGTGTGTGTGTGTGTGTGTGTGTGTGTGTGTGTGTGTGTGTGAGAGAATGTCTGTGTGACAGAGAGTGTGTGTAAGTGTGAAATAAAAATAGTTTTAGTGTTTGAGTCTGTGTGTGTGTGAGAAAGAGAGAGAGAGAAAGTGAGTTACTGTGTGTGTAAGTTTGAGTGAGTGTGTGTGTGTTTGGTTATGTGCGTGTGTGTGTGTGTGAGAGAGAGAAAAAGGGTGTATGTTTGAGTCTGAGTGTGTGTGTGTGTGTGTTTGGTTATGTGTGTGTGTGTGTGTGTGTGTGTGTGTGTGTGTGTGTGTGTGTGCGTTGTAAGGAATCACCGCACAAGTCCATATCCAAAAGAGAACGTTACCATCAACATGCAGAGCGGCCTGAGCAACTGAAGCATCAAAGTCAACTTGTAAACTTTCCCTTAAATCAGAAGATGAAACTTCTCCAGGAAACTCATTAACATCCAATAACAAATCCGTAAATTCAGCCATACTTCTTCTTTTTAGAAACAGACCAGATTTAACTAAAACACTTTACAGAATATTGTCCATAGTTCCTGTTCGGGTGCAACATTTTACAGCCGAATTCAAGGCAAATCTGAACTCAGGCAAGTCTTTATCCCACTGTGTGAGTGTAAGTGTGTGTGTGTGTGTGTAAATGTGAGAGAAAAAGGGTGTGTGTGTGTGTGTGTGTGTATGAGAATGTGTTTGAGAGAGTGTGTGTGTATTTGAGTGTGTGTGTAAGTATAAGAAAGAGAAGGAGAGAGAGAAAGTGAGTATGTGTGAGTGAATGTGTGTTTGGTTGTGTGTGTGTGTGTGTGTGAGTGTGAGAGAGGGTGTGTGTGTATTTGAGTGTGTGTGAGAGAAAGTGACTGTGTGTGTGTATGTATGTGTGTGAAAGTGTGTGTATATGTTTGTGTGAGTGTATTTGTGTGTGTGTGTGTGTGTGTGTGTGTGTAAGAAAGAGAAGATAAAGTGAGTATGTGTGAGTGAATGTGTGTTTGGTTGTGTGTGTTTATGTGTGTGTGTGAGAGAGAGAGAGAGAGAGAGAGAGAGAGTGTGTGAGTGTGAGAGAGAGACTGCGTGTGTCTGTGAGAGTGTGTGTGTTTGTGTATACATACATTTGTGTAGTCCTGCTGTAATCCTGATCTCTCCTCCATGATCCACACTACAAAACACACACAGTGTCAGTTAATCAGTAAACACACACACACTCACATTAAATCACACACAGACACACACTCACACAGAATCACACACACAATCACTCGTGCGCAACAAGTATTAGTTTTGTTCACGTCAGCTTATGCTTCTTTATTATAATCGTGAAATGCACTGATGTCCGTAAATATTAAACGCAAATGACTGTTCAAATATGAATCCTGCATGTTCTGTGTGTTTCTGTGTGAATTAATGGATTTGTTTACGACACACACTCACATTAGTAAACATTTATTATTGGCTTTATGTAAAAATATTAAGCAGTAAAACTGTTTCCAACGCTGATAATAAATCATCATACTAGAATAATTTCTGAAGGATTGTGTGACTGTAATGATGCTTTCCATCACAAAAATAAATTACATTATTAAGTGTTGAAATAGAAAACTATTCATTTAAATTATCATGATATATAATAGTTTTCTGTGTTTTTGAACAAATAAATGCAGGTTTGTTAATTATGATCTTTCAAAAGCATTAAAATAGTAATGTGTTCAATCTTTTGAATAATTAATGGTACTGTAAATAATTTAAAATATAATAGTCCTATATTACATTTTGTTCACATGCTGTGCAATAATATAATTATAAAATATCACTAAATCATGTTTTCTGTTCAGAGATTATATTCATGTTAATACAGAGGTTTTCAAAGTCTGAGACAGTGGGCCTCCCTTTTGACACAACCCACCCAATGCCGCCCCCCTCCAAAAAAAAACTGCCGCGATGGCTACAGTTTGTCCGGTCAGAACAATGATGTCTCACTCAGGGAATAATCCAAAACTGGTATTGATTAAAGGTGCATAGATCGATAAAATCTCAACGATTGGCACTAATTCCCTGTATTTCACTCAATAAACTACATACAATCTTCAGCCGATCTCTTTTACCTTAATCATCCATCAACTCTCTTCTCAGTCACTTCCTGAACTCTGAGGGAAAGGTTTGGAATAGTCCATTTCGCACTGAATGACAGGGATGGCTGGAATAGTCCATGTAAGAAGGGGAACACTTTTTACAATCCTGCTCTCCTATTGGTCAGCATCGCTCCCACCGGCCTCTGCATAGTGGCGTTCCTTTCCCATTTCCTCTACCATTTCGTCCCACTCTAAACTCTAAAGTTCTTCCGTGCTTTTGCATACAAGTTTTGTTTTCATCGTGCTGCATCGCCATTATTTTGTGCCCAGTTAACAAACTTTTTTCTAATCACTAGCCATGGATGTGAAGATTGTTGCTGAAGTCAAAGGGAAGAAGAGAACGCTCTCCACAGAGTCAAAAAGGGAGATAATTGAGAAGTATGAAGCTAGGATGCGCTTCATCCCATACTAAATGTGGTGTTGTCGTAGGGCTTGGAACTGATTAGGCAATTAACATGTAAAAGCCTGACCGATTTACGAAAAGATCGACTCACGAAGCCAACCTTGGGGTTTTACTGTATTAGACTATCATTTTTTACAACTCTCCGCGCCTCCCCTGGCATGCTCTGGCGCCCCCCAGGGGAGGCGCGCCCCACACTTTGAAAACCCCTGTGTTAATACATTTCCACATGATTTTGGAGAGAAACTCTTGGCGTTTGCACACACACTGTCTGTCACACATCAGTGGATTTCTTCAGCACTACACATCCCATAATCCTCCCTGATCACCAGCACCATGCACAGCTGCCATCACTCACCCTCATCACTCTCACTATATATACACACCTGACTCACACACACACATATATACACACCTGACTCACACACACGTTGCTGTGTTGTTGTGTGTGTTGTGACTTATGTTGAATATGTGTGCTTTGTTTTGATCTCAGTCACCTGTGTATCGATACGTTATAAATATTGATTCAATGTATTAAAGGCTAATTTAATCAGGAGCTTATGTTTATTGTACTGATTATTTTTCAGACTATGTTCATCACTGAATCTCTCTGTGGTTCATCATCTGCCTCCAATACTCAGTGTTGAGCTGATCATCTGTCGTCTCATTATTTGAGCTCTGACCGGGGGATTTACTCCATCATTATACAATCTAAACCTTCACAGTCCAGAAGTCTCTCCAACAACAGAACTGAACTGAATTTATAGCCATTTTCTCCCTAGTCTCCTGGATTTTGCTCATTAAAAGACATTTATCTTGAATTTCCTTTGTCTTTGTGCTGTTTCTACGAATGCATTCCCGTACGATATCCATTTTATTGATGAAGTCTCAGAGCCGCACTAAAAACCAGTTTCTCTGTGTGTGTGTGTGTGTGTGTGTGTGTGTGTGTGTGTGTCTGTACTGAATATTTGAGTGGGAGAGAATTTTTTGTAGGAAAATCATGGAAATGTTTTGTGATTTATATCCTATGTTTTGTTTTATTTATTTGTTTGCTCAATGTTTTTGTGGATTCTTGTTCTTTTGTAAATATAGAATAAATAAAGTGTAA
The DNA here is from genome assembly GCA_037043235.1 of Rhodeus uyekii. Taxonomy (NCBI): domain Eukaryota; kingdom Metazoa; phylum Chordata; class Actinopteri; order Cypriniformes; family Acheilognathidae; genus Rhodeus; species Rhodeus uyekii. The sequence goes on along the minus strand of JAWRVZ010000177.1, from coordinate 586,741 downwards.
CTGGTTTGTATTTGTGAGAATTGTAATGGTGTTTTTGGAGTCGTTTAAGTAAAACTCTTGTTTCTCTACATACTTGAGTTTCTGCAGTCTGTAGTTTGGATGGTTGAGTTTATCAGAGAGCAGTTTGACTCCTGAATCTCCAGGGTGATTGTAGCTCAGATCCAGCTCTCTCAGGTGTGAGGGGTTTGAACTCAGAGCTGAAGACACATAACCACAGCCTTCCTGTGTCACCATACAGCCAGATAATCTACAAACACACACAGAACAATCCACATGACATTAGTTTGACAATCAGACATCACTATCACACACTGACCTGTGCAGCTTGTATTTGCTGCTGTCATTTTCTGTATATTTATCACAAATGTGTGTGTGGAAGTGAACAAGAGTAAAAGTATTAATTCATTTTTCAAAAGGATACAAATCTTTTCTCAGGATGCTGATAAAGGTTTTCTTGTGATTCTCTTAAATGTCTCATTTAGGGATCAGTTTTGTCTTCAGATGTCTTCAATATTTTTTATATTACTAATAATGTAAATTCTGGAACTGTCAGTTAAAAACCATTATACATTTCAGAATATTAAGGATTACTAGTTTAAATGTATCTTCAGTATCCTGCACTGTATATATTAACTTCTCCTGCTTCTCACACAAATCTCCTGATAAACTCTCACAATGGTCTCCTGTAAATTCAGAAGAGATCTCAACAACATCACACACTGTGTTCAGGATTTGTCTCCTTAGGTCTGGGAAACAATAGATGATTTTCAGATCTTAACCAGTTTAACCTGTGGTAGAACAGACATGAGGACAGTTTCAAGACCAGACAACTCAATTATAGTGAAATTTTCACAGAGAGACAAGATCTCACAGAGACTCATGAGATCAAACGTGAGACGAGAAGAAAAACAAATGGAGGACTACATCATCAGCTGATTCTCCTGGCATGAGTTTTGTTAAGAAAAGGAGAAAGAAGAATATCGTGATCTTGTTTCTCAATCCTCAATAAAACACCAGACACACACCATAATGCTTCTTAAATGTTCATTAGAGAATTGGGAGAATGTCATATGCTATATTTTCAGATGCCTGTTATGAGTTCATGTGGAGAAGCAGTTCCTGCAGTGACTCAAACTCAGATCCTGGAGGAACAGTGTCCTGCAGAGTTTAACTTCACCCTCATTAAAACAATAATTACATCTGATCCAGATTATGATTATGACCCAGACTATGAAAGTCGCCAGGATTACTAGAAACGTCCTGTTGGGTGTTTTGGAGTTGATCTAAACTGTTCAGGACAGACCCTCCAGAAGTTTGAGACTGATGTACTGTGAACTGAGCTTGTGTGTAAATGAATACAGTGCCACACTTCACTCTGAAACACGGAGCATGTCAAAATTCATATTTATATGATTAAATCACAACATAAATAGTTAATTATTTTAAACCATTCACCTCAGTATCTCCAGCTGACAGTTTGGACTCTTCAGTCCATCAGAAAGCAGCTTCACTCCAGAATCCCGCAGGTCATTGTTACTCAGATCCAGCTCTCTCAGCACAGAGTTTGAGGATTGTAGAGCTGAACACACAGCTTCATAGTTCTTATCAGAGAGACGACATCCAGCAAGTCTAAGACAAAGAATGACATAATACAGTGAGGAGGATATGTATAATTAAAGACAGGTTTTGTTTTATTCTGTGAATGAAAATGAAATGTATTAGTTCATTATTTATTGTTCAGCTATCTCATATCCTGTGCGACATGAAGGTCTCAAACACAGTTCATGATGGATGGAGAGTCTGTCTGTAAATCCTAACAAAAGCACAGCAGGTGAAGTCTGAATATGGAGCTGCGCTGAAAGTGTGTGATGAAGCACAACTGGAGATTCCTCATCCTCATCAGTGCTGCCATTAAATGGGCCAAGAAACCAGTAATCACAGTTTTCCTGATCTTTTGACAGAAAAAGTTAATTGTACTGTTAAGATATACTGTAAATATCAAAACTTAATAGTTTGTCCAAAAACAGCTTTTACCACACAGTAAAATAATAATGGTGCTAATTACCAAATTTAAGTTATGTACAAACTGTTGGTTGTCTCCATATAAACACCTTTGACGTGTTTAAACACTTTGTTGAAAGTGAGGCACAACACTGAAGCAGGAATCCTTACATTGATTTATCAAAATTGATCTTTGGCAGTTTTAACTGTGTGTCTGTAAAAGTTAAATTAGTATCTTTTAATAAGTCTCTTTTAATGAAGCAAAAGTCTCATTAGACTGTATTCAGCACAAACTCAGTTTAATTTAGCTTATTTTGCAACAGCAAACATGTTTTACACACACGGTCTGGTTTTATGTGATTCATGCCGGCAGCAGAAGTTCTGGGAGTCTCTGTCGCAATGATGCTTTCAATGTGTTTACAAGTTGTTTATGCACATGTAGAATTTATGGGGTTATTTATTGAACCCTTTTGCACATAAATATATAACATTATAACACACATATTCACAGACACACAATTTCGCACACATACATTCACTCCCTCTATCTCTCTCTCACACACACACACACACACACACACACACACACACACACACACACACACACACACACACACACACACATACATATTGATTATTCAGTTCCTCTGATTAACTCAACTTTTGTTGTGAATGACAGGATCTCTGTCACTGTTTCCTCTTTTTCTTGTCTAGTCTTTATATTTCTTTGAAAGAAATGTCTTTGCTACTAAGTAACACTTTGTTTGCAGTATGAAAGTGTGAGCTTTGAATCTGAAAGTGAGATGGTTGTAAACACTCTTTCCACACTGCTGTGCTTCTACTGAGCTTTCAGCTGCTTACATTCATCTGCTTCAATGCTCATATGAGTGATGACTTCTGTATAAATGTGTTACATGAATGAAAACAGCTTATGATCTGATAGATTAGTTTGAGTGTGAACTGCAGAATAATCAGTTTCCTCTGTGATGAAATGATGAATACTCACAGGGCTTTTCTGCAGTTGATCACAGCTGGAATCAGTCTTCTTCTCCCCTCATCTGATGTGTTGTATTTCATGGGGTTCAGCTCATCCAGAACATCCTCTGACATCTCAATCATGTAGGCGATTGTTGAACATTGAGCAGGAGAGAGTTTCTCCACTGAGTGTTTGTCTGATTTCACAAACTCCTGAATCTCTCTGGACAGAGTCTGATCTTTCACTTCCAGCAGACAGAGGAACAGATTGATGGATCTTTCAGTGGAGAGTTCATGACGTCCATCTTTGATCTTCTGTTTATCATCAACACCTTTGATCTTCTGTTTAATGAACTGTGTGGTTCTCCTGATGGTCTTTGAGCTTTTCTCTGTGTGTGTCAGCAGATCCTGTAAGAGTCTCTGATTGTTCTCCAGTGAGACGCCCAGCAGGAACCGCAGGAACAGATCCAGATGTCCATTCACACTCTTGAGGGATTTATCCACTGCTGATGTTAGTAGATCATACAGAGAGTCCTTCTTAGATCTGTATAATCTGCCTTTATGCAAAAACAACATCAGTGTTTTCTTGTTTTTTGTTAAATGGCAGTAAAACAGAAAGAAAGCAGCGAGAAACTCCTGGATGCTCAGATGAATGAAGCTGTAGACCTTCTTCTGATGAATCACAGATTCCTCCTTAAAGATCTCAGTGCAAATCCCAGAATACACTGAGGCGTCAGAGACGTCTATGCCGCTCTCAATCAGGTCCTCCTCATAGAACATCACATTGCCCTTCATCAGCTGATTGAAAGCCACTTCAGCAAGTTTCACAATCACTTCTCTGTTGGACTGCAGGAGTTTCTCTGGATCTCTCTCTTCATACTTCTGATTCCTCATGTTGATCTGAATCAGCAGGAAGTGGATGTACATTTCAGTCAGAGTTTGAGGGATTTCTGCACTCAGATCTTCTTTCAGGAGCTTTTGAAGCACAGTGGATGAGATCCAGCAGAAGACGGGTATGTGGCACATGATGTGGAGGCTTCTTGCTCTTCTGATGTGTGAGATGATTCTGCTGGCCTGATGCTTGTCACTGATTCTCTTCCTGAAATATTCCTCCTTCTGAGGATCATTGAATCCCTGAATCTCTGTCAGACGGTTGATGTGTTTGGAGGGGATCTGATTGGCTGCTGCTGGTCTGGAGGTGATCCAGATGAGAGCAGAGGGAAGCAGATCTCCTTTCATGAGGTTTGACATCAACACACTCACTGATGAAGTCTCAGTCACATCAGAAACTTTCTGAGCGTCTGAAAACATCAGTGTGATTCTGCTTTCATCCAGACCATCAAAGATGAACACAACTTTACACTCCTCATAAATCTTTGAGTCCAGATCCTGAAGTTCAGGATGAAAGTCCAGCAGAAGTTTACGAAGACTGTACTGATGATCTCGGATCAAGTTCAGCTCTCGAAATGGAAGCACAAACATGAAATCTACGTCCTGATTGTGTTTTCCCTCGGCCCAGTCCAGAATGAACTTCTGCACAGAGACGGTTTTCCCGATTCCAGCGATGCCTTTAGTAAGAACAGTCTTGATTTGCTCTTTCTTTTCACATCCTGGTTCATGTGAGGCTTTAAAGATGTCATTGCAGTCGATTGGAGAGTCTTGTGAGTGTTTTCTGGCTGTTTTCTCCATCTGTAAAACCTCATGTTCTGCATTCACTCCTTCTCTCTCTCCCTCTATGATGTAGAGCTGTGTGTAGATCCTGTTCAGAAGAGCTTCATTCTCTTGCACTTTCATTCCCTCAAATAATCTCTCACACTTGTTCTTCATGCTGGTTTTGTGCTGGTCTTTGGCTCTCTGTAGTTTATCATCTCCTGGTTTGTGAGAATCCTGCTGCAGGTCTCCAGTCTGATCATCTCTATCCACGCAGAACAAACTACAACAACACAAAGAATGAATACGAGTGTGAGTTGAGAGATCTTCTAGTAAAGCATGTGTGTCATTCTCTGAAGCAGCTGAGACTCAATAAACAGCTGTAATGCAGATCCAGACTATTTTAAGACACAAACTATCCCAGATCAGCTGGAAGAGCTTTACTCTCCAAACAACACTTAGAGAGAATCCTTTCTTTGCTTTAAACTCTTTCTGTGTTTGTTTCAAATGTGAAATATTTTGCGGTTACAAAATGACCTCAAATCTCTCCTTTCTTTCATGTCTCTAAATCAGGGGTCTTTAAACGTTTCAGCCGAGGGCCGCATTAACTGTCAAACAGCAGTTCGAGGGCCGACTACACACTTGAGGTCCAAATAAAAAAGAATCAAAACATGGATGTTGTTTTTTATTATTTATTTAATATTATTTTATTCAGTTATTCCTTAACACATTGATACACTACACATGATCACCTGTATTAGTGGGAATGGTGAAATTGTTTCCTGGATGCCAGACATTTCAGGCTTTAGATTTGATTTCCCGAGCATCAACAGTGCCTGAGATTATCATCGGACAAGTTTTTTCTCAAATTGTTCTTCACATATTTTATTCTTAAAAATGTTGGTTCACACATGTATGTTGTTCAAAAGATTGAAAGGTACATTGATGCAAAAGTTTTGACATAAGGAATGTCTCAGTTATATGTGGGCAAAAACGGTGTATTATCTCATTGACGGTGACCGGAAGTAGAAAAAGTAAGCAGCGAAGAAAGATTTGTAATGTTGTGATCGGTTGGAAAACATCTCAGTTTACTATCGTAACCTCTGTTATTTTTCCATATTCCGTTTAGAGAAGTGTGAAGGAAATATTCTGACGCAATTGTCACGCTTATGCTATTATGGTCTGTCTGCCAGATCCGCATCGCGCTACAATTGGCCAGTTGTCAACTGGCGTTATCCTATATGGTTTCAGAAATTACTTTGTAGGGGAGGAGTTTCAAAATGAATTCATTGCAACATCTCGTTCTCACTCTAGAAAGGGAACGCGCTACTGCGCGCCTCTATTTTAATTTGGTAAAAACATAACGTCCACGTAAGCGGCGGCTGGTCTTGGCAGGATACACGTAAATTTCTTTTTTTTTTTTCCGTAGACAAAAAGGTCTCCGCAGGCCGGATGAGAGGACTTCGCGGGCCGTAGTTTGGAGACCCCTGCTCTAAATAATGAGAAGTCACAAATATACTGTCACTGAACAAACAGGTGATGCAATGATGGTTTAATCTGATTTAATAATTTTATTATAAATATATATATATATATTTTTTTATAATCTAGATTTTGACTTGTATTGTATATTATGTGCATCACTATCACTGTCACAGTGCTGTTGAAATGTTTACCTGAGATCGGTTTGTGTTTCTTCACTCTTAAAGTCTATTATCTGACTCATAGACGCTTCACTCTTCATAGACACACAGCTGAACTCTGGATCTGATTTCATCTGCTGATCAGAACTAAAACAGGGAGAAATTAAAGTTAATGCTTTAAATTACTGTATGCAACAAATCAACTATTCATGTCTGATTATAAAAGAGCACTTTATTATAATGATATAATCATATAGTGTTATTGTAATGGTGGAGATGATGGTGTGATTGTGCGTTTATTCAGATGAAAGTGAGCATCAGAACAGTGCAGCGCTGCACAACACAAGCACTCAGGGTTGATTATGGGTTGATGAGGATCTTTTGCAGATACTGAGAGTAAAAAGTGTTTGATTCAAGCTCTTTCTGCTGCATGTGTGTCTCTTCTCTCTCTCTCGCTGAACCCGTGACAGAAACATGAATGCAGATAATCACTTATTTTATGTCATCGAGACTCTGACTGTTTTACTGAAGCAGGTTTAAGATCAGATAACATGAGGCACATCCCCATACATTTAACATTATTATCACATAGAAAGAGAATTTCATCATAGACAATGTTAGAAATTGTACAATTATTTAGAGAAGTTTGAAAAAAACTTTTATTTATTTATTTCTAGTTAACTTTATTGAAGCACAAAACCTGTTTCTCTGAGCTTTATCTGAACTGTTCCTGCTGGAGGAAAGATCTTCCTGCCTCAACCCGATCATCTGATCATCATCATCTCAACAAGAGCTGAAACACACTTCTGTTACTGAACCGGGAACATTCCCATAACACCTGATGTACTCGATACATCAGAAGAAGAATGGCATCTACGCTGATATTGGTCTCTGTTTATTCCGAGGTTACCGTGGGCAGCTGGATTCGGGCCGTATCAAGATCAGATGAAGCACCTGGACACGAGCACAGCACTGCCCTGAAGTGTCTGCGGAGACCGTGACTCTACTGGACCCTCCCCTGTGACGATCATGAACCCATCTCTAACCGGACCAAATTGGACTTCATATTGGACTTGAATTGTTGTATAATAATCATGCACTGTTTGGCTGTTGGCCAGAGGAGAACTGGTCCCCCGACTGAGCCTGGTTTCTCCCAAGGTTTTTTCTCCATTCTATTCTTCATTCGTTACGTCACCTGCCGGAGTTTTGGTTCCTTGCCGCTGTCGCCTATGGCTTGCTCAGTTGGGGAAACTTAACACTTAAAATTCATCAATTGTATTGATTCAGCTGCTCTTTTGGGGCTTCTGTTCAGCCAAACAAACTTTGTTTATATTGTTTTTCCTGTAAAGCTGCTTTGAAACAATCTACATTGTAAAAAGCGCTATATAAATAAAGTCTAAAAAAAAAAATACTGAACTTTACTGAGATTGAGCTCAAGTTTTGCTTATAATGACAAAACTCTCTGCGTGACCAGAGGTGGATTATTGGAACTGTGTTTCAGGAACATCATCAACACTATCACACATTATTCTATATCTACAATAATAAATAAACAAACTTGCTCTGAGTCCTGTCCTTTACTCGTCACTTTCATACTGTTCATTTTCACACACACACACACAGTATTTGATGTATTTACATTTACATTTCTGCATTTGGCAGACACTTTTATCCAAAGCGACTTGCATTGCATTCAAGAAACACATTGAATCAGTTCCTGCTTTCCCTGGGAATCGAACCCATTGAACCCGTTGTAAGCACCAATGCTCTACTGGTTGAGCTACAGGAAGGCTGTATTGTATATTATGTGCATCACTATCACTGTCACAGTGCTGTTGAAATGTTTACCTGAGATCAGGCTGTGTTTCTTCACTCTTAAAGTCTATTATCTGACTCATAGACGCTTCACTCTTCATAGACACACAGCTGAACTCTGGATCTGATTTCATCCGCTGATCAGAACTAAAACAGAACAGATTTACTCCTTTATAATCATAATCATCTTAATGTAAGATCTTCATAATGTATTTTTAATGTAAAGCACTTATGGGATTTATAGTTTTCAATAAATACTAAAACAGACAGAAAAACACACGTTTGTTGTTGATGTTTTACTGTAAACAGCAGTTCAATTCTATAACTTAACAGCCTATTTAATGTGTTTGTGAACCTCCGTGAAGTTTCACTCCATAAACCAGATCATCTCCAAAACTGTGTCATGTGTTTGTGATATTCAACACTCATTTTTGGGTTGTGTGACGTCATTCTCCACCCCATATCCTCCAAATCACCTGTTTTAGACATACATTCTGGCTGAAACTCCGTGAAGTTTAAGAAAGTTAATTTAATAAGTTAAAGTTAATAAGTTGCCACAGTTTTGGAGATGATCTGGTTTATGGGGTGAAGCTTCACGGAGGTTGTTGCTGAAAGTACCTGCGTCCTGGAAAAGCCTCATTTCCGGATGTGTGTGTGTCATCCATGATGATCTGAACAGTTTGATCCCCGTGACTCTAGATAGAAGATAAACGGAAATAACCCTAGAGTTTCTCCATCAGTTCCTGCCGATTATTGTGTTCAAGATCTTTAATAATCCATTAAACCTGCGGAGAAACAATGAGGAGTGTGAGAGTTACGAGACTTTCAGGAAGTGTTTTCGCGCGTGTGCAATAATATCGTTTCTCAGGTTTTTTCTGACTTTCGGTTTCGGTTTGGTTTCGGTGGGCGGAGCTTATATTAACATTCATGTATTCAGCGCATGCGCAGAACTGAGAGTTTTAGTTCACGCTCCTCCTCGTTTCTCAGCAGGTTTAATGATTATTAGAAAAGAAAAGGTAAGTATAGTTTCAGCGAGAATTTAAGAGCACAATGAAATTAACTGAATGTAAATGACTAGTTTGCAGCCATTTGTTAAATTACACTATGTATATTATAGTTTCACACATGCACAGTTGTAACCCTGTATATTTGAACTAATTATAGAAAGGAATTAATGAAGTCTTTTATGACAATAAAGTATCTAGAAGTGAATAAAGTGAGGGAAAAAATAGTTAGCAAACTGTATGTCAGTGTGATGATTGACATTCTAATAATGAATGAACTGTTGGACTTTTCATCAATTCCTCAAGTCCGCGTGTTCTTTTAATGTGGAGAGCAGAGACGGCTTTTCCTTTAACTATTTAATTATCGATTAAATCATATTGAAGGCGGATAATCAAAATCTCTTGTCTCTTCTATTTACATTATATATATATTATTTTATTTTTCCTATTTATACCTAGATTCTTTTCTTTGTCTTATTTTTCATATGTTCTTTTTCCTTTTTCTTATTTGAATGAGTTGTAAAGAGTGTATAATCACTCTTATTTTATTCTTGAAAATATTCTTGAAAAATAACAGAGGTTACGATAGTAAACGGAGACGTTTTCCAACCGATCACAACATTACAAATCTTTCTTCGCTGCTTGCTTTTTCTACTTCCGGTCACCGTCAATGAGATAATACACCGTTTTTGCCCACATATAACTGAGACATTCCTTATGTTAAAACTTTTGCATCAATGTACCTTTCAATCTTTTGAACAACATACATGTGTGAACAAACATTTTCAAGAATAAAATACGTGAAGAACAATTTGAGAACAAACTTGTCTGATGATAATCTCAGGCACTGTTGATGTTCAGGAAATCAAATCTAAAGCCAGAAATGTCTGTTATTTTGGCATCAAGGAAACAATAATCAAGTTAGAAACTTGTATAATCAAGTTAGGCTTTTTATTAGTTAAAAACCTTTCTTTACTTTTCTGTAGTTTTCCATAGAGTAAGGATTAATATTGTCAGCACTTCTCAACAGATAGAACATGTTATCAGAATGTTTTGGGTACTGTTTCTGTTGAGAGTTGGAGCCTGAGCCGAGTGTAGCGCACACGTGTCTAACGTGTCACTCTTGATAGTTCTCAATATGGGCCTAGGTGTCAGAAGAAGGGCACGGCTTCTGGAGAGAGGATGGCAACCAAGTAGGCGAATAACCACGGCAAAAGTCTTTTGAAATTTTATATTAAAAGTAAATTAATTATTATTTCAATACATTAAACGTTATATAAACCACATTTATATACATACAAATCATAGGAAGAAATAAAACACTTGAAGAACCCAAACAGTATCAGTCAGAATATATATACAACTAATGAAAAAAACAGTCAATAAAACAAAACAACACATTCAACAGAAGATAGGAAAAGAAATCACTCTCAATTACAGTTCAATTACTCCACAGAATTAATCAGTCCCTTAAAATAGCATTCTTTTGTTGTGAATAGTTCATCACAGTTAGATGATGTTCAAGTGGTTGATTCGATCGAGTCTGTGAACTAAATGAATCGGTTCACTGTTCAGTTCAAAATTAGTCTTTCCTTGAAGTTCAAAAAAATCGGAGAAAGGGAAAAAATAAAGAAATCTCAACGGGTCCGAGTCCTGCTCTTCCTAAAGGGAAAAGAAACCTCTCCTACCCGTTTTGTCGAACTCAAATGCACAGTTCACAAATGAATCGGTTCCGGGTGGCTCGCCATAATCATATGCTCAGTTGCATCTCCTGAGGTAAATCTCACAAAAAACCCAGCCAAGGCAATCACTCGTTTACTCTTCCAATTCACTCGCGATGGATTGAGATTGGTCTCTATTTCTAGATGTCCGCCTCGTCTTTATCTCACTCTGCTAACAGCTCTCTCAAACTATCACATCACTCGAAGTTTACTAGCTTTTCCTATATTTAAAATTTGCTCCACACAGCTGCTTCCTCTGACTCACACTCCCGCTCTCTGTCTCCCCTCAACTGACAGCTGTGCCCGCGCAACCTGGGTGCGCTGCTCTCATTGGCTCTTAGAAGTGTCTGTCACTGCAGCACAATCAGCGATTGGCTGAAACTCCTTTTCTTCAGAAAATTTACTCCCGTTTGTCCCTTTACTGGTAACCTAGGTTACCTGGGTTACACTCTCCCCGCTTTGAAGATAAGCAGGTCCCGCTGCATCCCTTAGGCTGCAAAGTCACTGCAGATGGACATCCACTATACATTTCTAGAGAGGTATTCCCAGGAGAATCAGACTCCTCCAAAGATGCAGTAAAAGCTGTACTGAGCCCCTGCAACAATGACTGCACAACTAGAGAAAGGGGATTACCCAGCCTAGGATACTGCAACCTTATAGGTGGTTCACGGTGTCTTTGTGAACGTCTAGGGATATCTTCCAGGTTCTGGCTAGTCTCTACTGAGCTGTCCTGCAGACTTCTTGAATTAGTAGTCAGATCCCTTGACAAGGTACTATCTCTTCCGATCACTGAATCTGTAGTCCTAGGCGAGGTTTCATCCAGCCCACGCCTCAGCTGTTCAACTCCTTCAAGCATGGTACTCAACACATCCATTCCTGTAGGGTCCGTCGGTTGTTTCGTCAGTTTCCTTCCACATCTCCAGTATCAGGTAGGTCAGGTAAGTTTTCTTGTGTCTTTGCTGAAGACTGGTGTCTGGTGTTTGCACTAATCACAGTCCTTGTTTCAGGAGAGATCTCTTCTGCCACTACACCTCCTGCCTGCTCCATCGATCTGGAATCGGGGAGGATTCTACTTTCGACACTTGGCAGGTATCCCGGTGCATAACAATTTGTAGAGTAATCCTCAGAGTCAGAATCCTCTGTCTCACTTCCAGACTCTCCTGTTCCAGGATTGGCACGAGTTCTAGGGCCACGAAGTCTCTTAGGCTTAACTGGTTCTTCAAAGTTGCTCTCTCTCAAGAATCCACAAGGCAGTAACAAGTCACGATGCAACTTGCAAAGGGGCCCATCCTTGCTCTCTGGCCGAACAGTGTAAACTGGTAAGCCATTGGCCTTCCTTACTACAACGTAGACCTCTTGTTCCCACTTATCCGCCTGCTTATGCTTCCCTCTCAGCCTGACATTCTTCACAAGAACACGGTCACCAACTTCGAGGAAAGAAGCAACCACTCGCTCATCATATCTTCGCTTGTTGCGCCCTGCTACTTTTGCAGAATTCTCCCTTGCTACTCTGTAGCTTTCCTCCAGGCGATCCTTCAAGTTCTTCACGTAACTCAAGTGAGATTGGGATGACCTGTCTACAGGCAAGCCAAGGGCTAGATCTATGGGTAATCGCGGCTGCCTTCCAAACATCAACTCATATGGTGAAAATCCTGTCGAGTCATTTCGGGTGCAATTGTACGCGTGGACTAACGGCTTCACAAAGTCCTTCCAGCAGGCCTTTCCTTTATCATCCAGGGTACCCAACATTTGAAGAAGTGTCCTGTTAAAACGTTCCACAGGGTTTCCCCGAGGGTGATAAGGTGTTGTCCTCACCTTACGGATTCCTGCAATGCTGCAGAGCTCTTTAATGAGTTTTGACTCAAAATCAGGTCCCTGGTCACTGTGGAGTTTCTCTGGAAATCCGTAATGAACGAATAAGTTGTCCCACAAACATTTAGCTACAGTTTGAGCCTTCTGGTTTCTGGTAGGTACCGCTACTGCATACCGGGTGAAATGATCGGTCATCACTAAAATATCCTTTGTGTTACTCCGATCAGGCTCAAGCGACAGAAAGTCCATGCAGACAAGCTTGAGGGGTCTGCTTGCCACTATGTTCACTAGCTCGCTCAGGAGGGGTCTTTCGTCTTACACAGCGCTCACAAGTCTTTATTTTTTTCTCAACAGCAGTCGCCATCTTTGGCCAATAGAACCTAGTTCTGACAAGATCCTGAGTCCTTTCGATTCCTAAGTGGCCCATGTCATTGTGAAAGCTTGTCAAAGCTGTCTCCCGGAGATCTGCAGGTAATGCTAACTGATGCAGTGTACCTCCTTGACTTTGCTTTCTTCTAAATAGTACCCCGTTCTTGAGCTCCAACCTATTCCACTCTCTCAGCCATAAGGCTACTTCCAAGGACTCTACTCTGCCATCAGGCTTCCTTCCAGACTCTACGTACTTGATGACTTTGCTAAGCTCTGGATCAGTCCTTTGACGTTTCTTCAGATCTTCCTCAGACAATCGGGGAAGAACTGGAAGACCATGATCATCCTCTTGCTGGAAACCTTGAGGTACCGCACTAGCACTGATGGACAATGACTCGAACACGGTGGGTTGGGAGAATGACTGGTTGAGGGTGTCACAGCTCTGATAAACTTGATGTCTCTCGCAGAGAGCTTCCACTGCTGCTGGCAAGATTGTCTGCTGCTCTGAGTCCGCCAAATGATGAAGGGTGAACTGCTTGATCCTTTCACACTCCTTCTGGGACAAAAAGTCTTCCAAGGGCTTTTCATGAGGACGTCTTGAGAGTCCATCTGCATCCAGATTTTGCTTGCCCGCTCGATACTGAATTTTGAAATTGAATGTTGACAGGCTGGACAGCCATCTATAGCTAGTGGCATCAAGTTTTGCAGATGTCAGAATATAGGTAAGTGGGTTGCTGTCCGTCAGTACAGTGAACTCTCCTCCATACAGATAGTCGCTGAATTTGGCTGTGACAGCCCACTTAAGCGCCAAGAACTCCAGCTTGTGTGCAGGATATTTAGTTTCGCTTTTGGTTAGTCCCCTGCTTGCAAAGGCAATTGCTCTCATTCGTCCCTCCTGCTCTTGAGAAAGGGCAGCCCCAAGTCCAGTAGTACTCGCATCCGTTGTCAGCACGTAGGGAATGCTGGGGTCAGCGAATCCAAGGACTGGAGCTGAAGTCAGCTTCTCTATGATGGTATTGAACGCTTGCTGGCATTCTTGGGTCCACCGGTCTCCGAATTGTTCTTTGGGGTCACGATATTCCATAGTTTTCTTCAGGGCATGCCTCTGATTTTTCTGTAAGGGGGGATAACCAACAGTAAGGTCGTTAAGAGGTCTTGTGATCTTAGAGAAATCTTGGAAAAGCCTCCTGTAGTATCCAGCAAACCCAAGAAAAGATTTGAGCTCTTTAAGATTTCTGGGCCTTGGCCAGGTCTTGAGGGCCTCCGTTTTGGCCGGATCAGTCTCGACTCCATCCTGAGACACTATATGGCCAAGGTATCGAACCGATGTTTGAAAAAGCTTGCACTTTGTAGGAGACAATTTCAATCCATATTCTCTCAGCCGTTTCAAGACTTGCAAGAGTCGGACTTCATGTTCCTCTAATGTCTTGGAGAAGATTATGAGGTCGTCAATGAAAACTAGTACTTCTCTTCTATTCAGGTCCCCCATGCACCTTTCCATCAGTCGTTGAAATGTACTCGGTCCGTTGGTGACTCCTTGGGGCATCCGATTGAACTCCCAGAACCCCAAAGGACACACAAATGCAGTTTTCTGTTTGTCTGCCTCTTCCATTTCAATTTGATAAAAGCCTGACTTCAGGTCGAGGACTGAAAACCATTTGGAACCCGTTAGAACTGAGAAGGCTTCCTCCAGATTTGGCAAAGCATAGGCATCCTTTATAGTTTGGGAATTCAACTTTCTGAAGTCAATGCACAAGCGCACCTCATTATTCTTCTTTCTCACAACTACTATGGGGGAAGCAAATGGGGACTCTGATTCTCTGATGATACCTGCATCAAGAAGCTCTTTGAGGTGCTTTCTCACTGCGTCTGTATCCTGTGGATGGATAGGCCTGGCCCGGTGCTTGAAAGGTGTGTTATCACTGAGGTTGATGTGGTGTTTTACTTTATCTGTGTGGCCGTAATCCAAATCGTGCAGCGCAAACACATCAGGCATGGAGTTAACTAAGTCCATTATCCTCCTCTTCCACTCACATGATAAAGGGGAATCGCCGAAGTCAGGAACAATCTCAGCTTGCGAAGAGTTCACATCTTTGGGCTCAGAAGCACTTGTGGTGTTTCCTCCCTCAATCACACATTGGACTGCATGCACTTCCGCCAGGATTGCTTTTGGAGAGATTATTAAATCCGATAGGGTCTCGTTCTTCAGCACTATTGGTATCTGGACATTGCGCTTTGGAGGTAAGGAATGTAGGCAACTAGCCAACAGCAATCCAGCAGGCAAGGGAGATGACGTTGACGGCTCTACTGTTACCCAAGCCTCTGATGGCGGCCCAATGATGTTAACATATCCATCAAGGACTATGGTACTTCCGGCTGCCACTACTTCAGGTATGTCTCCCTTCACTTTTACTTGGACCAAGACATTTGCCCTGGCTCGTTGTCTCCTAGCTTCCAATACTCTTATCACAGCTTGATATCCATAGTGATGCGACTTAACTCTGGGCATTGTCCCTTGCACATGTTCAGCATACAAGACATCTAAGGTATTGGTGCCGACGAGGATTTGGGGCACATGTGTCAAGTCTGGGACCACTAAAGCCAATGTCGGGACTTCAGCTTCTGTTCCTAAGAGCTCCTGTGGGAACTTCAGGGTTAACTCAACATATCCCAGGTAGGGAACAGCCTGTCCATTCGCTCCTTCAACTTCCAACAGGTGATTCAATGGCTTCATAGGATGTTGTGACAAATGGCTGTTATAAAAGGACAAGGGAATTGTAGTAACCTGGGATCCTGTATCCAATAGGCAGTTCACTTCCTCTCCTTCGACTTTGATTCTGGCAGTACATTTCAGTCCTACTAATCCAGCTGGCAGCTCCAAAGGGTTTCTAATGCTGGTACTCTGGTCTGGCATTCGTTGATGTCTAGGGCTTTGATTCTTCTCAGTCCCCCTCCGCCCTGCAATAGAGACTGACTTCTATTTAAAGGCACCGCAGAGGTTTCATTTTGGAGATCCCACTCAGCTTGCCTTTCCCTCAGTTTTCGCCTCTTTTCTTCAACTCTAGCTGAGTTCGGGGGATTATCACACCTGAGAGCTATATGTCCATCGTCTCCACAACGGAAGCAATACCACGGCCTAGGACGGTTGATCCACGGCTCTGCATACTTCAGCTTCCCATTTCCCCCTCTGCTGGCTTCCTTGGCATCAGTTTTACTCTGATAATCTCTCTCATGAGAGGGTCTTTCAGAATAGCTCGCCTGCACTCCACAAGCAGCAACTTGGACCTTAAGCTCAGCTATCTGCCCCTTCAGTTTCTGAAGCTCATTAGTCTCAGCTCGCTCTCTTATTTCCTGATCAGCCACTGTTTTGACAGCTGCAATTTGGCTCTGAAGGGCTGCAATCTCTCTCTTCAGGGTTCCAACTTCAAGTGTTTCAGGGCATGGCGCTATACTTCTCTGCTTAGAGGCTCTCTGCTAGGGAATGGTTAAGGAAGGATTGTTCACAGTTTCTTCCTCCAACACGCTACAACAATAAGCAGACTGTTGGTGTGCGGCTGTCCGTAATTTGAGGGAGACTGATGGATACTTGTTCATCCCCAAATGCTTTCTCATCCTCTCCTCCTTTGATGCTTGCTTGTCTTCAGCTGTGCGGAGGAGTATTGCTAATTCAGCAAAGGGTGGTGGTTCTTCCTTTTTCTTTTCAAGCTGCAAGTCAGCTATCAGGGCGTTGTCCCAGCAGCCTCGGCAGAACTGCCTCAACAAACAACGGTCTCGTTCCTTCTCTGCTACTCCGCCTCACCTGATGGTAGCACTCAGGATTATGTGCAACCTGTGGAGATAGGTGGATGACTTTTCACCAGGGTTCTGCAGGGTGCTTATAAATTTCACAAGCAATTCATCGCCATCCTCCACTGACCCATAAACAGACTCTAACAGCCTAAGACACTCTGATGATGGAGTGCTCGGATTCACATACTTGATGATGTCCGAGGCAGGTGGTAATAAGCTGTCCACAATTTTCCACGTCTTATTTGATTCAGGAAGGGATGGATCATTTAGCAGGTAATCACCACTCGCCCGCCAGGTGTCGAAGTCAGGTTCATTGGTGGGACGGGGGCTCCTCCCAGAGAAAGGAGAAATCCTACACTGTGCTGGGACATGGAGTCACTCGTCTTCACAATGTGTTCCATCACCACTCTCTGAATGCCAGGAGGATGCATAGGAGTTATAGGAAGTTTCACAGATATCTCAGCAGAACTGACATCAGGATCACTTAAACAATCAGGTGAGGCTGCGTCGGTACTTGTCTTGACTGGGTTTTCAGGTTCTCTTCTCATTACAAGAGGTGACTTACACCCTTCCATCCACTGAGGAGTGCTAGTCGCACATGTCAAGATGTTTGACTCCAAAGGGTGATGCTCTAGTCCATTCTCTAATCTTGGTGAAGCATTCTCCAGGGTTCTCACTCCACTCATCTTCATTAATTCTCGTTGGAGCACATCTTGTAGAGATTCTCCATTGGCACTTGCTATGGCATGCAACTTTTCCAAGCACTCTGCAGTAGCGGTGCTGGCAGTGGGGTTGTAAACTCTACTCTGGGTGCGCACATGAAACACAGTGTCTGCATCAATGGGGCTTACTATTGTTAATGGCAGCAGAAGTTTAAGGTTGCTCCTGGCGGAGTTGTGGGAAAACTCACCTATTGCACTGCGATGGAACTCTGATTGCGGATCATCAATTAGTAAGTTAGGTTGTATGGAGCCGAACTTTGAAAGGTATATTTCTAATACTTGATCCAATTCAGTCAGTGTGATACCACTGGCAATCACCGCATTTGACACATTAACACTCTCTCGCTCCACAACATCCATGTCTGTTACTGTGCGTGCTTATTTCAAGAATTATTCACCACAATTGCGGGTACCACCTCTCTCCTGGCTGGCTCGCCAAAGTTTGTAGCGCACACGTGTCTAACGTGTCACTCTTGATAGTTCTCAATATGGACCTAGGTGTCAGAAGAAGGGCACGGCTTCTGGAGAGAGGATGGCAACCAAGTAGGCGAATAACCACGGCAAAAGTCTTTTGAAATTTTATATTAAAAGTAAATTAATTATTATTTCAATACATTAAACGTTATATAAACCACATTTATATACATACAAATCATAGGAAGAAATAAAACACTTGAAGAACCCAAACAGTATCAGTCAGAATATATATACAACTAATGAAAAAAACAGTCAATAAAACAAAACAGCACATTCAACAGAAGATAGGAAAAGAAATCACTCTCAATTACAGTTCAATTACTCCACAGAATTAATCAGTCCCTTAAAATAGCATTCTTTTGTTGTGAATAGTTCATCACAGTTAGATGATGTTCAAGTGGTTGATTCGATCGAGTCTGTGAACTAAATGAATCGGTTCACTGTTCAGTTCAAAATTAGTCTTTCCTTGAAGTTCAAAAAAATCAGAGAAAGGGAAAAAATAAAGACATCTCAACGGGTCCGAGTCCTGCTCTTCCTAAAGGGAAAAGAAACCTCTCCAACCCGTTTTGTCGAACTCAAATGCACAGTTCACAAATGAATCGGTTCCGGGTGGCTCGCCATAACCATATGCTCAGTTGCATCTCCTGAGGTAAATCTCACAAAAAACCCAGCCAAGGCAATCACTCGTTTACTCTTCCAATTCACTTGCGATGGATTGAGATTGGTCTCTATTTCTAGATGTCCATCTCGTCTTTATCTCACTCTGCTAACAGCTCTCTCAAACTATCACATCACTCGAAGTTTACTAGATTTTCCTATATTTAAAATTCGCTCCACACAGCTGCTTCCTCTGACTCACACTCCCGCTCTCTGTCTCCCCTCAACTGACAGCTGTGCCCGCGCAACCTGGGTGCGCTGCTCTCATTGGCTCTTAGAAGTGTCTGTCACTGCAGCACAATCAGCGATTGGCTGAAACTTCTTTTCTTCAGAAAATTTACTCCCGTTTGTCCCTTTACTGGTAACCTAGGTTACACGAGTTCAGCCTTGGAGAAGCTGTATGTGTGTGTGTGTGTTAATATTGTCAGTATTGGTGAGGTGATTAACTGGCACCATAAAACTTGTTGTTCTCGACAAGCCATGTCACGAACCCGTCAACCATGTGATCAATGAAGATATGCTTCAGACTGTCTGCTGTTGTATGGAAAATTGTCATGGTTCTCTCAGATTCAGTTTGTTTCTAGTCACAGAACCATGGCACTGCTCTTCCTCCTTTATTGTGTCATGCCATTGTTACCCCGCCCACCTTGTTACCTTGTTTCCCTTGAGTGTTGTCAGCTGTTCTCAGCTCGTTACCTTTCCTCATGTGTTCCCTATATATAGCCCTTGTGTTTGCAGTCAGTTGTGGTCTCGTTGTCATTCCTGGATGGTGGTCATTTGTTTCCTGAGTCCTGCTGTGTTCCTGCCATGGTCCTGGTTTGTTTTATGTTATAGTTCTGGATCTTGTCTATGTTATGTTTTCCCCCCTCGTGGGTATTTATTTTGTATATTATGTTATTTTGTTATTCTCATTAAACTCCCTTCCCTGCACTTGAGTCCTCCCTTCATGTATCGTGACATAAAATTACTAGTTTTGTTTATCTTTCTTTCTTAGCCAATCAGAATCATTTAAACGTCATCATTGACGTAGTTAGCACCCTCTGTTAGAGTATAATTGCTGTAACAATGTTATTGTAAGTGGGGCGGCCTACGAACTCCTTGTGAGACCTGAAGCTTCTGCTGATGAAACTGCAAACTAAACTTCTCTAAAATTTCTTCTATTGACTGCACTTCTGACTCCTGGTCTTCATTCAACATATCTGGTCCTCGGGTCTTAACTGTAATTCTCCTACAGTTAATGGTGGAGAATGCGGTCAATTCATTCTTCGATGACATCCCTGGTCGAATAACAAACAAGGTCGAAAGTGGTAGGGCTGTCTGAGTGGAAGAGACTGGGTATTTGAGTGATATTTGAAAGTTGTTTCAGTAATATGTAATTCGCAAAAAGACAACTATAAATTATAATTCTTTGAAAAATTATTTTTGGCAAAGTTTTCTGAAACAAGCCAGAGTCAAAATAAAGTAGATAAATGTTAAAAGTTTACAAAAATGCAGTGTTCCAGTCCTTCTCTCTCTTTGAAAGAGAGAGAGAGTCCATCTCTCTCTCTCATTCAAAGTCAGCTAAATGCCGTTATCTGAGTCTGTGTCATCAGTGATAAACAATTTACAGGAAAGTGTTTCAGTGAAAATCATAGACAGAGAAGTTAAAGGAAATCATGTTACAGACAGTTCAAATCTTCAAATAAGTAAAAAAATTCCACATTTAGGAGTGTGTACATTAAATTTGTTGTTAAAGGTTTCAACAACTCAATGCCTTTAAAGAGGAGTTTTAAATAATAATAAAGACCTTATTATAAAAGGGAGATTAAATTGTTATGACCAGTAATTTTTTGTTTTTGTCTTATCTTAGTCTCCACCATGGTACAAGTCTGATGGAGTAGAAAATGGTGATAGCGATACTGAGATTAAACACAGAGAATACGCTATGCTGCTGTTTTATTTTACTGATAACATACTGCTGTTATTAACCGGTCTCCCTGCTTTGAACACTATCAGTCAAAATGACTCTGATGGTTCTTGAATGCACCTTCCCTAAGCTCCAGAGAATACCTGAACTTGAAGAAAACTCAAAGATCTGCAAAGGGAATGAGCGGGTTACTGTGCACGAGGCGAAGGCCCAATGACGGGTAAGATCCTCTAATGGCCACATGGGGGACAACCTAAGCCAGGGGTTCGCTGCCGCCACTGGGCATCTACCCAAAAACAGGGGAAGGGAGATGTTTTATGTGACAGCTGGATGAGAGTTGAGAGGATGTCTGTGGTTGGCTAGCAGCATCCTTCAGAGGGGGGAGCTGTGAGAAATTGCAGCAGTCTGCCCCAAAACTGAACTCCTCCATACCAGGTCACTGCAACCGCATTCCTTGAATAACTTGTGACAAGTGTCCCCAACTTGTAGAAGATGCCAGGGGGAGACCCTGAAGAGGTTGTTTATAAAGAGATATTGGGAATGTGCTTTCAAGAGCTAGCTGAGAACATGATGTGATTGACGTTTAGTTGTTGAGGAGACCATAACAAAACTTTATAATATCAAGAACATGATTTTGGGTTGGCTTATGGGAAAAACTGAAAATTAATGTTGAAATTGAACTAATATGTCTCTATCATAGTTTTCACTCCTGCAGGTCGTTAGACATCGTGGTGACTAAAGATGAAGAGTGTTTTTACAGCTTAAAGAGTGTAACGGAATGACGGCGCAGACAAAGATGAGAGTCCAATGAAACTTTAATGATAAATGCAAGGTAAACGTAACAGCAGTGCATACAGGACAAGTGTTCACCACAAACTTGTAGCATACACAAACAACTACCGACAACTGAAAGGTGGAGAAGGAGAACAAAATATACTAGTGATAATGAACAAAAGACAAACACCTGTGATGATTTGTGACCATGACAACTCATGAGTGACGGAAGGTTCTGGAACAAAACAATAACATGTGACAACAACAAAAGGCAAAATAAGAGTCCTTGATAACAGTGAAACGTGACAAAGAGATGGTCCAGATAATAAAGGTTAAGTGAATTTTTAACAAAGTTAACTTAGTAATGCTCCTAGCGTACTTTATTTTAGATAATCAAAATGGGTCTAATTGAGAGTTACATATTTACATTTAAGAAATTTGTGAATGAATAAGGTTTCTATATGGCAAAGAATTTATGATTGCATTCTGCCTAAAAGTTACAGTCTTAATAGACTGAGGAAAACTTTTGGCTGAGAGAGAGATTGTGAGTGGAGGAAGGGATGGCACTCTGTTATCAAAATGATAAAGGAACTAAAAAAACCTAGCAAACTTTTCTAAAAACAAATGAATTATAAACAGACATTCTTTTAAACTGAATAAGTTAAACATAGAGAAGATTTTAAAGCTTAAATCTTTTTAGAATAAATACCAGAATTAAACCTTGAATATGAGCGATTTGTAGTCATGTCTGAGTGTGTGTGAGTTTTGTATGTCCACATCATGTGCAAATAGTGTCATTAACCTCTGGAATGAGTGTTTTATCATTACAGATGGGTTAAGTGAAATGACTAACTTTTTTCAGAAGCCGATAATTCTGATTGAAATTCTGATGGAAGAGACGATACAGTATGGGATGAGCGTTAATTGGACTGAATATCCAGCTCTGTCTGCTAGTCTGCTGCCATTTATGATGTTAATTTCAAGTTATTCTCTGGATTAGTTTAAATAATTGTGTAAGTTGAAATTGTGAAGCTGAAGATTGCCGTCCATTATGGGGTTTAAAACCCTTGTCTAAATTCAACTGAGGGTCCAAATTTAAATACTATCAACTATGTGATGTAAACGTATAGACTTGATGTCAGAGATAGTGTGACACATTGGCTAAGTCACCCTCCAAATTATCCAGAGAGCACCCTCATATTTATGAAAGGCCGGTGGGCGATCAAAGGAGTGAATATAACTTATAAAACGTTTTATTTATTCTCATCTATTAAGTTGATGCATGCATTAGATAAACCATTTACACAAAAAGGGTTAATTAAACAGCAGCTATGAGACTGTCTGTGTGATTTAGGGATTAAAGCACAAGTAATATTTTCAAAGATAAGTTTAAGGGCAGAACATTTACTTACTGAGTAATTAGAATGTTTGAAACTCAGTTAATAATATTGAATTCTCCTATATCTGTGTTACTGGTGACCCGTCAGAGAAGCATGCGTCACCACTCCGGCCTTCCGTAGCAACCTCACTGAATAGACCAGACATGGTGGTATTGGACCCCACATTGGTCTAAAAGGGGGGACTGAAGGCAGATAATCAAAATCTCTTTTCTCTTCTATTTACAATATATATATATATATATATATATATATATATATATATATATATATATATATATATATATATACAGAAAACTAAAGAAAGGTTTTTAACTAATAAAAAGCCCTAACTTGTTTATAAATCACTCATTCAAATAAGAAAAAGGAAAAGAACATATAAAAAAAATAAGACAAAGAAAATAATATAGGTACAAATAGGAAAAATAAAATTATATATATATATATATATATATATATATATATATAACTTTATTTTTCCTATTTGTACCTATATTATTGATTATTATTTCCCCGAATTATATTATTATTATAAATAATATTATTATTATTATTATTATTTCCCCGAATTGGCAAATACAAAAAACTCTCAAAACCGTTTAAGGGTAAAAATGTAATTGATTTACAAATAACTAAGAACGGTTATAACACACAAATGAACAAATGATAAAGCTTGGGTTACTGAATATACAATCCCTTTCCTCAAAAGCACTTATTTTAAATTATATGATTACAGATCATAAACTAGATGTGCTGTGTTTGACAGAAACTTGGCTAAAACCAGACGATTATATTACTTTAAATGAGTCCACCCCTCAAGATTACTGTTATAAACATGAGTCTCATCTGAAAGGTAAAGGAGGAGGTGTTGCTGTAATTTATAGTAACACGATCAGTACTGCTCAAAGGTCTAATTTGAAATATAATTATTTTGAAGGGATGGTCCTTAATGTAAAATTATCCAGTGTAAGTAATAATTCCAGTTTAACTTTTGTGCTGACTATTCTATACAGGCCACCAGGGCACCATATAGACTTTATCAAAGAATTTGCTGATTTTCTCTCAGAATTAGTAATGGCTGCAGATAAAGTAATAATTGTCAGTGATTTTAATATCCATGTAGATCAGGGGTCTCCAAACTACGGCCCTTTCATCCGGCCCGCGGACACCTTTTTGCCTACGGGAAAAAAATACTGAAATTTCTGTGTATAAAGATCAAGATCAGCCGCCGTTTACGTGAACGTTATGTGCGTCATGTTTTCCAACCGATCACTTCATTGTGTAGCGGATTGTGATCACTTGGCATGAAGACAGACATTCCTAATTGTGCAGTTGCTTGTGTAAGAAATACAAAAATCCCTAAGGTACAACCACACATGATCCTAAAGAGACATTTTAAAAGTTTTGAACAACAGGCTTTTCTGCTTAATATGTATCATAGTGAACTCAGCAGGGTGTCTCTGTTTTCGGATGTTGAAATGGCATGGGATTTTTTTCATTCACATTTTATTTCCATTGTAAATAAACATGTGCCAATCAAAAAGTTTAGGATTAGTAGTAAGAACAATCATTGGTTTTCAGACAGCCTATCAGAGCTAATCTGTTTGAGAAATAAAATGTGGGCACAAGCCAGATTCTCAGATTCTTCTGCTGATTGGACTGCATTTAGAACTGTAAGAAACAAGTGTACTTTGATGATTAGAAAGTCCTGAGTATTTTTAAAGTCAACCACAGAAAATTTAAACAATCCTTTAAATTTTTGGAAATCAATTAAATCTTTGTCGGGTGCATGTGTGACCTCAAACCTCCCTGATCAGATTCTTATTGGTTCAGATGAAATAAAAGATAAAGCAGTCATAGTCAATCAGTTTATTAAACACTTTATTCAGGCTGGATTCATATTTAATCAAATGGTAAATAAATCTGTCCCATGTCCAGCCATGTCAAAATCTGAAAATGTAAATCAGGAATTGTTTAATTTTAAATCAATTTCTGTTTCAGAAGTTCATAAAGCCCTTAGAGAAATTGATCACAAAAAGTCAGCAGGTACAGATAATCTGGATCTGTTTTTGTTAAAACTGGCAGCTGATTTTATTGCTGAGCCCATAGCGCATATTTTTAATAGTCTTCTTTCTAATTCCATTCCTAAAAGTTGGAAAGCAGCCTGTGTTCTCCCTTTACATCAGGGGTCTCAAACTCAAATTACCCGGGGGCCGCAGGAGGCAGAGTTTGGGTGAGGCAGGGCCGGGCAGGGCAAGAATTCCACACAAAAAAAATTCTCAAACGTCATTATTGACAGTTCTTTAACTTCAATGGGTTCTTCTGAGCATGAACTGTCCTGAACATAAACAGAGTATTGAAGAACATGAACGGTTCTTCTGAATATGACTTGTCTTGCCTACTTCTTGCTGCCAGAGACCTGCAGATCTTCCTCTCACACAGCTGAGCCACATTTGGCTTGAGAGAGGAAACAGTTGAGACTTGAAGATGATTGTCAGTAAGTAAACCTGTACTTGGACTTACTGAAGTTCAAGGTTGAGGAAAAATGTACTAATTTTTTCAAGATACTAAGTCATTATTATCATGATATTATGATAAAGTGTCATTATTTTGAGATAAGTCAATATTATAAGAAACGTTCTCATTATTTCGAGATATTAAGTCATTATTATGAAACTTTCTCATTTTGTTCAGATACTAAGTCATTATTGTGAGAAACTGTCTCATTATTTCGAGATACTAAGTCATTATTGTGAGAAACTTTCTAAATTTTTCGAGATACAAAGTCATTATTTTGAGAAACCCTCTCATTATTATGACTTAAATAAAAAAAAATTTCTCAACTGTGGCGGAAACGGGCTTCCATACTTTCCTGATGACATGAACATCGTAACATTTATATATGGTAGAAAATACTGAGACTGCTACCTGGCTGATAATTATCAGCTGGGACTGTGGGACAGCATTAATAAATGTACTATATACAAACAATGGGATGCAGCCACGGAGGCGTTATTTACTGGATTTTATTTTCTATATTATAACACCGATGTCCCGCAAATCAGCCCATTTCAAATGATGGAAAAACAAAATACAATCCGCATGACGCTAAATCCAGCCGATAACAGTAACATTCACTTCGTCCAGCTCAAAGTCAAACATGCTCAATTTCAAACACAATAAGAAGTAATAATTCTATGACGGCTTTGACAAATGTGATATTACACGGGCAGCTATGTTTCTCTGTCTGCCTCAAGCCCGGCTGATGCCCCGCCCCCGGGAGTCATTTACTCCACTGTGATTGGCCCCCGGAGTCATTTACTCCACTGTGATTGGCCCCCGGAGTCATTTACTCCACTGTGATTGGCCCCCGGGAGTCATGTACTCCACTGTGATTGGCCCCCGGGAGTCTTGTACTCCACTGTGATTGGTTGGCTTGTACAGCTCCAGCTCGCACGAAAAAGGAACCTTTCGCACACACACAACGCGGTAAAGCGCTATTCATTCAAAACTTGCGGGCCACACTTACATTAAACTTTCATATGGTCCCGCGGGCCACAAAATATCGTTTCGCGGGCCGCATGTTTGAGACCCCTGCTTTACATAAAGGTGGAGACCCATCAGATTTGAATAATTACCGTCCAATATCAAAACTTTCTGTTTTATCAAAGATCTTGGAATCATTTGTGAATATACAGTTAAATCAGTATTTGACTGACAAAAATATTTTAAATAATTTTCAGTCAGGGTTCAGAAGTGGCCATAGTACTATCACTGCTGCTACATTAGTGACAAATTACATTATTGTGCCCTTAGATAAGAAGCAACATTCTGCTGCATTATTTGTTGATCTTTCTAAGGCATTTGATTCGGTTGATCATGGATTGTTATTGACCAAACTATGTTCAGTTGGTTTAAGTGAGAAGGCTGTTGCATGGTTCCAGAATTATTTGGTAGATCGTATTCAATGTGTTTATGCTGAGGGTTATAAATCTGATTTTCTTGACATAACTAAAGGTGTCCCTCAAGGATCAATCTTAGGACCCATTCTGTTTTCAATTTTTATAAATGATTTGGATAGAGATGTTCAAGCCAAATTACATTTATACGCTGATGATACAGTGGTTTATACCCAGGCTTCCACCATTTCAGTAGCAGTGCAGGAACTTCAGGCTGCATTTCAGGCATTGCAATACACATTATTGAGTTTAAAATTGGTTTTAAATACACAGAAAACAAGCACAGCTACGAGCACAGCTACTCGACAATTGTGGCATTTTGTCATTAGATGGGAAATCAATTGAGAGAGTGTCTTCATAGAAGTACTTGGGAATATGGATAGATGATAAGCTTTCTTTTAATGAACATATTACAGCTTTAGTTAAGAAACTTAAAGTCAAACTCGTTTTTTATTACAGAAACAAATCTTGCTTTACTTATAGTGCTAGGAAGAAACTTGTGGAAGCAACTTTTCTGCCAGTAATTGACTATGGAGATATATTGTACATGCATGCTGCATTTTCCATCCTTCGTCATGTAGATTCAGTTTATCATATACATACATTTTTAATCCAAGTCCCTTACCCATCACTGCATTCTTTATGATTTAGTTGGTTGGACATCACTTAAAATTCATAGACAACAGCACTGGTATATCTTTATTTATAAAGCTATACTTGGCAAACTTCCACTGTATCTCTGTAACCTCCTCTCTGTTTGCTCTGGTACCTATCAGCTACGCTCTTCAAAGTGGTTGCTTTTTAATGTGCCAAGAGTTACAACCGAATTGGGAAAAACGTCTCAGGTTACTTACGTAACCCTAGTTCCCTTAGAGGGAATGAGACACTGCGTCGAAACGCATATGGGAACGCATTAGTGTGATTGTCTCTTGAAGCGCAATTGAAACCAGGTGTGCGAGTGCACGTAGCCGAGTGTGACGTCATGAGCCAGGAGTATAACTGCACGCAGCAAACTAGAAGCCTCAGCTTAACTAGTGTCTGAAACAGCCGGCGTGCGAAGGAGCTGAGGCAACGAGACGCAGTGTCTCGTTCCCTCTAAGGGAACTAGGGTTACGTAAGTAACCTGAGACGTTCCCTGTCAAGGGAACTCAACACTGCGTCGAAACGCATATGGGAACGAGAATACCCACGCCGCCTCAGCGAACGGAGTATGCCAAGCTAACGTAGCTCACTACGAAAGTGGTAGAACCTAATAAAAGTATGCGGTGAGGACCAGCCAGCCGCATCACAAATATCGGCAAGGGGAGCCCCTGCGCAAAAAGCTTTAGAGGTAGCCATGCTCCGAGTAGAATGGGCGCGGACATGCAGAGGACACTGCTAACCCGCCAACTCGTAAGCCAGTGAGATAGCCTCGACTATCCACCTGCTTAAAGTAGGTTTAGATGCTGGAGCTCCCTTAGGAGCCCCAAAGCATACAAAAAGTTGGTCCGACCTACGCCATGGGGCCGCTCTGCGGACGTAGGCGTCCAGTGCTCGCACTGGACAGACCTTGTTCTTGAACTCCTGGTCATGATCATCAAAGGGAGGAGGACATAAGGCCTGCAGTACAATGTGACGAGCTGGGCTCGAAAGGACCTTCGGAACATAACCTGGTCTGGGAGAGAGAAAGGCTTTCGCCAGACCAGGAGCAAACTCCAAACAGGAGGGGGCCACTGACAGGGCCTGAAGGTCACAAACCCTCTTGAATGAGGAAATGGCTAGGAGGAACACCGTTTTAAGAGTGAGGAATTCTCCGAGATGTCCTCAAGCGGCTCAAAGGGTTCCTGGGACAAGGCCTGGAGTACCAGGGACAGGTCCCAGGGAGGAACCCGGGAGCGTACCGCAGGCCTCAGCCTGAGAGTGCCACGGAGGAAACAAACTACTAGGGGGTCCCGACCCAGAGGTATACCACTCAGGGGTACATGGTAAGCCGCAATGGCAGCCACGTACACCTTAAGCGTGGAGGGGGACAGCCCGGCAGCGAACCTCTCCTGTAAGAACTCCAGGACGATACCGACATGGCAGGTCACCGGGTCTACAGGTTTGTCACTGCACCAGGAAGTGAAGAAAGACCACTTCCGAGCGTAGAGTTTCCTCATGGATGGGGCACTAGAGTGGAGAATGGTCTCAACGACCTCAGTCGAGAGACCCGAGTCTATGAGTTGGGCCCCCTCAGAGGCCAGACCCACAGATTCCATAGTTCCGGGCGAGGATGAAGGATCCTGCCTTGAGCCTGAGACAGAAGGTCCACTCTGACGGGAACCCTCCAAGGAGTGCCGTCTGGGAGGGACACTAAGTCCGAGAACCACACCCTGCCCGGCCACCGCGGGGCAACTAAGGTGAAACGGACCCTGTCCTGGCGAACTTTCTCTAGAACCCCCGGGAGCAGAGCTACTGGGGGAAAGGCATACAGGGGTAGCCTCGGCCACTCCTGTTGCATCGCGTCCAGTCCCAACGGAGCTGGCGGAGAGAGGGAGTACCACAGAGGGCAGTGGGTCGCCTCGTGGGACGCAAAGAGGTCCACCTGGGCTCGACCGAATTCTTCCCATACCTGCTCCACCACCTCGGTGTGGAGCATCCATTCCCCGGGCCTCGGCCCCTGCCTCGACAGGAAGTGTGCTTCCATGTTCTGGGATCCCGGAATATAAACTGCCCGAAGGGAGCAAAGTTCGTTCCTAGCCCAGAGGAGGATCCGCCCGGCTAGCTTGCAAAGCCGAAGGGAGCGGAGACCCCCCTGATGGTTTATGTAGGATACCACCGCCATGTTGTCTGAATGGACTAACACATGGTGGCCCCAGAGGTCTGGGAGAAAGGCTTGAAGCGCCTTCCAAACTGCCAACATCTCTAACGCATTGATATGCAGAGAGAGGCAGACCTCGCTCCATAAACCTTGAGCTGAGCGGTCCCTCAGGACCGCCCCCCAACCCGA
This sequence comes from Rhodeus uyekii, assembly GCA_037043235.1. Classification (NCBI taxonomy): domain Eukaryota; kingdom Metazoa; phylum Chordata; class Actinopteri; order Cypriniformes; family Acheilognathidae; genus Rhodeus; species Rhodeus uyekii. The sequence continues at coordinate 557,102 of JAWRVZ010000177.1, read as the reverse complement.
GCGGGAGGCGTCTGTCGACAGCATCACGCGGTGACAGATTGGTCCCAGTATGGGTCCTTGGGCAAGAAACCAGGGATTCTTCCACTGATTTAAGGCTCGCAGGCAGCGTCTTGAAACCTTGATCAGGCGGGATGGATTCCCCCTCGGGGAAAACCCCCTGGCCTTGAGCCACCACTGCAGACGTCTCATGTGAAGCAAACCTAGCGGTATCACGCAAGAGGCTGCTGCCATGAGCCCCAGAACTCTCTGGAAATGTCTGACAGTGACCAGCTGGCCTAGCTTTATGTCGTTGACTGAAGATAGGATTGAGGTAACGCGCACGGGGGAGAGCCGTGCCGACATTGACACAGAATCCCATACAACGCCTAGGAAAGTAGTGCTCTGCCTCGGCCAGAGTACACTCTTTTGGGCGTTTAGTCTCAGCCCGAGCTCCTTCATATGCGCGAGAACAGCATCTCGATGCTGAACCGTCAAATCTCGAGACTGGGCCAGAATGAGCCAGTCGTCAATGTAATTCAAGATCCGAATCCCTCGGGATCGGAGCGGAGCTAGAGCTGCATCCACGCACTTGGTGAAAGTGCGAGGAGACAAAGCCAGGCCGAACGGAAGAACCCGATACTGATAAGCCTTCCCCCCGAAGGCGAATCTGAGGAACTTCCGATGCTGAGGAAGGATGGAGACGTGGAAATACGCGTCCTTGAGATCTATCGAGACAAACCAGTCCTCGGACCTGATTTGAGCTACGATCTGCTTCAGAGTTAACATTCTGAATTTCAGTCGCCTGACAGAATCGTTCAGAGTGTGAAGATCTAAAATAGGGCGTAAGCCTCCACCCTTCTTGGGAACTATGAAGTACCGGCTGTAAAAACCTGATTCTCTGGCTGAGAGGGGTACATATTCTATGGCCTCTTTCCTCAGCAGTGAGTCTACTTCCCGTTCCATGACCAGAGCCTGCTCGGGGTTCACCACTGTTGGTAACATGCCCGCGAAGCCAGGAGGATGAACCCGGAACTGAATAGCGTATCCTTCTGATACGGTACGCAGGACCCATCGAGAAATACCTGGGAGGCGCTGCCACGCCGCCAGGAAATCTACTAGGGGTATCAATCTCTCGAGACCGACCTCTGGACATAAGGATTTTACCACCCCGGGGCCCTGGCCGGAACCAGAGAGCCGCCGGGGCGGATGCTCTAGGACCCTCCTCGGAGGGGGCAAACTGCCCAGCACGGCCCGAGAGGAGCGTGACTGGACAAAACTGCCCACGTTGAGCATGGCCCGGGTCCCTCGAGACCCTGAGCCATACACCGCGCTTAGCATGCACTGATCCACCCCTCGAGGAGGACCAGTGCTGCGAGGCCGCAACCAAAAACCGTCAGGGCCTCTTACTCTTGGCCTTCTTGGCCTGAAGGACAGTCCTCAGATCTGTCCTTCTGCCCGAGGGCTGTGGCTGAGTGCGACGACCTGCGCCGCCGCCCGACTGGAGAGGCTGGCGAGAGGCCACACTCTGCCGCTGAGCAGCGCGGTGTGAGGAGCTGCTGCTGGGCTGCGGCTGGCTCGCAGGCCCAGCTGCCCGAGAGCGGCGGGGGAGAATTTTCCTGAACGCTACTTCCTGCTTAGCGGCCTCCTGAAATCTCTCGATGGCCATCTTGACAGCGTCGCCGAAGAGATCAGGAGGCGTAAGAGGAGTGTCAATGAGGATATTTTTGTCTTTTTCTCTGAGAGAGGTCAGGTTAAGCCACAGATGTCTCTCTGTGGCCACCAGGGCTGCCATGGAGCGGCCGATGGAACTGGCCGTTTCCCTGGCAGCCCTCAGAGACAGATCGGTGGCCCTGCGAAGCTCGGCTACTGCCTCAGGGCCGATTCCCCCGCCCTCGTCGAGGTCTGCGAGCAGCTCCGCCTGGTAGGCCTGCAGCAGTGTAGACGTATGCAAACACGCTGCAGCCTGACCAGCCGCGGAGTATGCTCTGCCCACCATGGTTGAAGTAACCTGGAGGGGTTTGGTGGGCAGCGTCGGGGTTTTAAGGGGCGGCGATGAGTGGGGGTAGTTAGCCAACGCCTCCTCCACTCTAGGCATCGCCCCATAGCCGCGCTCTTTGGCTCCCACAATGGTAGCATAGTTAGCTGAAACGCTGCTATGCACCCTGTGGGAGGCGGGCCGCTTCCAAGACCTCGACACCTCGGTGTGGAGGTCCTGGAAAAACGGCAAACCCCGGCGCTGAGGTTGCACTCGAGCGGGCAGGTAACGCTCGTCCAGCCGATTCTTAGGACGAGCGTCCCTGGGCTCGGCTGGCCACTCAAGACCAAGCCTTGTCGTTGCCCGAGTGACAACCTCAAGCAGCTCCTCAAATGCGGGTGAGGCTGATGGCGGTTCAGCTTCATCCACGTCAATGCTGACAACATCCACCTCCAGTTCCTCGGAACTGGAGAGGTTCAGCAGAGCGTCATCACCCAGGTCGGAAGTAATCACCGCATGGTGCGCTTCCGAGTCCTGAGTGAGAGCGGATTCAACAGGTAAAGGAGGAGAAAAGGCATCGCCCGTCTCCGACCTCGCTGCTAAATCCAGCTGCGATCCCCATGAGTGCAGCCGCCGCTGAGCCTCAGCTGCAGCGGGACCAGACCCACGAGGACCGCGAGCCTGAGCAGTCCCCTCGAAGACTGCCAGGCGTGAGCGGAGAGTGCGCAGCGGCAGCTGCAGACTCTGCACACTCAGTGCCCTCGAGCGCTGAGCGTGCATGAGCCTCGCCCAAACAAAACACACAGAGAGCGTGTGTGTCCTTACCCGTGATAAAACGCGGGCAAGGAGTGACACAACGCTTAAAAGTCTGTGAATCCGCCATTCTTCAGAAGGTAAGTGGAAAATATCGACTTACATTCAGCAGAGCAACTCAAACACACGTTAGCTTTGAGCGCTGTTGAAGACACTAAGCTGAGGCTTCTAGTTTGCTGCGTGCAGTTATACTCCTGGCTCATGACGTCACACTCGGCTACGTGCACTCGCACACCTGGTTTCAAATGCGCTTCAAGAGACAATCACACTAATGCGTTCCCATATGCATTTCGACGCAGTGTTGAGTTCCCTTGACAGGGAACTGCCTTTTCTTACTTAGCTACCTTGGGGGTGGAATAATCTACAAAAAGAGCTAAAGTTAGAAACCCTTATGTCCATAAATGATTTAAAAAATACTGTAAAGAGTGTTGTGATGGAGACATGTTCTTGTTTTTCTTAAGAGTCTCATTTTGTTTTAGATTTTTTATTTTTAAAATTTGTATTTTCTTTTATTGTGACAATGTAATTTTGGTGTTTGTGTATGCATTTGTTGTGATTTGGCTGCTACCTTGACCAGGTCTCTCTTGTAAAAGAGATTCTGAATCTCAATGGGACCTCCTGGTTAAATAAAGGTAAATAAAATAAATAATGACCATTTTTGGTCTTTCCGGTTTTTCCGGCTGCAATGCATTTAGGGATTGGGCACTTTTTGCAGCTTCCGATGCTGATTGTGATTTGACAGCGGTAGGTCGCATTAATTTGTGGTCATGTCATAACAGCCGTATGTTGTGTAATTGATGGTTTCACAATATATACTTGTATAATTGTGATCTCGAGCACTTTTGTGATATACGCAAAACATCAGTTGTGCGTAACATTCCCTCCTATCTGACCGATTTTCTTCACCCTTACACTCCCGTGAGAGGACTGAGATCGGAGGGAAAACTACTCCTAAAGATCCCCAGAACCTGCATAAAGACAAGGGGAAATCGAGATTTTGAAGTGGCTGGACCCACGCTGGAATAATGGAACAATCTTCCAGACCCTGTTAGAATGGCTTCCAGTTTATCTAAGTTTAAATCATGCCTTAAAACTCATCTTTTCTCTCACATTTGGTGTATAACATGTAGTTATTTGAGGTTTTTATGTATGTGCAGTTATTTATGCATGTGTATATATGTATATATGTGGATATGTAGATGTGAATATGGTGACTATATCTCTTTGCCTCTACTTCTCTGTTTTTTGTTGTTGTTGTTGTTTCTATTTTTTTTTCTATTTATTTGTATTTCTTATTTCATTGTTTCTTTTATACTTTATGTACAATTTTCTTCAACCTTGTTGTACAGCACTTTGGTTGGCCTTTGGCCACTTTTAAATGTGCTTATAAATAAACGAACTTGAACTTGATTTAATTGATTATTTTCTTTACTTTAATTTTCTCTTTATCGTTCACAGCGCGTCGTGCATTGCTGCCGCACGCTGTTTTCATTGCTTCATGAGTCCTCAAACTTATTTGTGTTACTCCAGGTACATGATTTATTGTTGTAATGTACGTTCTCAAAATGTGTTTCTGTATAATTCCCGGTCTGATTGTGATCTTACAGCACGTGTCGTGCATTCACTATTTATTCTTCACGAGTTCACACTTACGAATGATTCAGGAGCAATGGATGGTAAGCGTATTTGGCGAGCTGTCCGAGGAGAGGGCTCCGAGCTCGGTATTAGCCCGAACCTGGAACACGCCCCCCGTATCCTGACTTTTGATAGGAACAATTAAGTGTGAGGAGTTGGGGTGGTGGAGGGATGCCGAAAAATGTCAAAGAGCTGTAGGTGAGTCAAACGTGTCTATATATACGTACTTCCTCTCCTGCTGATAGGATGAGGAGTAATTGCTGATGACGTGTTGATTGTATTAATCATTTGAACGTGCTCCTCCCGAACTTTGTTAATAAAACATCATTTCACGAGTTCACACTTACGAATGATTCAGGAGCAATGGATGGTAAGCGTATTTGGCGAGCTGTCCGAGGAGAGGGCTCCGAGCTCGGTATTAGCCCGAACCTGGAACACTCCCCCAAAAATTACAACCTAGTCGGACAGCCGCTAAGATTTTGATGACCCCCCAAAGAATTGCGAAGTTATGGCTGAGGGGGGGGGAAATGTGAGTTCGGGAGGGCAGATAAATGAATTTAGAAGCTTGCTCCTGCGGGAGCGTCACTGCTGCGGCAGTGGAATTTAGAAGCTTGCTCCTGCGGGAGCGTTACTGCTGCGGCAGTGGAAGTTAGAGAGAGCTGGAAGATAGAGAGAGCTTACTCCTGCGGGAGCGTCACTGCTGCAGCAGTGGAAATTAGAAGCTTGCTCCTGCGGGAGCGTCGCTGCTGCGGCAGTGGAAGTTAGAGAGAGCTGGAAGATAGAGAGAGCTTGCTCCTGCGGGAGCGTCACTGCTGCGGCAGTGGGAGTTAGAGAGAGCTGGAAGATAGAGAGAGCTTGCTCCTGCGGGAGCGTCACTGCTGCGGCAGTGGAAGCTAGATAGAGCTGGAAGATAGAGAGAGCTTGCTCCTGCGGGAGCGTCACTGCTGCGGCAGTGGAATTTAGAAGCTTGCTCCTGCGGGAGCGTTACTGCTGCGGCAGTGGAAGTTAGAGAGAGCTGGAAGATAGAGAGAGCTTACTCCTGCGGGAGCGTCACTGCTGCGGCAGTGGAAATTAGAAGCTTGCTCCTGCGGGAGCGTCGCTGCTGCGGCAGTGGAAGTTAGAGAGAGCTGGAAGATAGAGAGAGCTTGCTCCTGCGGGAGCGTCACTGCTGCGGCAGTGGCAGTTAGAGAGAGCTGGAAGATAGAGAGAGCTTACTCCTGCGGGAGCGTCACTGCTGCGGCAGTGGAAATTAGAAGCTTGCTCCTGCGGGAGCGTCGCTGCTGCGGCAGTGGAAGTTAGAGAGAGCTGGAAGATAGAGAGAGCTTGCTCCTGCGGGAGCGTCACTGCTGCGGCAGTGGCAGTTAGAGAGAGCTGGAAGATAGAGAGAGCTTGCTCCTGCGGGAGCGTCACTGCTGCGGCAGTGGAAGTTAGAGAGAGCTGGAAGATAGAGAGAGCTTGCTCCTGCGGGAGCGTCACTGCTGCGGCAGTGGAAGTTAGAGAGAGCTGGAAGATGGAGAGAGCTTGCTCCTGCGGGAGCGTCACTGCTGCGGCAGTGGAAGTTAGAGAGAGCTGGAAGATAGAGAGAGCTTGCTCCTGCGGGAGCGTCACTGCTGCGGCAGTGGAAGTTAGAGAGCTGGAAGATAGAGAGAGCTTGCTCCTGCGGGAGCGTCACTGCTGCGGCAGTGGGAGTTCTGTTCAGTGTTTTAGTCCCTTGAAATTATTTTGGTTACAGACGTCTAAATACACTCAAGAAATAACAAAATCAATATGGTTTGTAAAAAGCATGAGTAAAACCTTTCAATTATAAATTGACAGTTGAATTTATATCAGATGCATGTTGCATATTTAATTTCAAAACGAACTTACCTGTCGAAACAAACTTACCTGTTGGAGATCGGAATATCAAAGTTTATGAAAGATCACAAACTTATTGGCTTTGAATAAACCCTGAGCAGGGGTTCATCCAAATATCATAGACTTATAAAGCTTATCATAGACTTAAAGGGAGTCTTGAAATTACTTTGGTTACAGACGTCTAAATACACTCAAGAAATAACAAAATCAGTATGGTTTGTAAAAAGCATAAGTAAAACCTTTCAATTATAAATTGACAGTTGAATTTATATCAGATGCAATTAGAAGCTGGCTCCTGGGGGAGCGTCACTGCTGCGGCGGTGGAAGTTGGAGAGAGCTAGCTCCTGCGGGAGCGACACTGCTGCGGCAGTGGAAGTTAGAGAGAGCTTGCTCCTGCGGGAGCGTCACTGCTGCGGCAGTGGGAGTTCTGTGCAGTGTTTCAGTTTCAGTTTTCAGTTTCAATTTCAGGAGTCTTGAAATCACTCTGGTTACAGACGTCTAAATACACTCAAGAAATCACAAAATCAGTATGGTTTGTAAAAGCATAAGTAAAACCTTTCAATTATAAATTGACAGTTGAATTTATATCAGATGCATGTTACATATTTAATTTCAAAACAAACTTACCTGTTGGAGATCGGAATGTCAAAGTTTATGAAAGTTCACAAACTTATTGGCTTTGAATAAACCCTGAGCAGGGGTTCATCCAAATATCATAGACTTATAAAGCTTATCATAGACTTAAAGGGAGTCTTGAAATTACTTTGGTTACAGACGTCTAAATACACTCAAGAAATAACAAAATCAGTATGGTTTGTAAAAAGCATGAGTAAAACCTTTCAATTATAAATTGACAGTTGAATTTATATCAGATGCAATTAGAAGCTGGCTCCTGGGGGAGCGTCACTGCTGCGGCAGTGGAAGTTAGAGATAGCTTGCTCCTGCGGGAGCGTGACTGCTGCGGCAGTGGAAGTTAGAGAGAGCTTGCTCCTGCGGGAGCGGCACTGCTGCGGCAGTGGTAGTTAGAGAGAGCTTGCTCCTGCGGGAGCGGCACTGCTGCGGCAGTGGTAGTTAGAGATAGCTTGCTCCTGCGGGAGTGTCAGTGCTGCGGCAATGGAAGCAATGGCCATGAAGTTGTAAGTGGGGAGGAGCTGATGCTTAACAGAAGACCTTGTTTGAATGTGCGATCTGTTTGGTCTGCTGTGGCTCTTGAAAGCTTCTGGAGACCAGCGGCGCAATGCTTGTATTACTGTTGGGAAAAGGCCTTGCACAGCCGTGGTTGCTGCACCTGTGCGAAATGAATGGCTGGATGAATGGTCTGTTGGGAATCCGGTTTGGGGTAGCGTAGCTTTAAGAAGTTTGGAACCGGAACTTGTAATGGGGTGGAATCGTCTATAGAGAGTGGGACGGATGGGAGTTTAGCCTGCGAGTTTCTGAAATAAAAGTAGGCTGAGTGGATGTGATGGTGGGTTATGAGCATCTGAGGTAACCAAGCCAGTGTGAACATGGCTTCACTGCTGCGGCAGTGGGAAAATTCCCCCTTGGCTGACTCCTGCGGGAGTGTGGGGGAACATCATTGCTGCGGCAATGGGGGCAGCGGTGGAATCATTTCTATTTGAACTGAGCTCATGCGGGAGTGAGGGGGTGCATCACTACTGCAGAAAAGGAGAACTTCCTCTGAACTAATCGCGTGTTGGATGATGGAGATTGTCCATTTCCTCGACTTCTGTTGTCTCTTGAGGCGGTGAAAGCCTTTTCTGGAGAGATTGATTTGATCGAATGTAACTCCTGAAGCTTCCGAAGACCTGCGGCCCAGTGCTTAGATCTGCTGGTTTTGGGACACGACATGTGGTGGGGTGATTTAAGTCTTCAGTGAAGAGTGGGTCGGATGGGAGTTTGGCCTGCTCTCTTAAATGAAGGTTGGCAACGAAGGATTGTTGCTGTCGGAGTAAGAAAGCCTTACAGTTTGGTCTCTCTTACTTTCGTTGTGCAGCGCTGACGAGTCAGAATATGGATGGATTTGGCTTGAGGTTGGATGATGGAATCAGAGGAACTGGAATCTATATGGCTCGACCATGGCGTTGAGTGGTCGGACGACATTTGGGTAGAATCCTTGGCGGAGAGTAGGGATACGGATTTCCAACATGATTGGTTGTCTGGTGTCTGAGCTGGTGGGTTGCGTTCTTGATATGCCTTTGATGAGCAGAGGATTAGGTTTCGGCAGTGAGAAGTAGATTTCACCTAGGTAACCCATGGTGAAGCTGGCTTGGAAGTTCTTGGTGTTAATGGAATGCACTACGAGTCGGTGGTAGTGGGTAGAGACCATGTGGAGCAGACCACATGTGGAGTGGAAAGTCTTGAACTTTTCCACTCCACATGTAATCCTCCGAGGGAGTGGTTTGAAGCGGAAGCTTGAAGAATGAACATTTAGCGTCGATAAATATCAACTCTGAATATTGATGTACTGGTTGGGAATAGGTCCACCTCTGGTGGCAGCAGCCTTAAGTTCAGTTGGGATTTGCGTTCAACTGTTGTTGGCGACAGAGGTGGTTCTAAGCAGCAGTGTTTGTGGAATGGCATAGCAGAGAACGGGATGAAAGGAGAATTAGCATGGTGGAGAGAATTAGGTGGGAAAGGCCAGGGGCGAAGCCACTTGCGGAGGCAGCCTCACGCTAGGATCGGAAGGCCGGGCTGCAGGCCAAACATAGGGGAAAAGTTAGGTACGTGCTGCCGTTGCTAACCCTGCACCGCTGGCGGAGGCAAGCTCGCACTTAAAGGGCGGCGTTTGTCGCTAGATGCTGGCATGTGAGGTGCAGTGCTGGAAAACTGCAGTGTGCTGCTGCGTCTTAACGCTTGGAAATCTGGTTTGCAAGGGAGAGATATGATTTAAGGAACGTACGTTTGAGGCATTTTGAAGGTAGAGTTGATTTGGAGATGGTACGGCTAACTGGAGCGAGACCTATTCTAGTTGATTTGCTTTGGTCGTCCTCCTTTTACTATTGATACGAGTGCTGAGGTGTCGTAGGAAGTTGGGCAAGAAGGTGGATGTCTTGATGGTGGAGGTGAAGGCAAGCCTCGGCGTCATAGGGTGCGACAACGGAGCGGAAGAGCTGGCGACCGCGTGGTGTTGTTGGAGGCTCGGTTGCAGTGTTTGTTGAGTGCAAGAGCTCCTTTCGACAGTGGGATACAATGAAGGAACTTGGGAGGAAGAGTTTATCGTGAAACTGGTACATCTCAATCTTGGACAGGGGTGGCCAACCTGTTCAGCATAATGAGCCTCAAAATAAAGCTTGTGGCTGCGGAGCCGCATGAAAGACTGTTAAATTCGCATTTGTTGATGGGGTTTTTGACATTAGAAAGGTCTCGCACATATATCACACATTTAATATGTTTATAAACAAATTCTTTAATACTTTTTACATATGGCAACCCACGAGCTATGCAAGCATGCAGAAATAATGCGTCTGTGGATTATATATGCGGGAAAAACGGTATAACATCTCATTGACGGTGACAGGAAGTATAAAAGTAAGCAGCGGCTTGGTAATGTAGTGATCGGTTGGAAAACGTCTCCGGTTACTATCGTAACCTCTGTAATTTTATCATATTCCGTTTAGAGAAGTATGAAGGAAATGCTATTTAAGATATTTATACCGTCTGGCAGCCAGATCTGCATCGCGCTACGATTGGCCAGTTGTCAACTGCTGTTATCCATAAAGTTTCAGAAATGACGTGAAGGGGAGGAGTTCCCGAATGCATTTCATTAAACATCTCGTTCCTACTCTCGAAAGGGAATGCGCTTTTGCGCGCCTCTATTTCAATTCGGTAAAAACATCATGTCCACGTGAGCGGCGGCTGATCTTGGCAGGATACATGTAATTTATGTTTTTGTAGACGAAAAGGTCTCAGCGGGCCGGATGAGAGCTGCGAAAGCAGTCAAAGAGCCGCATGCGGGTTGGCTGCACCTGTTCTTGGACAATGTGGCGAAAGGCGGGGCATCACATGATCGCCTGCTAGATTTGAACACATTGGCTGGCGCTGAGCCAGAGAAAGCGCTCAAAAATAGAAAGTGCATATGGTTTCTTTCCGGCGAGTCCACTTAATAGCCGATTAAGTTGAAACAACAAGGCAGCGTTGGCAATAAGTACTTGATTCTTGTGTGGGCGGCTGAGCGCGCGATCGACTGTAATGAGCGCGATCTGAAGTGGCGCGTGCGATCGGACTGTACTGCGCGCGATCTGGCTTCGGTGAGCGCTACTGCTTGAGTGCGAGGAAGCAGCGCGTTACTTTAGAACAATCACATCTCAGACGTGGGTTCCCCGGAACAGTAGTATTGAGAGGCACAACTGCTCGTGATTTAGCGATGCAAAATAAAAGCGCCGGGAAGGATTACAGCTGCTCTTGTTTGTGTGAGCTGACGGACTGAGAGAGTGTGAGCTGAAACTGCAGCGCGGTCTGCTGAGGCTCGCGGCAGCGGCGGCGGCCTGGCTAGCAGGAAGGAAGCGGCATTGCCTGAGAGTCGAGCTTGTAGCTCGACCAGCTTTATCGTCCTTTCTCAATGGCAGGAGCGATTAAAGCCGATGTAGAGCTGCTGGATACGGATGTTTACTTGGTGGCGAGAACGGCCTCAAGTCTTACTGTGCGTTGCTTGTTGTTGCTTAGGACCCGTTTGTTTGGTCTGGCACCCGTGATGTATTGCTGAGGGTGATATAATATAGTTAGCATAGAGTTGAGCGGATGGGGATCGCTACTGGGTCCGGAGGTTTTCGTGGAGAATCCATCTGACGAGTGGAGCTCGATTTCGGGTGTATAGCGACCAGAAGGCGGAGCCACAATGCCGTAAACTGTCGAGATGCCGAAAAATGTCAAAGAGCTGTAGGTGAGTCAAACGTGTCTATATATACGTACTTCCTCTCCTGCTGATAGGATGAGGAGTAATTGCTGATGACGTGTTGATTGTATTAATCATTTGAACGTGCTCCTCCCGAACTTTGTTAATAAAACATCATATGTTGAATTCACTTTACTTTAGTGCCCAGCGATGGCCGGAAGGAAAAGAAAAGTAGACGATGAGTGTCTGCAATTTCAGGAGGAATGGAGTTCGAAATATTTCTTCATCAAATCCGGCGTGAAAGCATTGTGTTTGATTTGTAACGAAACCGTGGCTGTGATGAAAGAATACAACCTGCACCGTCATCATCAAAGCAAACATCAGGAGAAATGTGGACAGTTGGAGGGTAAAGTCTGTGACGAAAAATGTTCCGCCGTGTTGCAGGCATGGGTGAAAACATTGTGACTCAAATAGCAAAAAATGCAAGCAAGTTTCAGTTGCAATGGATGAATCGCTGGACAGCTGTTCCACCTCTCAACTGCTTGTGTTCATTAGAGGTGTGGATGAAGACATGAACATAACACAAGAGCTGGCTTCTCTACACTGCATGTATTGCACTGCTACCGGAGAGGATGTATTCAATGAGTTGAAGAAAACATTTGCCGATTATAACTTGGACTGGACTAACCTCAGTTGCCTGACTGTTGATGGAGGAAAGAACATGTGTGGCATAAAGAAAGGCTTGGTTGGACAAGTGAAGCAGATGTGCAATGAGAAAAACATTCCACAACCAATGTTCCTGCACTGTATTATTCACCAACAAGCTTTGTCTGCCAAGTATGTCGACATTAGCAGTGTACTGAATCCTGTGGTGAAAATTGTGAATTTAATAAGGTCACATGGGCTCAACCATAGACAGTTCAGGGACATGTTGAAAGATACAGACACAGAATTGCAAGACTTACCATATTACACAGCAGTAAGATGGATAAGTTGTGAGAAAGTTCTGAGTAGAGTGTTTCAGTTAAGAAAGGAAAGGAAATAGGTGACTTCCTGCGAAGTAAAGGCAAGCCACAGCCATAATTGTCTGATGAAGAGTGGGTGTGGAAATTGGCCTTTGCTGCAGACATAACTAGTCATTTAAATTTCCTGAACCTAAAACCACAAGGAGAGGAAAATCTAGTTTCTGATCTATACACCCACATAAAGGCCTTCAGATCCAAACTTGTCTTGTTTTTAAAACAAGAATAGGCCGGCAACTTGACACACTTTCAGCAGTACAAGATCTTCATGACTGAAGCAACAGCTGAGTTCCCCACGTAATTTGCATGCGACATCATCAAAGACCTCCAGCTGCAGTTTCAGCAGCGGTTTTCTGACTTGGATTCAAAGGCAGAAGAAGTGAGACTGTTTCAAAACCCATTTGAAACAGACATGGCCAGTTGACCAGATTAACTGCAGCTGGAGGTCATTGAGTTGCAAGTAAATGACCTCCTTAGGGACAAGTTCAGAGAAGGACTGGTCAAGGCAAGGCAAGTCACCTTTATTTACATAGCACTTTTTACAATACAGATTGTTTCAAAGCAGCTTTACAGTGGTCACAGGAAAACATTATAAACAAAGTGTGTTTGGCTGAACGGCAGCCTTAAAAGAGCAGGCGAACAATTGATGAATACAATTGATGAATATAGTACATATTCAATAATACAATTGATGAATATTAAGAGTTAAGTTTCCCCAACTGAGCAAGCCATAGGCGACAGAGGCAAGGAACCAAAACTCCTGCAGGTGATGTAATGAATGAAGAACAGAATGGAGAAAAAGTGCTGTGCTTGTGCAGGTCCTTCATCTGATCTGGATACGGCCCGGATCCGGCTGACCACGGTATCCTCGGAATAAAAAGAGATTAATATCAGCGTAGATGCGATTCTTCTTCTGATGTATCGAGCACATCAGATGTTATGGGAATGTTCCCGGTTCCGGCTGACCTAAATTATGCAGCCTAACAATCATTTTGTCACACTTGGTCCTGTCTTTCTGTGTCTTTGTCACTTCCCTGTCACTGAGGTCATGGGGTCACTTCCCTGTTGTCACTCCCTGTCTATCGTGATATCACTTCCTGTTCACTTCCGGGGCTTTCTAGATTCTTCCACACCTTTCTAGTTTCAATTACCTCGTCAGTGTCTCCAGGTGTTTCCCATGTCTGTCTCTATTTATACCCTCTTGTGTGTCCTGGTCTTTGTCAGTTGTTGATCCTGTTATGTAGTGTTTCTGTCATGCTCATGTTTCCTAGTGTGTGGATGCAATCTTCCTGGTTTCTCCTAGTATTCCAAGTCTCCTGGTTTTTTCACGACAAGTGCCGCTTTCTGTTTGTTATTTAAAGTGTTTTGTTTTCCGAGTTTAAATAAAGTTACGTTTTCTTTGAGAACCTGTTCTCCTCGCTCTGTCCGCATCGCACACGTTCCTGCTCTCCCTTGTTGTAACAGAACAACTGACCGGGCTTGTCACCCCAACAAGACTTCTCGTGGCAAGATGGAAGAACCCGCCATCAAACTTGCGTCTCTTCGCCAAGGAGGACGCTCACTGGAAAGCTACACTAGTGAGTTTCTGGATCTGGTAAACCAGGTGAGCTGGGGGAATCCTGCTCTCAATTACTGCTTCTGGCTGGGTCTGGATGATGAGCTAAACCAATTCATCGACCAGGAACACTGTTTTGAACCAGTCATGGACTTTGTGAACTACGTTCTGATTTTGAATGGTTCCAAGTTTATGGTGGGCGAACAGGAAGACAAGGTTAGCCGTCATTCAGACCAGCCAGATCAGATCAGACCAGATCAATGGGGCACCGCCGCTCACCCACCATCGACCACGACCGAATCACCGCGCCGCCACCGCCGTAAACGGGCTAGACCGAGTCCCGCGGCCGTTCCCGTGACTCGCGAGCCAGAGGCCGTGATCAGCCAGCCAGAGCCAGAGGCCATGATTAGCCAGCCAGAGCCAGAGGCCGTGATCAGCCAGCCAGAGCCAGAGGCCGTGATCAGCCAGCCAGAGCCAGAGCCGGTTCCCGAGATCCGCCAGCCAGAGCCGGTTCCCGAGATCCGTCTGCCAGAGTCAGAGCCCGAGATCCGTCTGCCAGAGCCAGAGCCCGAGATCCGTCTGCCAGAGCCAGAGCCCGAGATCCGTCTGCCAGAGCCAGAGCCCGAGATCCGCCAGCCAGAGCCAGAGCCGGTTCCCGAGATCCGCCAGCCAGAGACATGCCTTCCGTGGCCCGAACCGCCGGCCGACCTGTACCTTCCATGGCCCGAACCGCCTCCGCCGGTCGAGCCGGCCTTCACAGAGCCTCTGCCGGTCAAGCCGGCCCGGCCAGAGCCACCGGTCCAGCCCGAGCTTCCGGATCCGCCATTCCAGCTGGCCCAGCCAGAACCTCCGGATCCAACGGTCCAGCCCGAGCCTCCGGATCCATCGGTCCAGCCAGTTCTCCCAGAGCCTCCGCCGGTCCTCCAGCCGGCCCTCCCAGGGCCACCGCCGTTCCTCCAGCCGGCCCTCCCAGGGCCTCCGCCGGTCCTCCAGCCAGCCCTCCCAGGGCCACCGCCGGTCCTCCAGCCGGCCAAGCCAGAGCCACCGCCGGTCCTCCAGCCGGCCAAGCCAGAGCCACAGCCGGTCCTCCAGCCGGCCAAGCCAGAGCCACCGCCGGTCCTCCAGCCGGCCAAGCCAGAGCCACCGCCGGTCCTCCAGCCGGCCAAGCCAGAACCACCGCCGGTCCTCCGGCCAGAGCCTCCGCCGCCGGTCCTCCGGCCGGCCCAGCCAGAGCCACCGCCGGTCCTCCGGCCGGCCCAGCCAGAGCCACCGCCGGTCCTCCTGCCGTTCCAGCCGGGGCCAGAGCCACCTCCGCCGTTCCAGCCGGAGCCAGAGCCACCTCCGCCATTCCAGCCCGAGCCTCCAGAACTCTGCCCAGAGCCCGAGCCTCCAGAATTCTGCCCAGAGTCTGAGCCTCCAGAATTCTGCCCAGAGTCCGAGCCTCCAGAACTCTACCCAGAGCCCAGTGACCTCTGCCCCAAGTCCCAGCGCGCCTCGCTCAGCCCAGAGCCGAGGCCCCCTAAATTTCCAGCTCCACCAGGGCTCCTTGTGTTTCTGGCGCCACCATGGGGGGCTGCGCCACCTTGGCCCCCAGAACTATCTGCTTCTCTCGGGATCCCAAATCTTCCAGCACCACCGTGGAAGACTGCGCCACTCCGGGCCCCTGAACTCCCGGCACCACCCTGGGACTCTGATCGCCTGGCCTTGCCCTGGAGGACACCCTGAACTTTCATATGCCTATTTAATGCATGTTTCCATGTTCCATGTGATCAGTGTTCCTTGTTCTATGTTTCTTCTAGGCTCTGGTGTTGGTGTGTCCTACTCTTGGTTTCATGTCTGTTTCTTTCCTTGTCTTGAACTGTCCCCCTCCGGGTCACCCGCCCACCCTCCACAACTGTCTCTTCCTAGGCTCGAGGACGCGCCTGCCGGGAGGGGGGGGGGGTAATGTCACACTTGGTCATGTCTTTCTGTGTCTTTGTCACTTCCCTGTCACTGAGGTCATGGGGTCACTTCCTGTTGTCACTCCCTGTCTATCGTGATATCACTTCCTGTTCACTTCCGGGGCTTTCTAGAACCTTCCACACCTTTCTAGTTTCAATTACCTCGTCAGTGTCTCCAGGTGTTTCCCATGTCTGTCTCTATTTATACCCTCTTGTGTGTCCTGGTCTTTGTCAGTTGTTGATCCTGTTATGTAGTGTTTCTGTCATGCTCATGTTTCCTAGTGTGTGGATGCAATCTTCCTGGTTTCTCCTAGTATTCCAAGTCTCCTGGTTTTTTCACGACAAGTGCCGCTTTCTGTTTGTTATTTAAAGTGTTTTGTTTTCCGAGTTTAAATAAAGTTACGTTTTCTTTGAGAACCTGTTCTCCTCGTTCTGTCCGCATCGCACACATTCCTGCTCTCCCTTGTTGTAACACATTTTACATGATTTGGATTAAAAATGTATGTATAATGTGTTATGAGTATGCCAGGCTGAAGAGATGTGTTTTTAGTCTACATTTAAACTGACAGAGTGTGTCTGCTTCCCGAACTGTATTAGGAAGACTGTTCCAGAGTTTAGGAGCTAAATAGGAAAAAGATCGACCGCTAGCAGTTGACTTTGATATTCTAGGTATTATAAGCTGGTCAGTATTTTGGGATCGCAATAGACGTGAAGGACTATAATGTGTCAAGAGATCGCTCAAGTACTGGGGAGCTAAACCATTTAATGCTTTGTAAGTAATTAGCAAGATTTTAAAATGTATTTGGTGTTTAATAGGAAGCCAGTGCAGGTTTGACAGAACTGGGCTAATATGCTCATACTTCCTGGTTCTAGTAAGAACTCGAGCTGCTGCACTTTGGACCAGCTGGAATTTGTTTAATAAGCGTGCAGGGCAACCACCTAGTAGAGCATTACAATAATCTAGCCTTGAACTCATGAAGGCTGTAACAGTCCAGCCTATTACTTAATAAAATATATGCTGTAATTCTGTTCCTAACCATCAGGGGGCGATCCAGTGTTGGTGGGACTAGATAAGATAAGGTGAACAGTAGAGGAAAAGAGTATGGTTACCTTTCAGGTAGCATGCCATTTTGTTTTGCTGGCAAGTGTTTGTTAAGTCCTTGTTGAGAAACGTTTGTTTTCTTGCTCAACAGTAAGTAACTTTGTGTCTGATGTTTGAATGTATGTGGAGGCCAATCCGTTTGTAAAAGTGTTTGAATTGTAATCTGTGGTGGCAAAAATCTTTACTAGTTCTGAGTAAGAGACAAATAACCCAATTGTGATTTTAAAAGGTTTATTTTCTTGCAAGAAAAGGCCACAGTCATACAGACATCCGAAGCTGCCCTGCAGAGTGTGACCAAAAAAGGACAGGCAGCTTCAGCATTTATATCTTCCCTGACCTTGAAGGTCAGCACAGACTTTCCCTCCCTCGGTGGGAAAGTTAGCCTTGCACAAATACTTTCAAGTCTTCCCATACCTTGAACACAATTGCCCAAATACTTTCAAGTCTTCCCATACCTTGAACACAATTGCCCAAATACTTTCAAGTCTTCCCATACCTTGAACAAAAGGGTCAGCTGCTACTTACTAATATCTTAGGATATAAAGAGTAAAATATAATCATGAAATAAAAACATATGAAATGGTAGAATTTCCATCACAATTCCCCCCTTTTTATCATTCATTGATAACTACAAAATCATTTCATTATTATTCAAAGATACAAAAAGAAATTTAAAAGTTCAAAACATAACATATGTGGAAAGCAAATTCAGATATTAATGCATCACATTTATACTCTTCATCTCTGATTTTCATACAAATGATTACTCTCCTGAATTTGTGAAGGAAGAAATGCTAAGGCTGTTTTTTTTTCAGGGATAGTCCCCTTTGATATATATATGATTGACCACCCTACGTTGGCCCAGGGGCTCGTCCACGGGTCAGATAGCACATATCCATTATGCACTCGTGGCATACCAGTAGGAAAAACATTGTCTCTTTTCTTTCTCGTGTTTCGTGTGTGCTCTGCTTGCAAGTACACAGATGTACCCACATTCATCAGAGCTGGATAACAACAGCCTGACCAGTCTTTTGGCAACACATAATATGCTCTGTCACCACATACCCAGACTGATGCAGATCAGTCAAAATGCAGGTAATGCCTCTCAGGCCGCACAGCCCCGAATGTCTGAACGGGTGCCAAGGTCTCGGTGTGGCGTCATCTCAGCCTTCTTGCTCAATGCTCAGAGTTTCTCTGAGTCACTTGTTTTAAATGTTCCTCTGAGACGTCCTTGCGTTGTTCAGATAACAGAACTATGTCAAATGTAAACATAAACTGTTATTGAAATCTGTGGTTTTTACTCCTTCGATTCCCCTTCTCCCTCTGCAGGTGGCTCTTGCAATGGCTAGCTTTAACCCACGTGGCTCTCTCTGCGACCTTCAATGCCGTGTGCGTCGTCGGTAGCAGTTGAAACGGGTCCAGAAATGTCTTTGCCTTCCTGCTCTTTCTCCTCAGATCTTTATCACCACGAGATCTCCTGGTCTGAGGTCCTGGAGCGGGGTCTCAGCTGTCTTTCCCTGAGCTGCTTTTATCTGCACAAAAATGTTAGCCAGCAGAAAATACATTTCTTTACAATAGTTCAACATGTTATTTTCACACATATCGGTTGATGGCAGACACTGTTTACCCCCCTCGAGTCCTACATAGGGTGGTCTTCCAAACAATATTTCAAATGGGCTCAGATTCGTTCTGGCCCTCTTTCTCATTCTCATGTACATCAATTGGAAGAGCCTTAACCCATGTGAGCCCTGTTTCCTCACAGCACTTAGCCAATTTTGATTTTATTGTGAAATTTTCTCTTTCCACAGCACCCCCAGAAGCTGGGTGGTAGGCACAGTGTTGTCTCAAATCAATTCCCAAAAAGGTTCCCACCTGTTTGATTGCCTCATTAACAAAGTGTGTGCCATTGTCAGAACTGATTTTTCGTGGTATGCCCCATCGTGGGACAATCTCAGTCAGCAGAGCTTTTGCTACTGCTGCTGCATCCTGTTTGGATGTGGGGAACGCTTCCGTCCACTTGGAAAAAAGATCCACCATAACCAAGCAATATTTCTTTCCCTCACAAGAGTTCAGTTCTATGAAATCCATCATGAGATACTCAAAAGGCCCTGCTGGTGGTGGTTGCGATACAATGGGTACTTTTATTCCTCTTGCCACATTGTTTGTGTTACAAATTACACATCTTTTACAAAAGTTTTCTGCACATGTTGTAAACCCCTTCGTAAACCACAAATTTGTCAACTGCGTCACCATCCCTCCTTTTGACACATGGTCTAACCCATGTGTCAATTTAGCATAGTGACTGAAAAAATGTTTGGGTAAACAGGGTTTGCCATCAACACTCATCCACACGCCGTTCTGAACACTACAGCCTGCTTTCTTCCAAACGATCCTCTCTCCACCTGTAGCAAAAGATTGCATGCCCTGTAGAGAATTTGAAGAATCATAGTTAGTGTCAGACAACATGGTGAATTCCTCATCCGGTAGTTTTGCAGCCGCAGCTTTAGCCGCTGCATCCGCTCTGTCATTTCCTGTAGAAATAGAGTCTTTTGCGTTAGTGTGCGCAGCGCATTTACAAACAGCAATTCGTTTAGGCAGCAAGATGGCATCTAGTAAATCTGATACTAGCGCAGCATTGAGGATGGGTTTCCCATCCGATTTCAAAAATTTTCTGTGTTTCCACAAAGCCCCAAAATCATGTACCACCCCAAAAGCATAACGAGAGTCTGTGTAAATTGTCACACATTTGTCAGTCATCAATTTACACGCTTCAGTTAAAGCCACAAGCTCAGCAGCTTGGGCAGAGTAGTTTGAAGGTAATGACCCTGAAATTAGCACGTCAAACTCAGTCGTCACAGCGTAACCTGCTCGATTGAGGCCTGTTGTTTCGTCTCTAGAGGCAGAGCCATCTTCAAACAAAACATTTTCACAGTTATCTAGTGGTGCGTCCGTCAAGTCAGGTCATGGTGTACAGACTTGATCAAGGGCAGTCAGACAAACAACGTCAAATCATAATCTCAACTCACAAATTCTCTTAATGCCACAGTTCTCAATCTGTTGCCAGGTTTATCTAATGTCATGCATCCATTTAATGGATGAAAATGAATAAAACTTTCTCCTTTGTTCGCCCACTGGCCTTTCATAGATGTGAGGGTGCTCTCTGGATAATTTGGAGGTTGACTTTAGCCAATGTGTCACTCTTTCTCTGCCGTCATTTAACATTTGTATAGTTTTATCACACATAGTTGATAATATTTAAATTTAGACCCTCAGTTGAATTTAGACAAGGGTTTTAAACCCATAATGGACGGCAATCTTCAGCTTCACAATTTCAACTTACACAATTATTTAGACTAATCCAGAGAATAACTGAAATGAACGTCATAAATGACATAACTAGTCATATTTACCACTAGCAGACAGAGCTGGATATTCAGTCTCGTCCCATATTCTATATCGTCTTTTCATCAGATCCAATCAGAATTATCGGCTTCTGTAAAGTTTGTCACTTCACTTTAACCATCTGTAATGATAAAACACTCATTCCAGAGGTTAATGACACTATTGGGACATACAAAACATTCACTCACACACACTCAGACATGAATCATCATTTGTTTTTAGAACAGTTAGTTAGGTTGTTTTGGTTCATTATCATTGCGATAACAGTGCCATTCCACTGAAACAGTCTCTCCCTCAAAGACAAATGCTTTTCTCAACAGACCATGTTAATTCGTCTTATAATATTAACCCGTTTTTATTATTACTTTTTTACTGTCAATGCTCTTACAATAGCATAATTTGGAATAACTGTTTTTTCCAATATTAACACATCCCCAGAATTTAAATCGTGTGTCTTTTTTTTTACTTCTCTGATAGCTTGCGCTCTTTGTCAGACAGGGATTTACTGTTTGGCGTTATGACATGGCATAAAAAGGTCACTTCCTTTTACACAAACTGCATCTTAGACTGACTGACCTTGTGACCCTCTTTCACTAAACGTTTCAGGAGGGCAACACTGTCAGACACACATGTTAGTTCATCACATGCACAAATCAAAAGATTATCAACATATAGTAAAGAGCTGTGGCTGGGGTCAGAGTCAGAGGTTCAAGACTCAGTGCCCAATCTAAACCTAAAAAAACCTCAACGCATTCTGTGGAATTTGAAACAGAATGGTAGTTTGAGAGTTTGGCACATTTGGGGCTCTGGATCTGATCGCAGCATCAACAGCCTGTAAATCTTGGACAAATCACCACTTTGTAGGTTGTCCCTTATCTCTTATTTTCTTTACAGGAAAAATAGGTGTACGCATTTGGAGAGTTGCTGCATGACAATAATTCCCTCTTTTACCAATGACTAAAACACTGCCGTGATGCCAATCACTGATTCTTTTTTTTTTCCCCCAATAGAAACTGCTATTGACATGGCAATAATCAGACTTTTAAAACATTTTAACTGGTTCCCCACAATGAACCCCACATCATATTAATGTTTTTCCCATAATTGTGAAGGTACTATGTTCAGAGCTGGATTAATCTCCTCTGCTCTAATGTCAGCAGTGCAGCAGCTCTTCAGCACTATCTTCAATGTGAACAATCATTCTCACAGTCTGGACTTTTTCGTCACAACAGTTTAACATTCATTCAAGCTCTTGATGAACTCTATGCCCTGACTCACTTCTGTCCAATATCCAAATTCACTAATTATTATTGTTATTTTTTTTCCCATAAAAGGCCCTAACTCAGACCACGGTTACTTTGGGTTTTAGCCAAATATACATGTGGAACTGATCCGGTCATCAGATAAAAAGGTCATTTCTGCTCTGTCAAGCTTACAGAGAGCCCAAACATTCTCTATAACATATAGTTAAAATTAAAAGTCTCACTATTTGGTTCTACCAACCATTCCTCATTTCTAAATGTTGGCTGTCGACCACGACATGTGATGTACAGTGTAATTCAGCAGAAGTCCTTATATTAGCATTTTTAAACCCTTTATTCTTTAACAAATTGATTAATCCCATTCGAAGTCTCTGACATTAAGTCTCGTTAACGTGTGCCCTGTTTCTGTCGCACAATTTAGAGGTACATTGAACCTTTCAGCAAATCTATCATGTCCTGTATCAGAAACAGACAGGTTAGTTTATTAGACATTCCCGCTAAACACTGCAAGTCACATGGTCGTATAACACTTCTCTATCCACAATAATCTACCATTATTTACTTGTGTTCTCTCTATTAAAAGAGACTGTCTTGGTAAACAAAAACAAAAACAAACTCTATATTTGCCATTTGGCATCAGACTTGAAATAAACATTGCAAGCAGATTCTTCATTGCAGAGAGCACTATCAGTGTATGTGTGTGTGGTATTAAAAATGTGCACTTCCCTTATCTGTAGTAGCTGGCTGCGCTCCAGACCTCCTCCTCCCTGCTCTCCGTCTTCTTTCTCTCAGTTCACCTGTGTGGTGTTCGGACAGTCACCTGCCCAATGTCCATCTTCTTTGCACAATTTACAGTTGGTACACTTTTACAGCCAGAACTGCCATCTCCTCTTCTTCTGCCTCTTCCTGCTGTTGTATCTGTTAGCTGATGTCTCTGCCCTTTGTGATCTTGTTTGAATGAAAGCAAGTTGCAGTTCTTTGCCTTTTCTTTATCTGTTGTTCTTGCGCATGCCGCACACAGTTTAGGACAGTCTCAATTCGTCCATTCTGCCAATCGATGTATTGTGGTTTCACTGTTAGTGCGATCTTTAGTCTCAGTCTGTTCTCAGATGACATTTCCAGAGGCCTGGTTCTTTACCTCTGTCGATACTCTGTAATTTCCCCAGTCCGGTGACTTTTCCTCCAGTTCGCAGTGTTTGACCACCACTCACTTTGTGCCAGTCAGTTGCAGAGTTTCACAGATAGCAGAAAACAATCAGCGCCACAGACAATTTTTCCCCTCTTCTCTTCTGCCTCTCTGTCTGCCCATTGTTTGATTCATGCGTTGGTTGTTGTAGCTCTGGCCACTCATCTTGCCGGTGTCAATTCTCGTTCCATTCTCGGGTTTAGTTCAAAATCAACTCAGGCTCGTAGGATGCATCACTTGAGATTTCTCCCGCTGCTCCCTCTCGCTCAGTAAGCTTGCGTCAAGTAAGCTTGCGTCCTTTTCTCCTCCTTGGGCTGGTGCTGGTTGTCTTGGTGGAGAGCAGTCGAGGTCTGGGTTCAGTTTCAGCGCATGCAGCTCAGCCACAGGGTAGTGATGGTGATAATGAAACAGAATAAACAGAAAAAAAGATTAAAACGATAAACAAGGTTAACCCCCCCAAAAGGGTTAGTAGGTGTTGGTGCATTTAGGTCTTTCTTCGCCCTTAGTTTCTACCTCAACCTCTTTTTCTTTCCCCCTTTTTTCCTGGTAATACTTTCTGCATTGTTTTTCTTCCCTGCGTTCTGCTCTCTCTTTCCAGCATTCAATAGCCGGTTCACAGTCAATGCACAAATATTTCCCCTAACATTCCTTCTGTTTTCACTCCTGTTCTCAACAGAATATTTCACCATTTTTAGCCTCATGCTTAAAGTTCATATTCAGGAAAGTCATTGTACTTAATCACTTCTCATACATTTTGTCCCATTCACTCATTTGACGAAACACAGCTGTATCATATTTATCAATTTTACTTTGGGATTTCCCCATGACTTTTGCTCTCTCTCTTGTGGCAATTTCGACGCGTCTATATAACTCCGGACGTCTCCAGAGAGACCAATTTTACCCTGTATTGGACAGGACGAGATCTTGGCCGTTCAACACAGCCCTTTTCTCGAATTTTACTGCCTCAGCAGCTCTTGCCACAGAAAACAAAAATCACAGATCTTTCCCTACCGGTATTCTATCTTTTTCAAAATTCACAAATTTATTAAATAAACTGATTTGTCTCTTACCAGACCAAACTCCATGCCACTTCTGTTCTTTTCTGGTTCCAGTGGTGTGTCCCCTAGACCCCTGCGGTCGGCCCCTCTCTCTCAACCTAACGAGGTAGGGCTGGACCTGTTTGGTCCCGGATGATCAGTCACCGTCCGCTCCGGGTCCAGAAGACACAACCAAGGAACCCTGCTCGCAGCGCCAAATTGTGGTGGCAAAAATCTTTACTAGTTCTGAGTAAGAGACAAATAACCCAATTGTGATTTTAAAAGGTTTATTTTCTTGCAAGAAAAGGCCACAGTCATACAGACATCCGAAGCTGCCCTGCAGAGTGTGACCAAAAAAGGACAGGCAGCTTCAGCATTTATATCTTCCCTGACCTTGAAGGTCAGCACAGACTTTCCCTCCCTCGGTGGGAAAGTTAGCCTTGCACAAATACTTTCAAGTCTTCCCATACCTTGAACACAATTGCCCAAATACTTTCAAGTCTTCCCATACCTTGAACAAAAGGGTCAGCCGCTACTTACTAATATCTTAGGATATAAAGAGTAAAATATAATCATGAAATAAAAACATATGAAATGGTAGAATTTCCATCACAATTCTCTTTTGTTTGATTTTATTGCAAATGAATAATGGAAGGTGTTTTGTGTTATAGAAGGACTTTTCTTGTTGTCAATATGCCTAATGCATATTTTTGCCATCTCTGTGGATCTGGAAAGGATCTATTACTACAGCTGATGGCTCTGGACTAAGACATCTGGCCAATCTAACACATCACGTGGAAACCAATATAACAGGGAGGAGATACAATTGTTGCTGGATCACTTTTCAATGGATATCTCTGTCAAATGGACAAGCAACTACGGGCATAACAGCTAAGACATTCTCTTGACTCTTGTATTTACTTCGCTCCACCTAAACATAAGAGACATTATACTTTGAGTGAGATATTTTTGGGTATGCAAATATCTGTAAGCTCATGTTGAGTGTTGGTTTTGTTTTTGTGGGTTGAGGGAAGTGATGGGTTTTTGTCTGAGAGGGTTTTGGTGAAAATAGTACTTAAAGAAAAACAACGAAACAAAAGAAGACTTTGTGGCTGCCTTACTTACTAGAGATTTAAAAGATGTGGTAATGTTTATGACCTTCCCAAACATTCAGATGTATAACTAGATAGAGGAAGTTTATTTTATAAACTTCAGTTGGCTTGAGAAAGCCCAGCCTGAAAGTTTAAATTAGTTGTAAAAGCTTCAAGCTTAAAAAGTTTTGAGAGTTTAAACTTTAAAACATGTCGCTAACAAGATTTATTTGGAGATTACTGATGATTCAGTTGGTCAGTGAATGGCGCCAATAGACCCAACCCCCATGTCTCTACGACTTTCTGATGCAGAGATATAGGTCTGGCTAAACGGTTGCTAGGGTACTTTGTTTGGTTGCTAAGGAGTGGCTAAGCCTCTGCCATTGATGTCACTTCAAAGGCTGCTTGACAGTATGAACGATATAAACCAACCACAACGCCTCTACGACATTCAGAACTGAAGATATCTCGCTTTGCATTTGGTTGCTAAGGTGCTCGATAATGGTTGCTAGGGCGTGGCTAGGAAGTGTTGAAAACATTGGTGATTGGCAGTTTGCCAGTTTGAGATGGGTTGCTAAGATGCTCTAAATGGTTGCTAGGGCGTGGCTTAATAGCTTCACTGTGATCCTGAGACACTCATTGGTAAAATGAGCCCTCCCCTTTGGGCAGCTCTAGCACCCCAGGGGTGCAACTTTCACCCCTGTGTGTGGTATGTTCTTACAGAGGTCACCCTCTTCAAATGTGGCGAGTTTCATCTTTTTACAAATTCCTCGCTCAGAGTTATTAATCGTCAAAGTTTGTCGCAATGTTAAGTCAATGGGATTTTTCGGCTGCTTTTTCGCCCCTGGGGCGAACATCGTACCCCCGATCCCTTAGAAACGATATAGCAACTCAAGTCAGAACAGGTCTGAAGTCTGAGCAGAGTTTAGTGGTTGTAGCTTTAACGCTGTAGGAGGAGATTCTTTTAGAATTTTAGGTAAGAAGAAAAATAATAAGTTTAGATACAATATCACTAAGTTGGCTTTCTCAAGCCAACTTAATTAGTAGGTGTACAAAGTAACACGTGCTGTTATAAGGCATAAATAACTTTTCCGCATTTGTCTTTGAGAGCATATGTCGCATTTTAGATACCGTATTTATTCGAGTATAACGCGCACACGTGTATAATGCGCACCTTGAAAAATCGGTATAAAAATTTGTTTCACACCAAGCATTGTAATTGACATAAAAATTTTGTTGAACACATGCAGCCATGATAAAAAAACATTTATTTATTGTTTAACATATACTTATACAGTAATATCTCGGTTTACGAGTTTAATTCGTTCCAAGAGCGAGCTTGTAAACCAAAATGCTCCTACACCAAAACAAATGTCCCCATAGGAATGCACTAAAAATCAATTTATTGGTTCCACATGACCACAAATGCCCATTTTAAATATTTTGGGGGGGGTTTAACCATATTAATTGCAGTTAAAATTATAACCATTAAGATCTCATATAAATACTAATTAATAATTGACAATTAAACTCTAAAAACACTTGACAATTTACTGTAATGCACTTCAGCTGAGGAGAGATGGGGGGAAACCAAGGGAAACCAGAGCAAATGAGTGAATTTATTATAATAGTGCAGAAAACAAATGAAGTGATAATCCAGAGTGAAAGTCGTGAGACGGGGAGCCGCGAAAGAACGAATTCGCGGGATCCGCGAATGAAAGCGGGGAGATGATATGAGGCAGATGATATGAGAATCAGGTGCTCAGTGACCACACACATACATACAGACTCATGTAGTGTTGGGAGTTTTTGTTATGTTTTTGTTTTGTTATGAGAGTGTTGTTATTCCAGCAAACATTGTGTCTCAAGAAATAAGTTTATTTTAATTTTATTTTTATATTTTTATGGATATATGTTGTGAATATTGGTTATAGAAACAAAGGAAAATTATTCATTTTTGTTTTAAAATGATATGTTTAAGTTGATCACTGTGTGACGTCAGAATTAAGGGACGGGTCGCACCTGCTCTCCCTCAGTATAGTCTGTGATAGTGATGTCCAAATGAAGCAATGAACCAGTATTGAACCACTTCATCAATCGTTTTGAAAATGGGTTCATTCATTCAAAGCTTCGTTTCAGTGACATCTAGTGGCGAAATTGTAGATAGCAAAATAATGTCAGTATGAGTGTAACTAGGGTTTGTGAATTATGTAAATAAACTTTGAGTGATTGGTTGATTCGATTAGCCTTGACCTTGGTCTTCTCCTCGTCATATTTTTCATCCACCATCTTCTTTAGAGATATGACGTATTATTATTATTATTATTAAGTTGGCTGAGAAGCAGCCAACTTACTGTTGTTCGACTTAAACTTATTAAGTTGGCTGAGAAGCAGCCAACTTACTGTTGTTCGACTTAAACTTATTAAGTTGGCTGAGAAGCAGCCAACTTACTGAAATGCTAATAAACTTATTTTTATTATTATTCTTCTGAGCACCTTTTTCTAAACGCATCTCGTCCTACAGCGTTAGTGCTACAGACCCCAAAATCAGAACAGGCCGCAGGCCTGTTCTGAATCGCGTTGCTATGTCTTTTCCAAGGGATCGGACCTACGGTTTTCCTAAAAATGGCGAAAAAAGCCCGAAAAAAAGTCCCATTGACTTTGCATTGCGGAATGTTCAGATATTTCAAACTCCAACTGTCTCCAAATTCAAATCTAAACACTGCAGCTGCTGAGAGTCAGTGCAGGGCCGGTTCTATAACTGTCTCTCATCCAATCAGAATCAGTGATGCTGCCATTCTACCTTATATGGCAAAGGACAGGAAACAGGAAGTGCTTGCACTTCCTGTTTCCTGCCTCATTCCCTTCATGTTTCAAGGTAACTTACATAGGAATTTTGTATTGAATGTAACTCTGCATCACAATATCATAGATTCAAGGGGGAGGGCTCTTTTTAATCAGGCATCCAATGAGTGTCTCATGATCACTTTGAAGCCACTCCCTAACAACCAAACAGAGTACCTTAGCAACAGTTTAGCCAGACCTATATCTCTGGATCTGAACGTCGTAGAGACATGGGGGTTGATTCTATTGACTCATGCTAGCAAACATGACTTCCAACATGCTACATATGCTAGCAGTGAATAGCTACATGCTAACAGTGATTAGCTAAGTGTTAAATTGTGCTAAGAATGCCATGGAAACTACCCAGAAGACCTCACAACTACCTAGTAACATCCTAGCAACCACCCTGGATACCCTAGCAACTGCATAGCAACCACCCAAAATACCCTAGCAACCCCCTAGCAACCACCCAGGTTACCCTAGCAACTCCTTAGCAACACCCTAGCAACCAATCCCGTTACCCTAGCAACCCTCTAGCAACACCCTAGCAACCGCCCCAGATACCCTAGCAACCACCCAAAATACCCTAGCAACCGCCTAGCAACCACTCTGGTTACCCTAGCAACCGCCTAGCAACGCCCTAGCAACCACCTTGTTTAGCCTAGCAACTGCCTAGCAACCCCCCAAAATACCCTAGCAACTGCCTAGCAACCACCCAAAATACCCTAGCAACTGCCTAGCAACCACCCAAAATACCCTAGCAACTGCCTAGCAACGCCCTAGCAACCACTCTGTTTACCTTAGCAACCGCCTAGCAATACCCTAGCAACCACCCAAAATACCCTAGCAACTGCCTAGCAACCGCCTAGCAACCACTCTGCTTACCCTAGCAACCGCCTAGCAACCCCCCCGGTTACCCTAGCAACTACCTAGCAACACCCTAGCAACCACTCTTGTTACCCTAGCAACCACCTAGCAACACCTTAGCAACCACCCCGGATACCTAAGAAACTGCCTAGCAACGCCCTAGTAACCACCCAGAAGACCTTAGCAACCTGTTAATTTCTGGTTACGTAACGTACTTTGTATTTAATGTTAAATTGTGCTACAAACATGCAAAATTAACGTTTCCGGTGGGACCTTCTCAGCCAACTTCTAAAGTTTGTCTCGACGAACTTTATCCTCTCTAGTTATTATTAATCTTCTGAGACCCTTTTTCTGACTCTAACTCGACCTACAGCTTTGGTGCTACAGACCCCAAAATCAGAACAGGCCGCAGGCCTGTTCTGAAATAGTGTGCTATATCTTTTCTAAGGGATCGGACTTACGGTTTTCCTAAAAATGGCGAAAAAAGCCCGAAAAAAAGTCCCATTGACTTTGCATTGCGGAATGTTCAGATATTTCAAACTCCAACTGTCTTCAAATTCAAATCTAAACACTGCAGCTGCTGAGAGTCAGTGCAGAGGCGGTTCTATAACTGTCTCTCATCCAATCAGAATCAGTGATGATGCCATTCTACCTTATATGGCAAAGGACAGGAAACAGGAAGTGCTTGCACTTCCTGTTTCCTTCTTCATTCCCTTCATGTTTCAAGGTAACTTACATAGGAATTTTGTATTGAATGTAACTCTGCATCACGATATCATAGATTCAAGGGGGAGGGCTCTTTTTAATCAGGCAACCAATGAGTGTCTCATGATGACTATGAAGACACTCCCTAACAACCAAACAGAGTACCCTAGCAACCATTTAGCCAGATCTATATCTCTGCTTCTGAGTGTCGTAGAGACATGGGGGTTGGCTCTATTGACTCATGCTAGCAAACAGGACTTCCAACATGCTACACATGCTAGCAGTGAATAGCTACATGCTAATAGTGGTTAGCTAAGTTTTTAAATTGAGCTAGGAATGCCATAGTAACTACCCAGAAGACCTCACAACTACCTAGCAACATCCTAGCAACCACCCTGGATACCCTAGCAACTGCCTAGCAACCACCCTGGATACCCTAACAACTGCCTAGCAACCACCCCGGTTACCCTAGCAACCACCTAGCAACACCCTAGCAACCTTCCCAGATACCCTAGCAACTGCCTAGCAACCACCCAAAATACCCTAGCAACTGCCTAGCAACGCCCTAGCAACCACCCTGTTTACCCTAGCAACTGCCCAGCAACCACCCAAAATACCCTAGCAACTGCCTAGCAACCACTCAGGATACCCTAGCAACCACCCCAGTTACCCTAGCAACCACCTAGCAACACCCTAGCAACCGCCCCAGATACCCTAGCAACTGCCTAGCAACCACCCAAAATACCCTAGCAACTGCCTAGCAACACCCTAGCAACCACCCAGGATACCCTAGCAACCGCCTAGCAACCACTCTGGTTACCCTAGCAACACCCTAGCAACCACCCAAAATACCCTAGCAACTGCCTACCAACGCCCTAGCAACCACCCTGTTTACCCTAGCAACCGCCTAGCATCACCCTAACAACCACCCAAAATACCCTAGCAACTGCCTAGCAACACCCTAGCAACCACCCAGGATGTTAAATTGTGCTACCAACATGCAAAATTAACGTTTCCAGTGCGACCTTCTCAGCCAACTTCTAAAGTTTGTCTCGACGAACTTTATCCTCTCTAGTTAAGTTGGCTGAGAAGCAGCCAACTTACTGTTGTTCGACTTAAACTTATTATTATTAATCTTCTGAGACCCTTTTTCTGACTCTAACTCGACCTACAGCTTTAGTGCTACAGGCCCCAAAATCAGAACAGGCCGCAGGCCTGTTCTGACCAAGTGTGCTATATCTTTTCTAAGGGATCGGGGGTACGATGCTCGCCCCAGGGGCGAAAAAGCAGCCGAAAAAACGCATTGACTTAACATTGTGACAAACTTTGACGATTAATAACTCAGAGCGAGGATATTGTAGAAACATGTGAATCACAACATTTGAAGAGGGTGACAGCCTCTGTAAAATCATACCACACAATGGGGTGAAAGTTGTACCCCTGGGGTGCTAGAGCTGCCCAAATTTGCCCCATAGAGATGAATGGGGAAGGCTGTCCCATGAAACAGCATCTACTATCAGTAGCACCTCAATGCAGTACACGAGATCCAGGGGGCGGAGTTGGATCCAGATCCAAGGGGCGGAGTTAAATCTAGATCCAGGGGGCGGAGTTGGATTTCCTTCCACTGCATTCTGATTGGTCAACAGATTCCCCACACTTCGTACTTGTTGCTCTATCTTTTCCGCATCGAGTCGTAACTAGTTAGTTATTCTTTTGACGTAAAAACAAACTTGCCGAAAACAAATATTAAAGTTTTTAATAGTTACAAACACTGTAGTTTATACGTTGTGGTAATTTGTATAAAATACGTGGCTATTGTCCACCACTACGTACTTACACGTAGTGGTGGACAATAGCCACGTATTTTATTAATTTGGAGAAACGTTTAAATATAATCTAAAACAAAAAAGATTACTTACAAATTTCGTAGATTCACTGTATTCTTTGATTGGCTGATCTTTAACCCCTTTCAGTAGTCCACATGCACTTTGATTTCCAATACTTAAGTATATTAATTAGTAGGCACTTAATTCAAGTTTAAATTCAAGTAGAGAATGTGCTTTTTTCACTACTGATTATGACACTGTATGTGACTAAATTATAGCAGCACTAATTATACTTATAAGTCACTTATAAGTGACTTCACAAGAGCATCTGACTTCATTTAAATAGCATGAGCATCTCACTTACATAAATGCATGCAAAATGTATTACCAACGCAATTAAATTGGAAAAAAAAGTTTATTAACACACGAGCTAAATCAGACATTTTGAAAACAGTAGGGAAACTTTGAAGGCAAAACATAAGGAAAACGACATTGGGAGCACACAGAATTAGACCATGTGTGATGATGACCATGACCATGTGTGATGGGGCGGCGGCGGGGCGAAGTATATATAATGGGAGGAGTTGGATCTGGATCCAACTCCTCCCCCTGGATCTCGTGTTCCGCAGTGAGGACCATCTCTCTACTATGGCAAATTGCATTGGGATTTTGAATTGAACATAGCTCTGCATCACAGCGTCACAGAAACAAGGGGGAGGGTTCATTTTACTCAGGCGACCAATGAGTGTCTCAGGATCACAGTGAAGCTATTAAGCCACGCCCTAGCAACCATTTAGAGCACCTTAGCAACCCATCCCATAGACCTCCATTCAAATAGATTGACTTCTATCTCTGGATAGAAAAGTCATAGAAATTTGAGGGCGGGCTTGTATGACTCTGGGCAGCAAACTGCCAATCACCAATGTCTTCAACACTTCCTAGCTACGCCTTAGCAACCATTATCGAGCACCTTAGCAACCAAATGTAATGCGAGATATCTTCAGTTCTGAATGTCATAGAGGCATTCTGGTTGGTTTATATCTTTCATACTCAAAAGGAGCCTTTGGAGTGACATCACTGTAGCTGTGAAGCCACTCCTTAGCAACCAAACAGAGTACCCTAGCAACCATTTAGCCAGACCTATATCTCTGCATCAGAAAATCGTAGAGACATGGGGGTTGGGTCTACTTGACACTCAGCCTTTGGAGTAACATCACTGTAGCTGTGAATCCACTCCTTAGCAACCAAACAGAGTACCCTAGCAACCATTTAGCCAGACCTATATCTCTGCTTCTGAGTGTCGTAGAGACATGGGGGTTGGGTCTATTGACTCATGCTAGCAAACAGGACTTCCAACATGCTACATATGCTAGCAGTGAATAGCTACATGCTAATAGTGATTAGCTAAGTGTTAAATTGTGCTAGGAATGCCATAGTAACTACCCAGAAGACCTCACAACTACCTAGTAACATCCTAGCAACCACCTTGGATACCCTAGCAACTGCCTAGCAACCAGCCTGGATACCCTAGCAACTGCCTAGCAACCACCCCAGTTACCCTAGCAACCACCTAGCAACACCCTAGCAACCGCCCCAGATACCCTAGCAACTGCCTAGCAACCACCCAAAATACCCTAGCAACTGCCTAGCAACGCCCTAGCAACCACCCTGTATACCCTAGCAACTGCCTAGCAACCACCCAAAATACCCTAGCAACCACTCAGGATACCCTAGCAACCACCTAGCAACACCCTAGCAACCGCCCCAGATACCCTAGCAACTGCCTAGCAACACCCTAGCAACCACCCAGGATACCCTAGCAACTGCCTAGCAACCACTCTGGTTACCCTAGCAACCACATAGCAACACCCTAGCAACCACCCCAGATACCCTAGCAACTGCCTAGCAACCACCCAGGTTACAGAAATCACTCTCTACTCCATTTAAAGCGCAAGTAGTTTCTCTGCTCGCCTTGTCTTCAGAGCCTTCAACCTCACAGGACATCGGCGCTCAGAGGGCTATCCGCCCCGTCAGGGCTTTACGGATTTACTTGGACCGATCCGCCACATTCCGACAGTCGGACCAGCTCTTTGTGTGCTATGGTGGTGCTACTAGAGGAAATGCTGTCTCTAAACAGAGGCTTTCTCACTGGATAGTGGACGCTATTGCTTTGGCTTATGCGAATCAGGGACAGGAATGCCCTCTCAACATCAGAGCCCACTCGACGAGAGCTATTGCCTCATCGTGGGCCTGGTCTAGAGGTACGTCAATACAGGATATCTGTTTTGCTGCTGGCTGGTCTTCTCAGAACACCTTCGCCAGGTTTTATAAACTGTAAACTCGGTGAGTAATTGAATCAATTATTCCTGGGATATTGCAGTTGTTACCGCTTTGCTGTTGACGCTGGGGATTTCTGTACAGTAGTTTGTGCTTATGTGCTCACTGTCACCGCTTTGCCGTTGACGCTATGCGCTCACATTAGTTGTGCTTTAATGCTTTCTGAATAGTCACGTCTGCCCTGTAATAGCGCAGCCCGCTATTTTTCATGCTGCTGATATGCAAATTTTGACAAGCTTTAGCTTAAAATTTCATTGGCTTAGCTGCACCTATCAGTAGTGAGCACACGTGGCGACGTTGCCATTGGACGAGCTGTGTTTGGTGTGTGTTTCGCTGTATCAGACTGGTCTAGGTCTCAATCACGGCGGGATTGAACACCGTTCC
This sequence comes from Rhodeus uyekii, assembly GCA_037043235.1. Classification (NCBI taxonomy): domain Eukaryota; kingdom Metazoa; phylum Chordata; class Actinopteri; order Cypriniformes; family Acheilognathidae; genus Rhodeus; species Rhodeus uyekii. Next base: position 523,455 of record JAWRVZ010000177.1, on the reverse strand, counting down.
CAAATGCATCTTTCCGCTGCACCGTCTCGTTCCCGCCCTTGAAAGGGAACGTCTCCGGTTACTATCGTAACCTCCGTTCCCTGAGAGAGGCGGGAACGAGGCGGGAACGAGACGAAGCTGTGCCGTGTTCAGTCATGATTCTGACGCAATTGCCACGCTTATGCTATTTATACTGTCTGACAGCCAGAGCGCATCGCGCGACAATTGGCCAGTTGTCAACTGGCGTTATCCTATAAGGTTTCAGAAATTACGTGAAGGGGAGGTTTTCCCAAATGCATCTTTCCGCTGCACCGTCTCGTTCCCGCCTCTCTCAGGGAACGGAGGTTACGATAGTAACCGGAGACGTTTTCCCATAATCGTAAATACCCATGACGCACCGCGGCGACGGACATGGTGTACGGCAAGAACAGCGTGCAATTCAATATTTGTGAAGCGCAAACAATCGATAATGTCAACAATGGACACGAAAATTATATCGCCAGAGGCAGTCCAGTCAAAAGTGCTGTACAGAGATTCTCTGGACACAATTACCAAGGCAAGATACTTAGACAAGATGAAAATAATTGATGGTAACGACCCGTATGAAATCAACAAAGCTGAATGAGCTTTAAAGTGTCGTACAGAGATTCTCCTCTTTGCAGTCGAGGCCGCAGTGAAGATCAGAAACACCAAACAGTGACACAAGAAAAGGCATACTGGCTTTTACCATCAGCAATATCAAAGGTATTTTTCAGCATAACTACTTACCATTTTATTAGATATACACAATGTATTAAATAATGGGGAAAAATGATTTCATTTTGCATGACTGTTCTGTAGTTATTACATTTTTTATAGTGCTTACAAAATGCATGTACTGTATTTATATTTCTGCTGTTCTATTTGTATTAAGCTGGAGAGCTTGATGAATTAGAGTTCAACAAGCTAAATACAATTGTTGATGTTTTAATTTTTCAGGTTAACTACAAAACAGTGCAAGAAATAGACTTTACATCGGCAAAAACAAAGAAAAAGCTACTTGATCAAGCAACTTGGATTGCTTTCAAGGAACACATTGACATTCTAATCAGTTCTTGTTTTCCCTGGGAATCAAACCCATGATCTTGTAGACATATTTCATGAATCTTTTATTACAAATGATTTTTATGCATTGTTTACACTTAATAAAACAGACTTTAAATGTGTGAACAATGAGTGATTGTCCTCTGCTGTTTTTTTCTGCTGGTTCAAGAAAGAACTGAACTTTTTCAACATGTTCATTAACAATGGGAACATTTTCATCAATGTCTGGATTGGTAACTGATGTTTGAAGAGCCAAAAGTGCTTCTGTAGTTTTCAGTTGTATCTTCTTCCTTTCATCCCTCTGTTTGGATCTTTCATAACGTTTCTTCAGACAAATTAGCTGAGGTCTCCTTTTCGACAGATCCTATTTTTAAAGATGGTTCCCAATTAGGATTTGTCTTGTCATATAGGTCTGCTTTTTCACCTAGAAATATATAAATATAATATAAGTGTACACAAATTAAAGAAAAGAGATTTAAATACATGTACTATATTAATATTAACATGAAAAATGAAATGTGAATTATACAATGAATACAACAAAAGTACAACATTTACTTGCTAGGGCACAATAATCAATGTTATTACATATGTACATGTATATATTACAGCATACTAGTACATGTAGTAAACACATTCTGACATGTATATGTACTGGAATTCTGTGTATTTACACATACATGTACCATTCATGGCATTCATGCACATTGTACAGCTTTCAATTTAGTCTTTAAAACATATTACAATAAATCTGAGATTTGAGAAATTTGAGATTTAAATGCATATTTTGTAGTTACTATTTTTCCTCTTTTCCAAAACATCAAATAATGAATAAATAGTCAATATTTGTTTTCTTTTGGAAGTTTTTTGGAACAGCTAGGCATTCATGTCTGTCATGTACTTTTACATTAATTTAGAAGTAAACATCGAAATACTTACCTGAAATAAAATGTTCAGAGCAGACTTTGTACTGTCCTTGGATCAGGGTTGAAATCAGCACGGTTGATAGCCACAGCATCCTCCTCTCTTTCGAAATGTCCTGAGTCAGCTTCCCTTGGTGATAGATCACTTTTGGTATGTCAAAAAACTTGATCTTACGCTCTTCATTGCCAGATCGGTCGGTACAGCCTCACACAACACAGGTATTTACAATTATTTACGTTTTTTTGTGTATTTAATCCGATTTTATTTTAAAATGACCGGTATTGGCTTTCATTACGATACGTCTTTTGCCGTTCATCATGGCGGACGGAGGCATTGTGGGCGGTAACGTGACGTCATCGGAAAACCATCCATTGCAGATATATGTGATTTCAAGGGTAATGGTAAATTATGTTTACTGTCATTTTCGTGTTTTGTGTATTAAGTTGAACTGCAGTCACTGTTTAAGAGGACATTGTTTAACGTCTTTTCCATGCAGTCTTCAGCTGAGAAAGAAGAAAAGTAAAGCTGAGAGAGTGTATGTTGACTGTCCTCTTTTAATAAATTGCAGGTATGTGAACCAAAAAACCACTATACGATCTAGTAGAATATTGACCATTGTAGTAATGTTATAAAGTGTTGTTAATGTGATTTTTGATTTTATTTCTTCTTGTATGTAACGGTGTTTAATGATTAAGAGAGAGAGTTTGGGTTGAATGTATGTGAGTGTAAAATATATGTGAATTGAAATGTGCTGAGTATAGTCTGTGACTGAGGAGAGACAGCTGAGAAAGAAGAAAAGTTAAGCTGAGAGAGTGTGTGTTGACTGTCCTCTTTTAATAAATTGCAGAATCCCCCAAAAAGCTTGACGTCAGCGAGTCGTTTGTGGTGCCGTACAGAATACGCTACACTCATACATACAGACAGAACTAGGAGACAATGAATTCATGAACCGTGACAGTTACTGCTTAGAGGTATTGTATGTGTATATTTCACTACGTGAACAAAAGTGATCACAATTAATTAATGTTAACACTTAATCACTTATGATCTTATGATGAATCACTACGGTCTCCGCAGACACTTCAGGGCAGTGCTGTGCTCGTGTCCAGGTGGGAAAAAAAGAAAGAAAAAAGACGCATTGGGATTGGCATTTAGAGACATTTTAAACTCTATTGGAGTTACACAACATGTATCAGGACCCACTCATTCTTGTAATCATACTTTAGATCTAATATTGTCATATGGGATCAATGTTGAAACTGTTCAAATTCTGCAGCAGAGCGATGACATCTCAGATCATTACTTAGTTGCGTGTAGATTACCTTTAGCCAAAGTCGAAAAACTAACTCCCTGTTATAAATATAGTAGAACTATCACTCCTAACACAAAATATATCTTTATAAATATTCTTCCTGATCAGTTTAATCTACTTAACATTCCAGATAGCCTAGAAGCAACTGTTGCTCCGTTGCACTTAAAGAAGATTTAAAAAAATAGTCCAACACTGTGGTACAATGACCCAAACATAAAAAGACTACACATGGAGGGCATGCATACATCAGGAAATATCATAAACAAGATGGCTGAAGATGAGTTTACATTGTATGTAGACGTTTTTGTATATTCCATGTGTGTGTGTTTTCAGATGTGCCATCCTGTATGTATGTAGGTATGTGGGGGGTGAAGGGTGAAGGGAGGCCTGGAGGAGGACAAAGAGTTGTATTGCCCCCAGGGCCGTAAAACGACTGTCCCTGTAGACAGAGCGGCATTTCCAAGCTTTCAAGTCATACTCTGTGTTAATTCAAAAGTCACAATCAGGCCACGTCCACACGATGCCGGCGCGTTCCTTATCCGATCTTTTTTTTCCTCGTTCAAAAAAAAAAATCTGCGTCCACACGATACCACTGAAACCGACTGAATCCGGTGTAGTTTATATGCCAGACCAGTATGGGGCGCTGTAATTCTGCCACAGATAATACACTATACAGGGAATGCAGAATTATTAGGCAAATGAGTATTTTGACCACATCATCCTCGTTATGCATGTTGTCTTACTCCAAGCTGTATAGGCTGGAAAGCCTACTACCAATTAAGCATATTAGGGGATGTGCATCTCTGTAATGAGAAGGGGTGTGGTCTAATGACATCAACACCCTATATCAGGTGTGCATAATTATTAGGCAACTTCCTTTCCTTTGGCAAAATGGGTCAAAAGAAGGACTTGACAGGCTCAGAAAAGTCAAAAATAGTGAGATATATTGCAGAGGGATGCAGCAGTCTTAAAATAGCCAAGCTTCTGAAGCGTGATCATCGAACAATCAAGCGTTTCATTCAAAATAGTCAACAGGGTCGCAAGAAGCGTGCGGAAAAACCAAGGCGCAAAATAACTGCCCGTGAACTGAGAAAAGTCAAGCGTGCAGCTGCCAAGATGCCACTTGCCACCAGTTTGGCCATATTTCAGAGCTGCAACATCACTGGAGTGCCCAAAAGCACAAGGTGTGCAATACTCAGAGACATGGCCAAGGTAAGAAAGGCAGAAAGTCGACCACCACTGAACAAGACACACAAGCTGAAACGTCAAGATTGGGCCAAGAAATATCTCAAGACTGATTTTTCTAAGGTTTTATGGACTGATGAAATGAGAGTGAGTCTTGATGGGCCCGTGGCTGGATTGGTAAAGGGCAGAGAGCTCCAGTCCGACTCAGACGCCAGCAAGGTGGAGGTGGAGTACTGGTTTGGGCTGGTATCATCAAAGATGAGCTTGTGCGGCCTTTTCGGGTTGAGGATGGAGTCAAGCTCAACTCCCAGTCCTACTGCCAGTTTCTGGAAGACACCTTCAAGCAGTGGTACAGGAAGAAGTCTGCATCCTTCAAGAAAAACATGATTTTCATGCAGGACAATGCTCCATCACACGCGTCCAAGTACTCCACAGCGTGGCTGGCAAGAAAGGGTATAAAATAAGAAAATCTAATGATATGGCCTCCTTGTTCACCTGATCTGAGCCCCATTGAGAACCTGTGGTCCATCATCAAATGTGCGATTTACAAGGAGGGAAAACAGTACACCTCTCTGAACAGTGTCTGGGAGGCTGTGGTTGCTGCTGCACGCAATGTTGATGGTGAACAGATCAAAACACTGACAGAATCCATGGATGGCAGGCTTTTGAGTGTCCTTGCAAAGAAAGGTGGCTATATTGGTCACTGATTTGTTTTTGTTTGGTTTTTGAATGTCAGAAATGTATATTTGTGAATGTTGAGATGTTATATTGGTTTCACTGGTAAAAATAAATAATTGAAATGGGTATAAATTTGTTTTTTGTTAAGTTGCCTAATAATTATGCACAGTAATAGTCACCTGCACACACAGATATCCCCCTAAAATAGCTAAAACTAAAAACTACTTAAAATATTGATACAAAAATATTCAGCTTTGATATTAATGAGTTTTTTGTGTCCAGTGAGAACATGGTTGTTGTTCAATAATAAAATTAATCCTCAAAAATACAACTTGCCTAATAATTCTGCACTCCCTGTACACAGAGAAGAAGACTTTGAGCATGCGCATTGTTGTTGCTGTTCAGTGTTGCCAGATTGCTATTTACCCTTTTGTCACGTCCGACCGGGAAAACATGCCTTTTAGCTGGTTGATAAAATTTGGGATGGTTTTTGATGCATAAAATCGCTCAACATTTTTCATTATTTATAAGAGTACGCACTTTGGGCTGGTATTTTTTTAAATTGGAGGGTTTTAAGCTGTAGCTGCGCTGGAATCTTCAGTCCAATCTGGCAACTCTGTTGCTGTTACTGTGACGCAGCCGACACGTGATGTGATGACATCATCGGTAAACAAAAAATATACGGATTGGCTGTCCACACGAGTCCGCAAGGGTGTCGGATTCAGATCTGTCCACTTTAGGACCCGGTATAAAAAGTGAGCGGATTCAGTCTCCCAATTCGCCGGATCCGTGTGGATGGAACGCCAATCCGATAAGAAATGTATGCGGATGCAGTGATCCGCGTCTCCGTGTGGACGGGGCCTCAGATGTTCGTTTTTGATCAGTTCATTTGAGACACCGTCCAGGCGTAACACGACGAAGACCTGACAGAGCAGCCATCGAGTGTTAGGCAGTAGTCAAGATTATTACATGCAGAACTTTTTGGTCTAATAATTAGAATCTCTGTTTTTTTTTCAGAATTAAGCAGCAGAAAGTTATTAGTCATCCAATTTTTTATATCAGTTATGCATTCTGTTAATTTTGTGAATTGGTACATTTCATCCGGATGAGAAGAAATATAGAGCTGAGTATCATCAGCGTAACAGTGAAAGCTAATGCCATGCTTCCTAATAACTGCACCCAAAGGAAGCATGTACAGGGTGAAAAGCAATGTTCCTAGTACTGAACCTTGAGGAACTTGAGGAACTCGAACTAATACTGAACCCGTGATCGATATGACATCTCCTCGTTTACTGCTAAAAACTGATAATGGTCAGATAAGTATGATTTGAACCAGGCTAATGCAACTCCACTAATGCCAACATAGTTTTCAAGTCTATTTAGAAGGATTTTGAGGTCGATTGTATCAAATGCAGCACTAAGGTCCAGTAACACTAACAGAGATACAACCACGATCGGATGATAAGAGCAAATCATTTGTAACTCTAATGAGAGCAGTCTCAGTACTATGATATGGTCTAAATCCTGACTGGAAGTCCTCGTAGATTCTTCTAAGAGGGTAGAAAAGTAAGTAGATCTAGCTGATCTTAAGGCCTTTCTGAATGCAATAGAGCTGTCTTTCCATGAAATGTGAAAAACCTCTAGCTTAGTTTTTTTCCTGCTCCGCTCCATTTTTCTGGCTGCTGTCTTGAGGGCCCAGGTGTGCTCGTTGTACCACAGTGTTGGACTATTTTCTTTAATCTTCTTTAAGTGCAACGGAGCAACAGTTGCTTCTAGGCTATCTGGAATGTTAAGTAGATTAAACTTATCAGGAAGAATATTTATAAAGCTATATTTTGTGTTAGGAGTGATAGTTCTACTATATTTATAACAGGGAGTTAGTTTTTCGACTTTGGCTAAAGGTAATCTACACGCAACTAAGTAATGATCTGAGATGTCATCGCTCTGCTGCAGAATTTGAACAGTATCAACATTGATCCCATGCGACAATATTAGATCTAAAGTATGATTACGAGAATGAGTGGGTCCTGATACATGTTGTGTAATTCCAATAGAGTTTAAAATGTCTCTAAATGCCAATCCCAATGCGTCTTTTTTCTTTCTTTTTTCCCCACCTGGACACGAGCACAGCACTGCCCTGAAGTGTCTGTGGAGACCGTGACTCTACTAAACCCTCCCCTGTGACGATCATGAACCCATCTCTAACCGGACCAAATTGGACTTCATATTGGACTTGAATTGTTGTATAATAATCATGCACTGTTTGGCTGTTGGCCAGAGGAGAACTGGTCCCCCAACTGAGCCTGGTTTCTCCCAAGGTTTTTTCTCCATTCTGTTCTTCATTCGTTACGTCACCTGCTGAAGTTTTGGTTCCTTGCCGCTGTCGCCTATGGCTTGCTCAGTTGGGGAAACTTAACAATATTCACCAATTGTATTAATTCGCCTGCTCTTTTGGGGCTTCTGTTCAGCCAAACAAACTTTGTTTATATCGTTTTCCTGTGACCACTGTAAAGCTGCTTTGAAACAATCTGTATTGTAAAAAGCGCTATATAAATAAAGGTAAAAAAAGATAAATGAAAAAAGCACAGCAAAATTAAGTTTCCCTGGATTTATTATTTTATATGAATCTGAAATAATAAAAAAATGTGTTTATTATAATAACAACTGGTCAAAATAACAAAATAAAAACGTTGTTTTCCTGAAAGAGGTCAGCTTTATTAATTTTTTAACTCTAACAGAAAGCAATGAACAGTAAGATGCTTCATCATGTCAAGAGAGCGACGGCATATCAGACCAATAGCTTCTGTTCTGATGGGGAATTAATCAACTACACAATAATTACATGCATTTCATATCTTACACTACTAAATATTCATATATTTAGTTATTTTATATGAATCTGTTTGAGGAAAATGTGATTTGAATCAAATGTGTGAATATTGAGAATAAAACAGTACAAACTCAATAAAAGTGATACATCTACACGTTACAACAGTCTCTGATTTATCATACAGCGCAAAGCATTATGGGTAGAATCTCTACAGTCTGTTCTGATTCATCAGCACAGTTTCACTGATCCACCAGTATACCACATCCCAATCCCAGGATAGAGTGAGTGAGTGAATGTGGTCTGGACTGTGTGGATGAGACTCATTGTGTGAGAGATGCTGTAGAAGGACAGAGTTCCTGCACTGGGATCCACATACAGTCCTATTCTATCACTGATGGGCTTTACTGGGAGTTTAGCAGATCAAACTCCAGGACTGATTATTATGTCCAAACACACACTTTCCATCCGGTCCCTTCCTGCTGATGCTCTTATATGACACTGATATAAACACACAAACTGCACTGCACTCAACAGCGTTCACTCACACTCTCTCTACACAAAACCTGAGCATAATGATCAAATCTGTCTGGATGATCAGGATACTGATGATCTGTGTTAGTGTAAGCAATTTCTCTGTTATTCTCAGACAGATGGAGGTGATTATTCACTGTGTTCAGATCCAGAGTGAACTGATGGGAATCTGATGGAGAGAAAAACACCAGATTTAGTTTATGCCAAGCTTGTATTACAGAAGCAAATCTTAACTTGATTTAGGGAAAAATCTCATCTAGAGTTCGGTACTCGACTCTCAGGTCTGTTGCCAAGCAACCAGTGATAAAAATGCGCTTCAGAAATGTTTTTAAGTTCAAGTTTATATTGTCACATCACCACAGCATATGTGCTTTGGAGAGTGAAATTCTTGGGAGCGTGCACCAGAAATTTGCATAAACAGTTAACATATAACCATAAAACCTACAGCAGGTAAAAACGTGCAATATGCACACAGTGTAATATTGACATGCTTACAGTTAGTGCCACAGTACACATTATACTCAGAATGTACATACATACATACGGTTAACACCATTATACACTATACACAGAATGTTCACAAACTACATAATTGACATATATACACATACAAATAAAAATGCTGAAGTGCCACAGATACGTGAACTGGAAAAAGAAAATTCATGGATGTGCCTCGGAGGTTTCCAGTGAAAACAGGTAGATAGTGTTAAATGCAGAGTGTTTATATAGTCCAGTGTTAAGGTTAAGTGTGGTGTGTGGCATGCCATACTTTCCCAGGAGAGTTTGCTATAGGGTGTTACATTACTTTTGACTGTTTAAAAGTCTGATCCCTGAGTCGGCTTGTGCGGGATCGGATGCTTCGGAGACATCTTCCTGAGAGCAGCAGAAAGAGCAGTCTGTGGGACAGGTGGCTGGAGTCACTGATGATCCTCTAGGCTTGGTGTAGATGTCCTGGGAAGCTCACATCCAACAATTTGGCTTGCAGTTCACACGACCCTCTTCAGAGCATTGCAGTTGCGAGCAGTGCTGTTTCCGAACCAGGCAGTGATACAGCCCATCAGGATGCTCTCTATAATACAAGTGAAGAACGATCTGAGGACTCGTTCCAAACTTCTTCAGCTGTCTCAGAAAGAAGGGGCGTTGATGTGCCTTCTTCAGCACAGTGTGTGTATACCTGGTGAGATCCTCACTGATGTTAACGCAGAGGAACTTACAGCTGCTTACCTGCTCCACAGGTGTCTTGTCGATGGTGATGGGTTTGTGTTCTCGGCTCTGTCTCCTGAAATCCATCACCAGCTCCTTGGTCATGTCGGTGTTGAGTGAGAGGTAGTTCTCATGACACCATTTAGTCAGAGTGCTTACCTCCTCTCTGTAGGCTGTCTCATCATTGTCAGTGATCAGGCATATCACTGTTGTGTCGTCGGCAAATTTGACGATGACGTTGGAGCTGTGTGTGGCTGTACAGTCGTGTGTACAGGGAGTACAGGAGTGGGCTGAGGACACAGCCCTGAGGAGCACCAGTGTTGAGGGTCAGAGATGATGATGTTTAGATGATGATTTGTTGCCCATTCTGACCACCTGACAGGGAGTACAGGAGTGGGTGAAAGCAATAGCATCATTTGTAGAATGGTTACTACGATATGCAAATTGTAGCGGATCCAGTGTTGAAGGCAGCACAGAGCAGATCGAATCTCTGACGAGTCAATCAAAGCACTTGCGAAAATGGGTGTGAGCAACGGCATCCAGTCATTTAAGCAGTGTCACGGTTATGTTAGTTTCACCTTAATCTGGACTCTTAGTTTACCTTGTGTCACATGTTCCCCGTTCCTCATTTCACGGTCACTCAGTTCCCATCAGCACTTATCAGTCACAGGTGTTTTGTGTTTCTGTTAATCATAGTCAGTATTTAAGTTCTCCGTGTGCACTCCCCTGTTGTCAGATGTTAAAGTTACGTTATGTTGTGTTCAAGTTCAAGTTCAAGTTTTATTTGTCACATACAAATCATACACAGTACAACATGTAGTGAAATGCTTTGACGCCTGACCAAGAGTTCGTTTTAAGGGAGGGGAAGGGAGAGCGATGGAGAGATTGTACAGAGGGAGGGAGAAATGTACAGGTTGCAGGATAATCAGTGTATACATAGTGTCGTAGATACAATATACAATTATGTACATTTATGTACAGTGTTTATAAATAGTGGAAGAATGTATATAAATAAATGCAGTATGTTCAATAAGTACTACGGGTGTGTGTAGTATATGGATGTACATTAACTATGTGCAAACGTGTATATACATTCTATATACATCAGTATATATGTATATATATATATATATGTGCAAAAAAGAAATAAAGTGCATGAGTGTGAAGGTGCAAAAGTGCATGACTGTGCACCATGGAAAAGAAGAGAAATAGAAATGATGAGTCCAATTGTATGTGTGTGTGTATTTGTGTTATCCCGGAAAGTTCTGGTTGAGGGTCCGTATAGCTTGTGGAAAGAAGCTCCTCCTCATTCTCTCTGTGTTCGCCCTCAGGGAGCGAAAACGCTTCCCTGACCGTAGCAGAGAGAACAGACCATTATTGGGGTGGGTGATGTCTTTCCTGATCTTCCTGGCCCTGTTCAAGCAGCGTTTGCTGTAGATGGAGTGCAGGTCAGGAAGTTCAGTGCGGATGGAGCGCTCAGCTGACCGTACCACCCTCTGCAGAGCTCGTCTGTCTTGCTGAGTGCTGTTCCCAAACCAGGCTGTGATGCTGCCTGTCAGGATGCTCTCAACGGTGCAGGTGTAGAAGGTCCTGAGCACCTGAGAGGGCAGTTTAAAGTCCTTTAGGCGTCTGAGGTGGAAAAGACGCTGCCGGGCCTTCATGACTGTGTGGTGGATGTGACGTGACCACGACAAATCCTGGGCGATGTGAACACCAAGATACCGGAAACTGTCAACTCTCTCCACTGGGGTCCCGTTGATCGTGATGGGTTGGTAGTTCCTCCTCTCCTGCTTTGTACTGAAGTCCACTATCATCTCCTTTGTCTTGCTGACGTTCAGGAGGAGATTATTTTCCTGGCACCACAGCTCCAGGAGTTTGGTCTCCTTAAGGTAGGCCGTCTCGTCGTTGTTTGAGATCAGGCCCACCACAACCGTGTCGTCAGCAAACTTGACAATGGTGGTGGAGTTGGAAGTGGCCAAGCAGTCATGTGTGTACAGTGAGTACAGTAGGGGACTCAGAACGCAACCTTGGGGGGCTCCAGTGCTGAGAGTGAGGGTAGATGAGACATGTTTGCCCATCCGTACTGCTTGTGGTCTGTCCGTGAGGAAATCGGAGATCCAGCGACAAAGCGATGTGCTGAGTCCCAGGATCTCCATCTTGGAGGTGAGTATGGAGGGAATTATTGTGTTGAAAGCTGAACTGTAGTCCACAAACAACAACCTAACATAATTCCCTTTGCGGTTGTCCAGATGGTCCAGAGCCGTGTGGTGGAGATATGCGATCGCATCCTCAGTGGAGCGGTTAGGGCGATACGCAAACTGTAGCGGGTCCATTTTGTCCGGTAGTGAAGATGTGATGAAGTCTCGTACTAGTCTTTCGAAGCACTTCATCACGGTGGAGGTTAGGGCTACTGGACGGTAGTCATTAAGACAGGCAGGCTGGGGTTTCTTTGGGACAGGAACAATGATGGACTTCGTGTGGGTTCTGCGTGTGAATGTATTCCTTATTTTATGCACTCCCATGTGTTGTTTTGTTTCTCGTTTATATATTAAAGTGTGTTTTGTTTCTGACTCCGTGATCCACGCCTTCTCTCCGCATCGCACGCCAGCTACACACACCGTGGTAACAGAACAACTGACCGGGTTTGTCGCCCCAAGAGACTACTATCATGGATATCCCCACTGTCGCCCTAATCCTGCTGGAGCAGAAAGACCGTCCACTAGAGTGCCACACCCAGGACTTCCTCAATCTGGCGCACCTGACGAGCTATCCGGACCACGCGCTCGTTTCTTTTTATCGCGCCGGGCTGAGTAAGTCGTCCAAATCACGCATTCCAGCGGGCGGTCCAACCGAGGATTTCCCAGCCTACGTGGAGTGGGTGCTGGCGAGCAACGACTCGCCATTTACCATCGGCCTGGCAGAAGATATCACCAGCCCCACTCCACAGCTCAATCCCGAGTCAACGCTCCCGAGCGCCGCTAGTAAATCGAGTCCAGCGGCCGACGAGCAGTTTCCCCTAGCGGCTGAACATGAACTGTTTCCCCGAGCGGCCGAGAATGCTCTGTTTCCCAGAGCGGCCGAACATTAACTGTTTCCCCGAGCGGCCGAGAATGCTCTGTTTCCGCGAGCGGCCGAGAATGAACAGTGTTTTCCCCAGGCGGCCTAGAATGAACAGTGTGTTCCCCGAGCGGCCGCTGATGAACAGCTTCCCCGAGCGGCCGATAATGAACTGTGTTTTCCCCGAGCGGCCGAGAGTGAACTGTGTTTTCCCCGAGCGGCCGAGAGTGAGCTGTGTTTCCCCCGAGCGGCCGAACTTGATGAACAGTTTCCCCGAGCGGCCGAACTTGATGAACAGTTTCCCCGAGCGGCCGAACTTGATGAACTGCTTCCCCAAGCGTCTGAGCCGCCTGAACTGCTTCCCCGAGCATCTGAGCCGCCTGAACTACTTCCCCGAGCATCTGAGCCGCCTGAACTGCCGTGGCCCAACCCGCCGGAGCAGCCGTGGCCCGACCCGCCGGAGCCTCCGCCGGAATTCCGGGACTTCCCCGAGCCTCCGCAGCCGGCCCTGACAGAGCCTCCGCAGCCGGACTTGCCAGAGCCACCGCCGGCCGTTCAGCCTGCACTCCAGCCGGTCGATCAACGTTTCGTTGCCCTAAAAGGAAATTCCATTTATTGGCCTCAACTTAACACTTAACACTTTAAAATTCATCAATTGTATTGATTCACCTGCTCTTTTGGGGCTTCTGTTCAGCCAAACAAACTTTGTTTATATTGTTTTTCCTGTAAAGCTGCTTTGAAACAATCTACATTGTAAAAAGCGCTATATAAATAAAGGTGACTTGACTTGACTTGACTTTATGGTCTAAGTACACTTAACTAGTGACAAAGTATTTGCCGGATCTCTAAAGCCTCAGTCGGTAGTCTCCTAAATTCCAACTTGAACTGGACTTTAGTCCGTTACTAACCTGACCCGTCTTTGAGGTAACAAGAATACACACAATCTACTAAAGTTAATAATTTAGAGGTAAGACAGAATAAATCATACGTAACAATTTATTAACATTTAAGTAAATGTATTTTGCCAATTACGTAATCAAATTAAAAGATAGGGGAGCGCGGGGCACAAAGTAACGCGGGGTAAATAGTAACACAGACTTTTTAGATAGTTGCACTGTCTTAAATGTGACGTGCTAACGGGCTTTTCACCACACTGTTTGCACACGTCTTCTGACCATCTTTCGAGAAATTTCAGCAAAATTTGGATGAGAACCACAGGAAAAACTCTTTTGAAAGCATGAAAATATTTTTGTTATAGTAGTTGTTTTTCGATTTTCAAAGAATGTGTGAAAGTATGTTAGTCTAATCTTATATTGTTATGATTACCATCTTCTTGGCTAAAAGATGGTACCATTTTGAAAGATGTGAAAAACACACAGTGACTGCTAGCCGGTCCTGAAGTGAACACGACACCGCAGGGTTAGTTGTAACGCGGTGTTACAACTAAGCCGCATTGAATAGGCTGCATCAATAATCATATATTTTGCATTGTATTAACCTATTAAAACGTTTTTCATGTCATTACATTGTTCAAAGCATAACAATGTGTTACGTCTGTGACTACTCTTGGATGTGGTTGTTGTTTCTTTCTCTCTTTGTTGTTTGCTGTCTCTCCTCCTATCCTGCTTCTCATAGGTCTCCGCCCAAATTGGACGTGACGTCAGAGCGCGCTGGTTGGTTTCGGCGGAGCGGCGCCCATTTAAAAGAGAAGCAGAAACGCGTCATCGGGAGAGGGAGAGAGTCATAGACTGATCTGTGGTTTTAGTCATGTGCAGAGTGTAAACGCAATTGTGAAATTGTGTTAGTGAAACTATTGTTGAGTTGAGCCATTGGTGTTTTCTTTATTTCATTGAAGTTACTCCCTCTCTTTGTATTATTCATTTTTTGTTACTTTAGTGGCGTGTGTGCCACTGCGGTATTTATTATTCGTTATTTATTATTAACGCTGTAGGGGCTAGGTGCTTCTTTTTATTTCAAAATACCTTTTCTCCTGTTTATATTTAGTTAGGGAGATAGGGAAGGCGTTGTACTTTTTTTTGTCCTATTTTTCTTTTGACAGGGAATGTAGTTTCTCCTGGGATGATTTAGTTAATCTTTTGTTTGTTATTTTGGCCTGACATAGCCCTGAAGTTATTTCTGTATTTTGAGATTTTTCTTTGTGACTTTGTGGCAACGCTCATTCTTTTGACCTCACAAAAAAATAAAACTAGGAACCCGAGAGTTTCTTTCAAAAGGTACTATGTTTTGATATCTTTCTTTTTTTTATGTTCACCCCTGTACCCCTAGACTACAAAAGGGGTCGTAACATAAATTGGGGGCTCGTCTTTCTTTTTCGGGTTGTGAGGAAAAAAAAAAAGGAGAATCTGTTTAATTGTGTACAATAAGATATTTACCTGGAGTACAATATTTATTTTTTGGAGTTGTTACAGTAATTGTCGGGGTAAGAAATTGTCATCTGCTTCAACTACCTTTTTCTTGTGACTGCATGAGGGGTAAGTTCCACAATTTGTTTTTCTTTTTTGTCTATCTGTTCTCATATGGTGTGGGAAAAATAAATTTGAGTGGGAAATGGATTTTGACTTGACCTCTTTTACACTGGCTCTGAATACGGAACAATTTAATCGCTGCCGCAAAGATAATTTAATTAGAATCGCTGATTTTTTTTTAATTAGTGTATCACGAAATGCGTTAAAAAAAGATCTTAAAAGCTATTTGCGTCAGGAGTTAATTTTGCAACGAATTTTACCTGAGGAGACGGGAGTGGGTAGTGCAGTAGGGAGTGCTGCTTCGTCCTGCCAGGTTGCCATTGTTTGCGCCACCCAGCAGCACGAGAATGTTACCACCATCAGATCCACTGCTGGCGTTAAAATTGAAGGAATTGGAATTGGAAGTAAAACGGGAGGAGACTGAGGCTAAAAGGCTAAGGCTGAGGGAGCTGGAGTTAGAGTTGGAAAAGGAACAATTTCGGTGGGATCACGGTCTGTCTCAGCCGGCTGCGGGCTCACCGATGGGTTCCTTAGCATTTCCCTCGTTTGCTCCGTTGCCCACAAGCACTGCGCCTGCCTCGTCCAGTCCTGTTGCGCAAACAGCGAATGCGCCAATGTTTGATGTGAGTAAAAATATAAATTGTGTTCCGCCGTTTAGGGAAGCGGAGGTGGATAGCTACTTCACGGCATTCGAGCGTGTGGCGGCTGCCCTGCAGTGGCCGAGAGAAATGTGGGCTCTCCTGCTGCAGTGCAAATTGACTGGCAAAGCACAAGAAGTTTGTTCCGCATTGCCAGTGGATCAGAGCTTAGTCTATGATGTTGTTAAACAAACTGTACTCCGAGCTTACGAACTTGTGCCGGAGGCATACAGGCAAAGATTTAGGACGCACAAGAAAATGGATAGACAAACGTTTGTGGAATTTGCAAGGGACAAACAAACTTTATTTGATAAATGGTGTGTTGCAAATAAAACTACGACTTTTGAAGAACTGAGAGAACTGGTTTTATTAGAAGATTTTAAGAGTTGTGTTCACGAAAGCCTTGTAATTCATTTAAATGAACAAAAAGTTTTGTCTCTTTCCGCAGCAGCTGTGTTAGCGGATGAATTCGTGCTAACGCACAGGACATTTTTTTCCTCTGTGGTCAAAGGTGATAGGGCTGCTGTCCAAGGTTCTGAAGGACAAAACAGGGGGTGGACTAATGCTGCCAAAACAGGACGAGGCGGTGCTACTTTTGGAGAGCGTAGGGCTACTCAAAATCGCTCCGGGGACGGTAGGGTGTGCTTTTATTGTCTGGATGCTGGTCATTTGATAGCCGAGTGTAATGCCTGGAAAAAGAAGAATTCATCGTTTAAACCTAAAAGTGTAGGTTTTGTACGTGCAGTTACAAACGATCTAAATTCAGGTTTAGATCAGACGTGTTACCAGCCATTTATGCTCACGGGGTGGGTATCGCCTAGTTCTGATGAGGATCCTAAATTAATAACCGTGTTGAGGGACACAGGAGCGGCCCAGTCACTGATGCTTAGCAGCACACTTCAGCTGTCACCCAGCTCATATACAGGCTCTGATGCCATTCTCCGAGGAGTGGGGTTAGGATGCATAAAAGTGCCTCTGCATACTATCTATCTCCGAACGGGAATAATAACGGGATCTGTTTGCGTTGGTTTGTGTTCACAACTCCCTGTGGAAGGAGTTCAGTTTATTTTGGGCAATGATTTGGCAGGTGGGAAGGTTTTTCCTCTTCCAATCGTAGGTTCCCCTGTTGTTGACACGAAAACAGATGTGTGCCCTCAGTTTTCTAAAATATTTCCTACATGTGTGGTAACAAGAGCTCAAGCACGTAAGGAAGAGACTGTTGTGGATTTATCTAATAGCTTTCTGCAAACTGTAAGTGAGGAAATTACTGAGAAGGTATGTGATGACAGGAATCCTGTGGCAAATCAAGCTGAGATACTTGGTACTTGTGAGTTCCCAGTACAATTAGGGCGCGAGCAGCTAGCTATTGCACAAAGAAATGATCCTACACTGACTGTGTGTATCGCTGCGGCGGATAACGGAACCATTGCTGATAGTAAGGTGCAGTATTTCTGGGAAAATGATCTACTGATGCGTAAATGGGAAAATGGTGATAGTGTTCACCAAGTGGTTATTCCCGTAGGGTATCGCTCTCAGATATTGATGCTTGCACACGATCATGTTCTTTCTGGTCACTTGGGGATTAGGAAAACGTATGAGAGAATATTGAGGTATTTTTTTTGGCCCGGACTTAAGTCGGATGTTACTGCTCACTGTCGCTCTTGTCATTCATGCCAGTTAGCAGGTAAACCAAACCAAATTATACCTCCCGCGCCTTTGCGTCCAATCCCTGTGATCAATGAACCATTTGGTCGTATACTGATGGATTGTGTTGGCCCGTTGCCTAAATCTAAAGCAGGACATCAGTATATTCTCACTATCATGTGTGCGGCAACGAGGTACCCCGAGGCGATCCCGATGCGCAGTATTAAAGCAAAAGCAGAAGTGAAGGAGTTGATTAGGTTCTGCTCCGTTTTTGGGTTGCCAAAATTTATTCAGACAGATCAGGGCTCTAATTTCACATCAACCTTATTCTCACAGGTTTTGCGCGAGTTATCAGTTAAACATCAGCTATTGAGTGCTTATCACCCCGAGTCTCAAGGCGCTTTAGAGCGTTTCCACCAAACGCTTAAATCTATGCTGCGTACATTTTGTGTGGAAACGGGCAGAGACTGGGATGATGGGTTACCGTTGGTAATGTTTGCTGTTCGTGAAACTGTGCAGGAGTCTCTAGGGTTTAGCCCTGCGGAGCTGGTGTTTGGTCACACGGTCCGTGGGCCGCTAAAGCTGCTTCAAGAGCAGTTAGTGAGTAGTAGTTCTCCTCCAATTTCAGCGCCGGACTACGTGAGTAAGATACGTGAACGTTTGCATAATGCGTGCGAAATGGCGAGAGCAAATCTGGCAGTGAAACAAAAGCAAATGAAACAGCGGTTTGATAAGCGTTGTATTAGACGGAGTTTCCAAGTGGGTGACTTGGTATTAGTATTACTGCCTATCCCAGGGTCAGCATTGCAGGCACGGTTTTCTGGTCCCTATCCCGTGGAGCGAAAACTAAGTGAGACCGATTATGTTATTGGTACCATGGATCGTAGGAAGAAAACCCGTGTTTGTCATATTAACATGCTCAAGCCTTATGTACAAAAGTCAAGTGACACTCCAATCGATTCACTCCCCGTTGCGTTAGTGTCTGTGGTTGAAACTGATTGCGATGGTTGGATTGATCGAGAAGAAGTGACCGTTCCAACTAGACTTTGTAATTCGGAAATACTGAAAGGTATTCGCGAGCATCTGTCTTACCTTGGTGATTCTCGTCTGCGAGATATTGTTTTGCTGTTAAGACAGTTCTCCTCACTTTTTTCTGACACACTCACTCAAACAACAGTGCTGTTTCATGATATTGACGTTGCCCAGGCATCCCCTATAAAACAACATCCGTATCGGGTCAATCCGAAAAAGAGAGAGGAAATGAGGAAAGAGATAAATTATCTGTTGCAAAATGGTCTGGCTGTGCCTAGCTCAAGTGCGTGGAGTTCGCCCTGTCTTCTTGTGCCAAAGACAGATGGCACGTTTAGATTCTGCACAGATTATCGAAAACTTAATAATGTAACTAAACCTGACTCTTTTCCTTTACCCAGGATGGAGGATTGCATAGATCGTGTGGGTGCGGCGTCTTATGTCACCAAGTTGGACTTGCTAAAGGGGTATTGGCAAGTGCCACTTACTGCGCGTGCCTCCAATGTCTCTGCATTTGTTACGCCGAATGACTTTCTGCAATATTCTGTCATGGCTTTCGGGATGCGAAATGCTCCTGCCACATTCCAACGACTTATGCAGAGAGTCTTATCCGGCGTAAGTAACTGCGAGGCATATTTGGATGATGTGGTGGTGTACTCAAATACATGGGAGGATCACCTTAATACTTTACGTGAAGTGTTTACGCGACTGACTAATGCTTCATTAACAGTGAATCTGGCCAAGTGTGAATTCGGCAAGGCAGTGGTTACATACTTGGGTAAACAAGTGGGACATGGCCAGGTACGTCCTATTAACGCTAAAGTCGAGGCAATTATGGAATTTCTTATACCAAGAACTAAGCGAGAGTTGCGACGTTTTCTGGGTATGATTGGGTTCTACAGGGCTTTCTGTAGGAACTTTTCTACTATAGTGTCCCCCTTGACCGACCTGTTGAGCACTTCTAGAACATTTGACTGGAACTCTGAGTGTGACTACGCTTTTAGTGCAGCTAAAGATCTTTTGTGCAGCGCGCCTGTTCTCTCTGCACCTGATTTCTCTCGTCCATTCAAACTTGAAGTAGACGCAAGTGCGCTAGGTTGTGGAGCGGTGTTAGTACAGGAAAGTGCACAGGGCGTTGAACATCCAATATGTTACTTCTCTAAGAAGTTTTTAAAAGCCCAAAGATCGTATAGCACAATTGAAAAGGAGGCCCTAGCATTACTTCTTGCCTTGCAACATTTCGAAGTATATGTAGGAGGTAGCTCCGAACCTGTTGTAGTATATACTGATCACAATCCTCTGGTGTTTTTAATGCGCATGTGTAATTCCAACCAGAGATTAATGAGGTGGGCTCTTGTGGTACAAGGGTTTAATCTTGAAATACGTCACAAGAAGGGGTCTGATAATATTGTGGCAGATGCTCTTTCCCGTGCCCATGGTTGGTAGTGATAGTCAAAATGAATTTGACATTTATGGGTGGGGGTGTTACGTCTGTGACTACTCTTGGATGTGGTTGTTGTTTCTTTCTCTCTTTGTTGTTTGCTGTCTCTCCTCCTATCCTGCTTCTCATAGGTCTCCGCCCAAATTGGACGTGACGTCAGAGCGCGCTGGTTGGTTTCGGCGGAGCGGCGCCCGTTTAAAAGAGAAGCAGAAACGCGTCATCGGGAGAGGGAGAGAGTCATAGACTGATCTGTGGTTTTAGTCATGTGCAGAGTGTAAACGCAATTGTGAAATTGTGTTAGTGAAACTATTGTTGAGTTGAGCCATTGGTGTTTTCTTTATTTCATTGAAGTTACTCCCTCTCTTTGTATTATTCATTTTTTGTTACTTTAGTGGCGTGTGTGCCACTGCGGTATTTATTATTCGTTATTTATTATTAACGCTGTAGGGGCTAGGTGCTTCTTTTTATTTCAAAATACCTTTTCTCCTGTTTATATTTAGTTAGGGAGATAGGGAAGGCGTTGTACTTTTTTTTGTCCTATTTTTCTTTCGACAGGGAATGTAGTTTCTCCTGGGATGATTTAGTTAATCTTTTGTTTGTTATTTTGGCCTGACCTAGCCCTGAAGTTATTTCTGTGTTTTGAGATTTTTCTTTGTGACTTTGTGGCAACGCTCATTCTTTTGACCTCACAAAAAAATAAAACTAGGAACCCGAGAGTTTCTTTCAAAAGGTACTATGTTTTGATATCTTTCTTTTTTTTATGTTCACCCCTGTACCCCTAGACTACAAAAGGGGTCGTAACAAATGTAATAAATAAAAGAAAAAAATATATTCCATTCATAAGTTATGCTTATAATCATTAAGACTCAACTTTTATTAAGAAATAAAAATACGCCAATGAACACCCATTGGATAACATGGTGTTACAACGAGCCCCGCACACAGGGTAAGTTGTCACATTTCACTCCTTGCGCTTTTGGTGATACTGCACAGAAACTGTAGGTCCGACGAACATCAAACCAGCGCTCATTTGCAAGAGAGGCTTGTGTGTTGTTTGTATTAAAATATAGTTTGTATAACCCAATTACTTTGTTCATTATTTGGCTAAAACCAAAAAGTGTTACGTTTGTCCCCGCGCTCCCCTAATCAATACCAACATCGAATGCTCAGAAACAGATTAAAGATGCATACCTGAACTTAGGAAAATGCGTAATGCTAAGTGTCCGAAGGCACTCAACATTACGGGCTAATCTTGGTTCTAATTTGCCTTGATGAACTCATAGTGCAGAGTGTCTGTTGGGACACTCAGCATCATGAATGAATCTGGCCACCACAAGACAGAGCAGCCATGAACATCCTGAAACCTTCCCTTAAATAACCCAGACCAGGACAGGAAATTCTTTGAAGTGTTAAACATAACAACGAGCCTTTTGGTTCTGGAGAACAGGCAGTAATTAGCATGGAAGACCTTGGGACCTTGCTGATAAAGGTTTTCTCTTGTGTTTCTCTTAAATGTCTCATTTAGGGATCAGTTTTGTCTTCAGATGTCTTCAATTTTATTTTAGAAGAAACATGTTAAAATATTTTTTTTATATTACTAATAATGTAAATTCTGGAACTGTCAGTTAAAAATCCATAGTACATTTCAGAATGTTAAGGATTACTAGTTTAAATGTATCTTCAGTGTCCAGCACTGTATATAAAGGACATTTTCTAAACCCACTAGAAAGACAAATGAGATCATATTAATATCAAATTGAGACATTTGCTTGAATCTCCTGCTTCTCACACTAATCTCCTGATAAACTCTCACAATGGTCTCATGTAAATTCAGAAGGGATCTCAACAACATCACACACTGTGTTTAGGATTTGTCTCCTTATGCCTGGGAAACACTAGATGATTTTCAGATCTTAACCAGTTTAAACTGTGGAAGAACAGACATGAGGATAGTTTCAAGACCAGACAACTGTCTATTATATTGAAATTTTCACAGAGAGACAAGATCTCACAGAGACCCATGAGATCAAACGTGAGACGAGAAGAAAAACAAATGGAGGACTACATCATCAGCTGATTCTCCTGGCATGAGTTTTGTTAAGAAAAGGAGAAAGAAGAATATCGTGATCTTGTTTCTCAATTCTCAATAAAGCAATAAAACACCAAACACACACCTTGGGAGAATGTTTTGTCATATGCTGTATTTTCAGATGCCTTCATGTGGATAAGCAGTTCCTGCAGTGACTCAAACTCAGCTCCTGGAGGAACAGTGTCCTGCAGTGTTTAGCTTCACCCTCATTAAAACAATAATTACATCTGATCCAGACGAAGTCACCAGGATTACTAGAAACTTCAAGTTGGTTGTTTAGGAGCTGGCTTGATCTAAATTAGTCAGGACAGGACAAGAGTTTGAGACTGATGTACTGTTAACTGAGCTTGTGTGTAAATGAATAGTGACACACTTCACTCTGAAACACAGAGCATGTCAGAATGTATATTTATATAATAACATCACAGCATAAATAGTTATTTATTTTAAACCATTCACCTCAGTATCTCCAGCTGACAGTTTGAACTCTTCAGTCCATCAGAGAGCAGCTTCACTCCAGAATCCCGCAGGTCATTGTTACTCAGATCCAGCTCTCTCAGGACAGAGTTTGAGGATTGTAGAGCTGAAGACAAACTCTCACAACACTGAGCAGTGAGATTACATGTGGGAAATCTGAAGAAATACAATGTAATTGCATATAGAATAAATCTCATAAGTGTGACTTTTAATGTGTAACTCATTGCAAATAAATTATGTTTTTGAACTCAAACCTCAGTATCTCCAGCTGACAGTTTGGACTCTTCAGTCCATCAGAAAGCAGCTTCACTCCAGAATCCTGCAGGTCATTGTTACTCAGATCCAGCTCTCTCAGGACAGAGTTTGAGGATTGTAGAGCTGAAAACAGAGCATTACAGTGCTTCTCAGAGAGATGACATCCAGCAAGTCTAAGACAAAAGATGACATAATACAGTGAGGAGGATATGGATGGTTAAAATCATGTTTTGTTTTATTCTGTGCACGGAAATGAAATGTATCAGTCGACAACAGCATCCTCTTTCACACAAATGTCCTTTGGACAATTTGCACTGGGATGGCCAGACATGCCTACCTCAGAGTTACAAGAGCTTCGGGCATGAGTAAAACGGTTCCCTGAACAGGACCCAACCAGACAAGTACTGCACCAGGACAAAAACTTCTGACTCTTTGCCCAACTCATCTCAAACAGGTCAAGTCAGCACCGCCACCAGAACGAAGCAACCCTCCAACCTGCAGACATCTTTGTGGAAGAAGTGGGAATTTAGGGCATTTAAGCCAGACCTTCTCAGCCTTTGGGGAGGAAGGGGGTTCAGTGAGCTATGTGAACTGTTGTGTGTGCTGCTTAAGCAAATTTTATTTTGTTCTTTGTAATACAGAACAAGTGTACACTGAGTCAAGTGTTTGTGTATATATGTTTTTTTCTGTATTTGTTTCTTCGTCACTTTAATTTAATTGAAATATTAGTATAAGCACCCCTAATCTTGATTTCTGTGAAAATAAATTGCACTTTTGGATTATCCTGGTCTACACCTGTTTCTCCCCATCATCTCCCTTAAACTCTTATGGTCACATTACGACAGTTGCAAACACTCTTTCCACTCTGCTGTGCTTCTACTGTGCTTTCAGCTGCTTACATTCATCTGCTTCAATGCTCATATGAGTGATGACTTCTGTATAAATGTGTGTTACATGAATGAAAACAGGTTATGATTTGATAGATTAGTTTGAGTGTGAACTACAGAATCATCAGTTTCCTCTGTGATGAAATGATGAATACTCACAGGGCTTTTCTGCAGTTGATCACAGCTGGAATCCGTCTTCTTCTCCCCTCATCTGATGTGTTGTATTTCATGAGGTTCAGCTCATCCCGAACATCCTCTGACATCTCAATCATGTAGGCGATTGTTGAACATTGAGCAGGAGAGAGTTTCTCCTCTGAGTGTTTGTCTGATTTCACAAACTCCTGAATCTCTCTGGACAGAGTCTGATCTTTCACTTCCAGCAGACAGAGGAACAGATTGATGGATCTTTCAGTGGAGAGTTCATGATGTCCATCTTTGATCTTCTGTTTAATGAACTGTGTGGTTTCTCTGGTGTCTTTTCTCTGTGTGTGTCAGCAGATCCTGTAAGAGTCTCTGATTGTTCTCCATTGAGACACCCAGCAGGAACCGCAAGAACAGATCTATCTGTCCATTCTCACTCTCGAGGGATTTATCCACTGCTGATGTTAGTAGATCATACAGAGAGTCATTCTTAGATCTGTAAAGTCTGAATTCATGCAGTGTTTTCTTGTTTTTTGTTAAATAGCAGTAAAACAGAAAGAAAGCAGCGAGAAACTCCTGGATGCTCAGATGAATGAAGCTGTAAACCTTCTTCTGATGAATCACAGATTCCTCCTTAAAGATCTCAGTGCAAATCCCAGAATACACTGAGGCGTCAGTGACGTCTATGCCGCTCTCAATCAGGTCCTCCTCATAGAACATCACATTGCCCTTCATCAGCTGTTTGAAAGCCAATTCAGCAAGTTTCACAATCACTTCTCTGTTGGACTGCAGGAGTTTCTCTGGATCTCTCTCTTCATACTTCTGATTCCTCATGTTGATCTGAATCAGCAGGAAGTGGATGTACATTTCAGTCAGAGTTTGAGGGATTTCTGCACTCAGATCTTCTTTCAGGAGCTTTTGAAGCACAGTGGATGAGATCCAGCAGAAGACGGGTATGTGGCACATGATGTGGAGGCTTCTCGCTCTTCTGATGTGTGAGATGATTCTGCTGGCCTGATGCTCGTCACTGATTCTCTTCCTGAAATATTCCTCCTTCTGAGGATCATTGAATCCCTGAATCTCTGTCAGGCGGTTGATGTGTTTGGAGGGGATCTGATTGGCTGCTGCTGGTCTGGAGGTGATCCAGATGAGAGTAGAGGGAAGCAGATCTCCTTTCATAAGGTTTGACATCAACACACCCAATGATGAAGTCTTAGTCACATCAGAAACTTTCTGAGCGTCTGAAAACATCAGTGTGATTCTGCTTTCATCCAGACCATCAAAGATGAACACAACTTTACACTGCTCATAAATCTTTGAGTCCAGATCCTGAAGTTCAGGATGAAAGTCCAGCAGAAGTTTGTGAAGACTGTACTGATGATCTCGATCAAGTTCAGCTCTCGAAATGGAAGCACAAACATGAAATCTACATCCTGATTGTGTTTTCCCTCGGCCCAGTCCAGAATGAACTTCTGCACAGAGACAGTTTTCCCGATTCCAGCGATGCCTTTAGTAAGAACAGTCTTGATTTGCTCTTTCTTTTCACATCCTGGTTCATGTGAGGCTTTAAAGATGTCATTGCAGTCGATTGGAGAGTCTAGTGAGTGTTTTCTGGCTGTTTTCTCCATCTGTAAAACCTCATGTTCTGCATTCACTCCTTCTCTCTCTCCCTCTATGATGTAGAGCTGTGTGTAGATCCTGTTCAGGAGAGCTTCATTCTCTTGCAGTTTCATTCCCTCAAATAATCTCTCACACTTGATCTTCATGCTGGTTTTGTGCTGGTCTTTGACTCTCTGCAGTTTATCATCTGCTGGTTTGTGAGAATCCTGCTGCAGGTCTCCAGTCTGATCATCTCTATCCACGCAGAACAAACTACAACAACACAAAGAATGAATACGAATACGAGTTGAGAGATCTTCTAGTAAAGCATGTATGTCATTCTCTGAAGCAGCTGAGACTCAATATACAGCTGTAATGCAGATCCAGACTATTTTAAGATACAAACTATCCCAGATCAGCTGGAAGAGCTTTACTCTCCAAATGACACTTAGAGAGAATTCTTTCCTTGCTCTCTTTCCTTTATCTCTTTTTGTGTTTGTTTTGAAAAACTGAATTATTTTGCGTTTACAAAATTATCCTCAAATCTCTCCTTTCTTGTCACTAAATAATGAGAATGAACTGAAACTGAAAGCAGATTCACAAAGATACAATCACTGAACACACAGCTGATGCAATGATGGTTTCATCTGATTTTTGACTTGTATCGTATATTGTGTGCATCACTATCACTGTCACAGTGCTGTTGAAATGTTTACCGGAGATCAGGCTGTGTTTCTTCACTCTTAAAGTGTATTGGTGGTCTCATAGACGCTTCACTCTTCATAGACTCACAGCTGAACTCTGGATCTGATTTCATCCGCTGATCAGAACTAAAACAGGGAGAAATTAAAGTTGATGCTTTAAATTCTTGTTTGCAACAAATCAACTATTCATGTATGATTATAAAAGAGCACTTTTAGACACTGTTGCTCTGTTGCGCTTAAAGAAGTCTAAAGAAAATAGTCCAACACCGTGGTACAACGAACACACCCGGGCCCTCAAGAGAGCAGCCAGAAAAACTAAGCTTGAGGTTTTTCGCATTTCATGGAAAGACAGCTCTATTGCATTCCGAAAGGCCTTAAAATCAGCTAGATCTGCTTACTTTTCTACCCTCTTAGAAGAAAACAAATACAACCCTAGGTATTTATTTGATACAGTGTCTAAACTAACAAGAAATAAAGCCTCAACCCCAGATGCTTTAAAACAGCACAACAGTAATGACTTCATGGACTTCTTTAATCTTGCAAAATTCATATCATTAGAGAGAAAGTTATAATCATGTAACCGTATACTACAATATCACAAAATACAGTAAATTTTAGTGTCCCTAAAGAAAAATTCAACTCCTTCATTGCTATTGGGGAGGAAGAATTGTCTAAACTCGTTAAATCATCAAATTCAACAACATGTATGCTAGACCCAATACCAACTAAGCTACTGAAAGAGATGCTTCCAGAAATCATAGATCCTCCCCTTAATATTATTAATTCATCTTTGTCATTAGGATACTACCAAAAACCTTTAAACTAGCCGTAATTAAACCGCTTATTAAAAAAACACAACTTGATCCTACAGAATTAGTTAATTTACAGGCCGATATCAAATCTACCTTTTTTCTCAAAGATTCTAGAAAAGGCAATGTCTTCACAACTATGTTCCTTTCTAGAAAGAAACAGCATCTACGAGGATTTCCAGTCAGGATTTAGACCATATCATAGTACTGAGACTGCTCTCATTAGAATTACAAATGATTTGCTCTTATCATCCGATAGTGGTTGTATCTCTCTGTCAGTGTTACTGGACCTTAGTGCTGCATTTGATACAATCGACCACAAAATCCTTCTAAATAGACTTGAAAACTATTTTTCAAGTCTATGCATTAGTGGAGTTGCATTAGACTGGTTCAAATCATACTTATCTGACCATTATCAGTTTGTAGCAGTAAATGAGGAGATGTCATATCGATCAGTATGGTTCAGTATGGAGTTCCTCAAGGTTCAGTACTAGGAACATTGTTTTTCACCCTGTACGTGCTTCCTTTGGGTACAATTATTAGGAAGCATGGCATTAGCTTTCACTGTTACGCTGATGATACTCAGCTCTATATTTCTTCTCATCCTGATGAAACGTTTACAGCTTAATTCTGAAAAAACAGAGATTCTAATTATTAGACCAAAAAGTTCAGCACGTAATAATCTAGACTACTGCCTAACACTCGATGGCTGTTCTGTCAAGTCTTCGTCGTCAGTTAGAAACCTGGGTATGCTCTTTGATACCAATCTTTCATTTGAAAGCCACGTCTCTAGCATCTGTAAAATGGCATTCTTCCATCTTAAAAATATATCTAAATTGCGACATATACTCTCAAAGACAAATGCAGAAAAGTTAGTTCATGCGTTCATGAGCTCAAGGCTAGATTTTTGTAATGCTCTACTAGGTGGTTGCCTTGCACGCCTAATAAACAAATTCCAACTGGTCCAAAATGCAGCAGCTCGAGTTCTTACTAGAACCAGGAAGTATGAGCATATTAGCCCAGTTCTGTCAAACCTGCACTGGCTTCCTATTAAACACCGAATACATTTTAAAATCTTGCTAATTACTTACAAAGCATTAAATGGTTTAGCTCCACAGTACTTGAGCGATCTCTTAATACATTATAGTCCTTCACATCTATTATGATCCCAAAATACTGACCAGCTTATAATACCTAGAATATCAAAGTCAACTGCTGGCGGTCGATCCTTTTCCTATTTAGCTCCTAAACTCTGGAACAGTCTTCCTATTACAGTTCAGGAAGATTTGTAATCCAATTCATGTAAAATGATTGTTAGGCTGCATAATTTAGGTCAGCCGGAACCGGGAACATTCCCATAACATCTGATGTACTCGATACATCAGAAGAAGATTATGTTTAAAGTCTATTAGATTAGATTAGATTAGATTCAACTTTATTGTCATTACACAAGTACAGGTACAAGGCAACGAAATGCAGTTTAGGTCTAACCAGAAGTGCAATAGCAGCAAGTGTAGGATATATACAATGGTTGCATAAGTGCAGGATATGGAGATGTACAGGATTTACAGGTAATATGTACAATGAATATAAATATACAGATGGTTATTATTATAACAGGTGAGTGTGTGCTATAAATATAATTACAGGTGTCTATAAACAGCATTTACAGGTGAATATGTGCTATAAATGTAAATGTATATACAGATGTGTCTAACTATAAACAGAATTTTACAGGAAGATGTATACAATTGTTAGCTTAAGGTAAGCAGTAGATTTAAGGTAGTGCAATGAGCATGGACAGTGCAAATAAGTGAAATGCGAAATGTAAACAGTAGGTACTGTATGAACAGTTGGTAGTGCAAATGAGCATGTTCCAGCTAAAGTACAGTAGTGCAAGGTGCAAGTGTAAACAGTTGTTACTGTAAGCAGTAAACAGTTGTTGTAAACAGTTGTTACTGTAATGAACAGTCGGCAGTGCAAATGGCACAAATAAGTAACAGAGTGAGCGAAGAGTCTATAAGGGTAGTAGTGGGGGGGCAGTGAAGGAGTCTGGTGTGGTGGGGGGTGAGGGGAGAGTCTGTGAGGGGAGTGGGGTGGTGGGGGGTGAGGAGAGTCTGTGAGGGGAGTGGGATGGTTGATGCGGGGGAGAGAGGAGTCTATGAGGGGAGTGGGATGGTGGTGGGGGGGTAAGAGGAGAGTCTATGAGGGGAGTGGGGTGGTGGGGGGGTAAGAGGAGAGTCTGTGAGGGGAGTGGGATGGTGGGGGTGGGGGTGAGAGAGGAGTGGGGTCAGCAAGGGTTAGAGTTCAGTAAAGAGACAGCTCTGGGGAAGAAACTGTTCTTTAGTCTGCTGGTTCTGGTCCGGAGGCACCTGAAACGCCTGCCGGAGGGAAGGAGGGAGAACAGTCTGTGGGCTGGGTGAGAGGAGTCCTTAAGGATGCTGCGAGCTCGACGCAGACAGCGTTTCCTCTGGACGTGCTCGATGGCAGGAAGTGGAGTCCCTGTGATGCGTGGGGCAGTTTTCACCACCCGCTGCAGTGCCTTTCGCTCCGCGACAGAACAGCACCCATACCATACTGTGACACAGTTCGTCAGGATGCTTTCTATTGCGCAGCGGTAGAAGTTCACCAGGATAGCCGAGGAGAGCTGATTCTTCCTCAGTGTCCTCAGGAAGAAGAGGCGCTGGTGAGCCTTCTTGACCAGGCTGGAGGTGTTGGTTGTCCAGGTCATGTCAGCCGAGATGTGGATCCCCAGGAACTTGAAGCTGGAGACACGCTCAACGGCCATTCCATTGATGTGGATGGTGTCGTGTGTGCCTCGTGACTCTTTCCTGAAGTCCACTATGAGCTCCTTCGTTTTGGTGGTGTTGAGGAGCAGGTTATTTTCGTTGCACCATGTGGACAGGTGCTGGATCTCTTCCCTGTAGGCAGTCTCATCGTTGTTGCTGATGAGACCGATCACCGTAGTGTCGTCTGCGAACTTGACGATGGCATTAGAACCAAACACAGGCTTGCAGTCGGAGGTGAAGAGGGAGTAGAGAAACAGGCTTAGCACACAGCCCTGTGGTACACCAGTGTTAAGTGTGATGGATGTGGAGCAGGTGGATCCAGATCGGACATTCTGGGGTCTGTTGGTCAAGAAGTCCAGGATCCAGTTGCAGAGTGAGGTATTGATGCCCAAGTCTTCAAGTTTGGCTATTAACTTGGCCGGGATGATAGTGTTGAATGCTGAGCTGAAGTCAACAAACAGCATCCGTGCATAAGAGTTCTTATTGTCCAGGTGTGTGAGCACAGAGTGCAGTGCCATGGCAACAGCATCCTCTGTGCTCCTATTGCTGCGGTAAGCAAACTGATGTGAGTCCAATGTGGATGGTATAGAGTCTTTTAGGTGTTCCAGGACCAGCCGCTCAAAGCACTTCATGATGATGGGTGTGAGTGCTACAGGGCGGTAGTCGTTAGGGCACCTCGGACTAGAGTGTTTTGGCACTGGCACAATGGAGGTGCATTTGAAGCATGTTGGTACAGCTGCTTGGGCAAGAGACAGGTTGAAAATGTCTGTAAAGACCCCAGCGAGCTGCTCCACACATGCCCTGAGGACACGTCCAGGGATGTTGTCTGGTCCAGCAGCCTTGTGTGTGCTGATCCGGCTCAGTGCCTTGCAGACATCAGTGGATAAGAGGGTGATTGGAGGGTGATCAGCTGAGGGTTTGAGCTTGGTTGCAGTTTCTCTGTTGTCTCTTTCAAAGCGAGCATAAAAGTCATTTAGCTCGTTCAGGAAGTTGACATCAGTGGCTGCAGGGGTGGAGTAGGTGGGTTTGTAGTCACTGATGGCCTGGATGCCCTGCCACATGCGTCGAGGGTCAGAGTTGGAAAAGTGTCCCTCTATCTTCAGCTTGTAGCAGTGCTTGGCCTTTTTGATGCCCCTCTTCAGATTATTATTATCTGATTCATAGACGCTTCACTCTTCATAGACACACAGCTGAACTCTGGATCTGATTTCTTACGCTTAGCGGAACTAAAACAGAACAGATTTACTCTTTCATAATCATAATCATCATCATAGAATCATAAAACACTTATGGGATTTATAGTTTTCAATAAATACTAAAACACACAAAAAAACACATGTTTGGAAAAAAAAGCCCATTTAATGTGTTTCTGAACCTCTGTGAAGTTTCACCCCATAAACCAGATCATCTCCAAAACTGTGTCATGTGTTTGTGATATTCAACACTCATTTTTGGGTTGTGTGACGTCACTCTCCACCCCATATTCTCCAAACCACCTGTTTTAGACATACATTCTGGCTGAAACTCCGTGAAGTTTAAGAAAGTTAAGTTAATAAGTTAAAGTTAATAAGTTGCCACAGTTTTGGAGATGATCTGGTTTATGGGGTGAAGCTTCACGGAGGTTGTTGCTGAAAGTACCTGCGTCCAGGAAAAGCCTCATTCGCGGATGTGTGTGTGTCATCCATGATGATCTGAACAGTTTGATCCCCGTGACTCTAGATAGAAGATAAACGGAAATAACCCTGGAGTTTCTACATCAGTTCATGCCGATTATTGTGTTCAATATCTTTAATAATCCATTAAACCTGCGGAGAAACAAGGAGAAGTGTGAGAGTTACGAGACTTTCAGGAAGTGTTTTCGCGCGTGTGCAATAATATCGTTTCTCAGGTTTTTTCTGACTTTCGGTTTCGGTTTGGTTTCGGTGGGCGGAGCTTATATTAACATTCATGTATTCAGCGCATGCGCAGAACTGAGAGTTTTAGTTCACGCTCCTCCTCGTTTCTCAGCAGGTTTAATGATTATTAGAAAAGAAACCCTTACAAAAATAACCTACAGGAATCCTGCAGGAATATTATGCAGATTTCCTACAGGATTTCCTACAGGATTTTCAGCTCATTTTCCTGAAGGAATACCTGCAGGAATTTTATGAAGGAATACCTGCAGGAATTTTATGAAGGAATACCTGCAGGAATTATATCCCTGCAGGGTTTTAAAATATAATATTCAAAGTTCCTGCAGGACTGTTGTGGATATATATGCAATTATACAGGTCTTCTTATGTCTTCTGTAGGATTAATGCAGGGGGAATAACTTCACAACAAACAATGCATTTTCACAAATTATTTATTGTATTTATTGAAACTAAGAGTAGAGCGAAGCAGAGACCAATTCACAGCCATGTGAAACGACATTCAAATGAAGCCTCTACACTGTTTTCCTGAAAAACAAGAAAAAAAGAGAAATTTAAAAATTTGTTTGTGTGTGTGTGAGAGAGAGAGCATGAGCATGTTTGTGTGTGTGTGTGTGTGTGTGAGAGAGAGAGCATGAGCATGTGTGTGTGTCTGTGTGTGTGTGTGTGTGTGTGTGTGTGAGAGAGAGAGAGCATGAGCGTGTGTGTGTGTGTGTGTGTGTGTGTGTGAGAGAGAGAGAGAGGGAGAGCATGAGTGTGTGTGTGTGTGTGTGTGTGTGTGTGTGTGTGTGTGTGTGTGTGTGTGTGTGTGTGTGTGTGTGTGTGAGAGAGAGAGAGCATGAGCGTGTGTGTGTGTGTGTGTGTGTGTGTGTGAGAGAGAGAGAGAGGGAGAGCATGAGTGTGTGTGTGTGTGTGTGTGTGTGTGTGTGTGTGTGTGTGTGTGTGTGTGTGTGTGTGTGTGTGTGTGTGTGTGTGTGTGTGTGTGTGTGTGTGTGTGTGTGTGTGTGTGTGTGTGAGAGAGAGAGCATGAGGGTGTGTGAGGAGAGAGAGAGAGAGAGAGAGTGTGTTGTGTGTATTATTACCTTACTCGTAACTTGTGCTCATCATTTAACTTTTCTCTTAGTGCTGCCCTGATGAACTTTTTTGGAACATCTGGGAACTTTTTTTGTACTGTGTCTGTAAATGCAATTCCACTTATCATATGTGATAACATTATTACAATTTTGCACTATAACTGCAACATCATGTTTGCGTAAAGAAAAAAGCAGGACATTTTTCTCACCTAGGATCATTATAACTTTGTCCTGGTCAAGAGCTGGCTTTGCCAAAGTGCCTGTGTTAGCATTGCCAGCCCTTCCAGACAGCCCATGTGTGGCCAGTGTTTCTCTCCCAAACACTGCCACTGCCAGATCTTTCACCATGGCAGAACATGATGTGCCCCCCCGTCCACAACTTGTCAGTACAGCTGAACTAATTCCTAGCCCCTGTGTCTGTCAAGAAAAAAAGTTAGGGACACTGTATCTAAAAGCATATAACTTTGACTACATACTGTGCAAAAGTGTTAGGCTTGTTAGATTCTTCAACAAAAAAGTGATATATTTTGGTTTAGTGTGCCAGCTGTTTTATAGTCAAGGGGGTGATCATATCAAATGTGTATTTTGTTACAAAAGTAAAATGAAAAATTTGAGAATTTCTCTCTCAAGTTGAGTTTCTCGGCTTGAATGCTCTTCAGCTTGACTCTCCATGCTGTTAATCTCTTGCATTAACATACTGTCCTTTCGGTGGATGAGCTAAAGATGGACACACAATATTAGTGTCATATCGGTGTCATTAATATTTGTTATTTAAATAAGCATAATGAAAAATAAGAGTAGCCATTTAAAAGATGTAGGTATTACTTGATGTTTGACTGGAGGCTCTTGATCAGATGAGGACGTTTTGGAGTGAGATGGGGACTGAGTTGGAGTGTACGTTTTTTTTTTCTTTGCTACTCTTTTTGCATCATTTTGCAAACATGGCTGATTTTTTCTTTTCCCCTCTAGCCTAAACATCCTCCTCCTGAGGGTATCTTTGCTCTCTGAAGGGACAAAAATAAATTAGGAAATACATATCTTCTATATCATGATTAAGTCTTGTTTGCTGAACTTTTACCATCAATATCTATAACTGTGGCTGGGGAACTTTCCTCTTCATAAGCCACATCCACAACATCTCCAGGTTCAAACTTTTTTTTTAGTATGTCCTTTTTAGGGACAATATCATAGGTGGGAGGCTCCTCCCTCCATTCCACCAGAACCCATGTTTTGCTCATTTTCTAAATAAATAAATAATTAAATGCATACATATTTACATACATACAATTGAACGAACATGAATACATTTATTCATTAATAATAATAATAATATATATATATATATATATATATATATATATATATATATATATATATATATATATATATATATATATATATATATATATATAATTATTAATCCAAAGGTGTACAAAACTCTAAAAAGTCTCCTTTCATCTCATTCACATTCACATTCATCTGTTGCCTTCAGCTGATTGTATCCATGACAACAGTGTTACCTACCAGGCCAGCCAGCGACTCACGGTCTCGTCCGGTGCAGATAATTTCTAATCTAAGGTAACAAAAAGGTACAATGATATCAATTATTAGCAAAAAAAAAAATATATGTTTTTTGTTAGCAGTAGTTACGGCTTACTTTTTATAGTCATTTATTAAAAAAAGTTTTGATGTAGGCGGTATATGGTAGTTATAGGCTATAACATAATACTGGCCTATAATGTATTGACAGCAAAAAAAGAAAAACATCTTCATATGTTTTAGTGTTACAAATACACATTATTTTAGAAATGTATAACAAAACAGTAATTTAAAGCATTATAACGATATAATTATATAATAAAAGGCGGACTTACCTTCACGATGCAAAGTGACAGTTGATGAATGACGTGCAATGATGTCACGTGAATCGGCTGCGCGAAGCAAGTGAGCGTCAATGAAACACGTCACCTCAGTGAAAAGATAAATTTACCGGTTCTTTATGTAAATTACACGAGCTTCTTTTTCAGGGTGAAAGACAACACTAAGACTATTACGACCAAACTTTTATTTTCTTTAAAAAAATATCCTTCTAAAATAAAATATGTCTTCCAATTAACTAAGTCAATTTCATCAATACCCAGATTCGTTATTGTAGTCATTTTTAGGAAATGTTCTCATTTGGATTAAGCTATTCGGGTACTGCAAAAAATATATTCTTTATTATATTTACAAAGAAATAACACTAACGTGTTTCTTTTTGAAGGATATGGAGTATAAAGTGTACTTAAATGAAGAGGCACCTGTTCCCGCAGCTACAAAAAGGCGATGGACACAGAATATAATAGGTTGCTGAATGCAAATAACTGTATTTTAGGCTATTTGTTTCTTATTGTACAATTGCATATTGACTTACATTAATCAAATAAGCAAGAAATCTGCTCTTTTTTCTTCTTCAGGAGCAAAAAAGAGAAGATCATACAAGACATGGCTTATTCCGGATATAGTTGAAGTATTTCAGGTTTTAATGTTGGCCTAAAAAACATTTTCAGTGATAAATTCATGGCCATTTGTTGTAGTCAAGAAACCATGTCTAACATGCTCCTGTATGTTTATAATTTCATACTTATAGGAAAACATTTCCAATGATAACAGTGGTGACAATATCAGCAAATCTGACAGGAACTGCCCTGATGCTCATGTGAGAATAGGCTTTTTTATTTTTTTTATTTTTCAAAGTTAATCTTCTTTAGAATTGTGCTTCCTTGTTGTCATAAGGTTGGCAATTCTTTGATCCTTTATCAGCCAGAACATTTACAAAATTTAAGTACATGCATAAAACTAGTGGTCCAAGTACCTGTACATGTCTCACAGGGAAACTTTTCTACTGATGAAGAGAATGAGGTCGTCAGCGATGCTGATGGAAACTTTTCAGATGCTGATGTGAGAATGGATTTCTGATATTGTTTTTAATCCAATGCTTTTTGCATACATTTGTAAATATCGGTGTTCATATGGATTTTGTTTTAATGTGCAATAAATGCACAATTTCTGACAGGAAGGCTTTTCTGCTGATGACGAGGGTGATGTTTTTAGCACAGCTGATGAGAACTTTCCACAGACTCATGTGAGAATAAAGTTTAGAATATGTATCTAGTCTATAGCCTCATGCTTTTTTTTTAAAGCTCATACTTCTTTATGTGTCAGCTTGTAATTAGTGCAATATTTACTTTCTAGATTGTCAGAAACCACAGTGCAGTTTGTGAGGGAAGCACAGAAGAAAGAGAGGAGTGTGCCAATGAGGAAAAAATATATCCAAATGCCAAAATCACTAATGAAGAATCTCTGCTGTGCATACTTGCCTACAGCCTCAGGCATACAACATCCAAAGTGGCTTTGAGTGACTTGTTAGATCTTATCAATCTCCACTGTCCTGATTCAACCAATGGTGTTCCAGATAGCTTATACAAGTTCATGAAATCTTTTCACTGTGACACTTTTGAAGTCCAGTATATTTGCCCATCCTGCCAACATTTCTTTGGTAGTGAAATCCCCACCCATTGTGCTTCATGCAATGGTACCCCAGGGGACATGGAAAACTTAATCAAATCTGGCTCTGTCTTTATCAAGTTATCTATTTCAGATCAATTAAGAGGTAAATTTCAAGATACAGATTTTTGTCAGTCTTTGAATTACAAATGGTCAAGGACTAAGCGCAACTCACAAAATGTTGAAGACATATTTGATGGCACTATGTACAAATCGATTGATGCACTAAATGACCCAAAATTGTTGAATATTTCAGTGTCCTGGAATGTTGATGGTGTTCCAATTTTCAAATCTTCTCCTTTTCATATCTGGCCTCTTCAAGTCACAATCAACGAGCTCCCCCCTAATCTGAGGGCAAAGCATGTCATTCTTGGCGGTTTGTGGTTTGGGCCAAAAAAGCCAGAAATGAACTCGTTTCTGCAATCATTTGTTGATGAATTGCGTAGTCTTGAAAACCAAGGGTTACCTTGTCAGTGGAAAGGTGAAAAAACAGTAGTCCATGTATACAGTTTGCTTTGCATTTGTGATTCAGTGGCTCGTTGTGCTGTACAGAATGTCAAACAATTTAATGGAGAGCATGGTTGTAACTGGTGTTATCAAAAGGGTGAAGTTGTAGAAAAGGGTAATGGGTTTACTAGGGTGTATCCTTTGCAGTCAACAGGGCCGGAGCTGAGATCACACAGAAAACACACTGAAGATGCTCAGCAAGCTGTTGGTTCTGGAACATGCATAAATGGCGTAAAAGGTCCATCTCCTCTAATGCTGCTGATGTTTTTTAATATGGTTTCTGGATTTGCATATGATTACATGCATGGCATATTACTTGGTGTTTGTCGCCAGCTGACTACCCTATGGTTTGACTCCAAATACCATACAGAGCCTTGGTACATTGGAAGAGAAAACGAGCAGATTGAAAGAAGGTTACTTGCCATTAAACCACCTACAAGTATAACAAGACCACCCCGTTCAATTTCTTTGCGTAAATATTGGAAAGCTTCGGAATACAGACACTTTCTCTTATTTTACAGCCTTCCCTGTTTGTTCGGCATTTTACCCAGACAATATCTTGACCATTTACTACTTCTAGTACAGGCTACATACATTCTCCTTCAAGATTCAATTTCCCCCCACGACATTGACAAAGCTGATGGCCTTTTAAAAGCATTTGTGGGCCATTTTGAGTCTCAGTATGGAAAGTGTCATGTGTCTTATAATGTCCACATACTTGTACATGCAGCAGCATCTGTGAAAAATTGGGGTCCTTTATGGAGTCACAGTGCATTCTTATATGAGTCCCAGAATGGACACCTTCAGAAACTTTTTCATGGCACACAAGCTGTAGCAGAACAAATTGTTAACATGTTTAACCTTTACCAACATGTTCCACGACTCATTGCTGCTGTATTCAATGATGAACAAACACGGCAAAGCAAAAGCTTTGTTGAAAAAATGTTGGGAGGCACCAATATTGTAACAAAGTGTATTGGTAGTTCTAGCGTGATGTTTCTTGGATGCCCACATGTACGACAGCCAACCCCAAGAGAGTCTCATATCCTTCAAGAGTCAGGTTTTAGTGCAAATAAAGCTTTCAGTTTTTATTCTAGGGCTGTGGTTAATGGCAAGCGAATTCATTCAAAAGGAGCTAAATCTTTATCTAAAAGAATCAACCATGCAGTTCAAACCAAACATGGGTCTATAGCATTAGTACGATCATTTATAGACGTAGGCAATGCGCAAGGAGAGGGTCATGCCTTCATTGATGTTATGAAAACAACAAGTAATGACATCAGCAAAGACAGAGAATCAGGGATAACGGCAAAAAGCATTTTAAAAGAAAGAGGGATTGACTCAGTTGAACTTATCAAATGCACAGACATACATTCAACCTGTGTCTACCTCAAGGACCTACCAGGTCTTGCAAATAATTTTTTTTGCATCCAACCAAATAGATGGGAGTTGGATTAAAAACAAAATAGCTGCATCTTCATGTTATAAAAGGTAAAAATGTACAGTATACAGACTCAAATCTCTTGAATTTTGACATGTCGTGGATGCTTGCAGAAATGTATAATTTTGAAATGATTTCGAGAAATGTTTTTTTTATTTTTTATAATTGCCTATTTATTCTTACTCTTAATTTTTTTAATTTACTTGTTAAGACTCATTGTTTTGTCTCATTGCTGCCAACAGCCAGAGCATAATATATCCAAAATAGTTCCATGAAATGTACTTGAATCTAATTTAATAAAAAATGTATGAATAAAACTACAGCAACTATCAGAGTTTTATTCTCTAGTCTAGACATAACCTATCCTGAATCCAAAACCTGTAGGGTTTTTTTATATATATTTTTTGACTTATTTATTTTTCATTTACAGGGAAAACTCCTGTAAGCAAACATTTTGTTTCTGCGTGAGGTGCGCGGCAGTCCTGCAGGATTTTTTTAAAATTCCTGTATGATTTTTCACTTGTGCTGTACAGCGCAGTATGTGCAGCAGTATGTGTAGGACATTCCTACATGTTCTAGAATGAACCCTTCAGTACAACAGAAACATGCAACACAAGTAAAAAATCCTGCAGGACTGCTGTGCAGTACAAGTGAAAAATCCTGCAGGACTTTATAGTTCCTGCAGATTTTTAAAAAAATCCTGCAGGATTTTATAATTCCTGCAGGATACCTGCAGAAAAAATGAAAATCCTGCAGGATTCCTGTAGGTTATTTTTGTAAGGGAAAGGTAAATATAGTTTCAGCGAGAATTTAAGACACAATGAAATTAACTGAATGTAAATGACTAGTCGAGGTTTGCTGAGCTTTATTATAACATTACATGAAGTGAATATTCCTGCATTCATTCAGAAACAACTGCACAAACTAATAACATATTCACTGTTATGACACCATAAACAAATGCAGATTATTTTAAACAAACTAGCGCTGAGACTATATTTATATATTTCTTGTATGTCTGAAAACTCCTGACACTTTATACACTTTTGTTTTTTTCAAAACATATTTTGAGGATTAAAAAAAGATCATTTATGAGGGTTTCTTTTTAGTTCTTTTTTTTAGAAATATAAAACTTTGCCAAAACGTTTAAAAGACTAATAACAAAATTTCGTTTTTCAGAATATGTGTTGTTTTTTTTTTTTACTATTTTAAAGTAATTCTAACAATAAATAGAAAAACAATAATAATACAAAATTTCAATATTTTTAAACGACATGCGACAAAAAGTTTGCATTAATAAGGTTGCATTAATAATATTTACATCTGAATTAATTAATGAGTAAATAAAATATAAAATAACTGTATCTTGTGTTTCTAAAATGCAGACATTTGTTAAATTACACTATATATTTTATAGATACAGTTTCACACATGTGCAGTTGTAACCCTGTATATTTTATATTTTCACAACCAATGAAAATGCTACAGTTTTTCACCAGATCACACAGACACACTCTTCACATGTGCACACTGCTTTACGTTACAGTAGTATAGATAGGCCTATAAATAGGTCAAAGGTCAGATGACCTGTTTTGAACAATGCTGATAGATGCTGACAATGAACAGAGAGCAAGAGGAGTAGGAGGAAAAGGCAGGGGACAACGGGGACAAATACCCAGAGGAAGAGGAAGAGAACATATTATGTTTGATTTCTGTTGAAGGATACTATTCGGAAATCCATTGCCGCTTGTATATATATTCTTTCATTTTTCTTATTTGTACCTATATTCTTTTCTTTGTCTTAATTTTCATATGTTTCTTTGTTTTATTTTTCATTTGTTCTTTTCCCTTTCTTATTTGAATGATTTGTAAAGAGTGATTAATAATCAAGTTAGGGATTTTTATTAGTTAAAACCTTTCTTTACTCTTCTGTAGTTTTCCATCGAGTAAGGGTGAATATTGTCTGCACGGCTCAACAGATAGAGAATGTTATCAGAATGTTTTGGGTACTGTTTCTGTTGAGAGTTGGAGCCTGAGCCGAGTTCAGCCTTGGAGAAGCTGTATGTGTGTGTGTGTGTGTGTGTGTGTGTGTTAATATGGTCTGTATTGGTGAGGTGATTAGCTGGCACCATAAAACTTGTTGTTCTCGACAAGCCACGTCACAAACCCGTCAACCATGTGATCAACGAAGATAAGCTTCAGACTGTCTGCTCTTGTGTGGAAAATTACTAGTTTTGTTTTTCCTTTTTTCTTTCTTTCTTAGCCAATCAGGATCATTTAAACGTCATCATTGACGTAGTTAGCACCCTCTGTTAGAGTATAATTGCTGTAACAATGTTATTGTATTTGGGGCGGCCTACGAACTCCTTGTGAGACCTGAAGCTGGCTTCTGCTGATGAAACTGCAAACTAAACTTCACTAAAATTTCTTCTATTGACTGCACTTCTGACTCCTGGTCTTCATTCAACATATCTGGTCCTCGGGTCTTAACTGTAAATCCCCTACAGTTAATGGTGGAGAATGCGCGGGCAATTCATTCTTCGGTGACATCCCTGGTTAAACAACAAACAAGGTAGGAAGTTTTAATTTGTTAGGGCTGTCTAACTGGAAGAGACTGGAAAGGGGATCGGGAAAGCTTCACTCAGACGTGAGTGGGGAGTACCGACGCTGGTTAGATTCCAGGGGGTACACGTAATTATGCCAGCCTTATGATTTTAAAGATTATATGGTTTTTGATGGTGTAATAGTCGCTGGTATCCGTAACACTGGTTAGATTCCAGGTAAGCGGAAGGCATCGCCGAAACGCACTTTAAGGGGACAGTAAGTCGCTGACGGGAGTGTAAGACACTGGAGAAGAACACGGGTTAGATTCCCGGTTCCGGAACACGGGTTAGATTCCCGGTTTCATTCGGTTCAGTGGCACCATGAACCTGACTTGATCTCTTCCAGTTCAGACAGGGGCGCCCCGAAGTTAGGGAATCAGGCAGTTAGGGACTAAACCATTAGTTAGTTATTAAATAAATAAATAAGAACTAATTTGTTTACCAGGGATGCATCTGGAACGATTCCGACAAAAGTAAAAATTTGTGTGACCCGAATTGGCTTAGACCACGATATGTGACCTGGTGTTTTTTGTAAGTATACTTTGTAGTTTCATCACGCAGAAGCCACAGCTGTGTTATTCAAAGACCGCCGCCTCCATCTCTTCCTACCAGGACTTCAGGTGAGTATTAACTTTGACTAAAATATGGCTAACAATAACTGAGTAGTCTGATTATTACTGATTAGTTAAGTAAGCAGAAGAAAAAAATGCTGTAAACAGCGCTGCTTCTCAAAGTGAATTTTCAGAGCTCAGGAGGAAAATGGTTAGTCTGTGTTTTTAATTCTGAGTGTAAAAACAAGGTTGGAAGTCATGATAAAATAATGAAACAGAAGAGATTAAAATGCTGTAAACAGCGCTGCTCTCAAAGTGAAGTTTCAGAGCTCAGTAGGAAAATGGTCCGTCTGTGTTTTTAATTCTGATTGTAAAAATAAGGTTGGAAGACATGATAAAATAACGAAACGTTGAAGAGAAGATATTAAAGGCTGTACACAGCGCTGCTCTTCAAAAGCAAAATTTCTGAGCTCAGTAAGAAAATGCTCCTAGTTTTAATTTGATTGGAAAGTTGTAAGCAAAGAAAGAGCCTGAACGATATAAATGTCTGCTAGATGTGATAAAGTGACATATTTCTGGTGTTTAGATTTGAAAAGAAGATCAGTGTCTGATATACCAACATTTACGTTTTCGTCTGGAAAAGAACAAAAATAAGATTAAAGTCTTAAGGAATTCTTTTGAAAGAAAGATTTGTAATGAGAAGTTTTATAGTGAATGGATAAGGATAAATTGCGTCAAATTACAGACAATGACTCCAAAAGATGGGAGTTTCAGTAATATGTAATTCGCAAAAAGACAACTATAAAAATGATAATTCTTTGAAAACGTATTTTTGGGCAAAGATGTCTGAAACAGGCCAGAGTCACAATAAAGTAGATAAATGTTAAATGTTTACAAAAATGCAGTGTTCCAGTCCTTGAATCCAGTCCAGAGTTTCTCTCTCTCATTCAAAGTCAGCTAACTGCTGTTATCTCAGTCTGTGTCATCAGTGATAAACAATTTACAGGAAGTGTTCCAGTGAAAATCATAGACACAGAGAAGTTAAAGGAAATCATGTTACAGGCAGTTCAAAACTTTTAAAAGTTCCATGTAACGGAGTTAAATGTTCAGGGATGAAGGAGGCGGGAACCGGCAGACATTTTAAGACTTTAATAATCAAAATAAAACATAAATACAAAACGAAAGTAATGGCGGCGGCCCCTCGCGGTCGACCGCCGCCCACACAAAACACAACATAACATCCAGGCCTGGTCCTCTCTCGTCTTCACTGTCGTCGCTCCTCCTTTTAAGTCTCCGCTTCTCCGTGAGAATCGAGAGACCGGTGGCTTCGCAGGTGGCGCTCATTACCAATCACGCCACCGGCTCTCGTGACGCTCTCACGGTCCCTCGACCCCGCCCTGCTCGCCACATTCCACATTTATGATTGTGCACATTAAATTTGTTGTTAAAAGTTTCAACAAATGCCTTTAAAGAAGACTTTTAAAATAAATTTAAATAAGTTAAATAAAAATTAAGACCTGATTATAAAAGGGAGATTAAATTGTTTGATTAAATTGTTATGACCAGTAATTTTTGTTTTGTCTCATCTTAGTCTCCACCATGGTACAAGGCTGATGGAGTAGACAATGGTGATAGCGATGCTGAGATTAAACACAGATAATAAGCTATGCTACTGTTTTGAATATGTTAATGGCTTTTACTGATAACATACTGCTGTTATTAACCAGTCTCCCTGTTTTGAACACTATCAGGCAGTCGAAATAACTCTGGTGGTTCTTGAATGCACCTTCCCTAAGTTCCAGAGAATACCTGAACCTGAATAAAACTCGAAGATCCGCAAAGGGAATGACAGGGCTAACACAGTTGAGCACGAGGGCGTCCACTCAATGACGGGTAAGTTCCTCTAATGGCCACATGGTGGACAACCTAAGCCAGAGGTTCGCCGCCGCTCCTGGGCATCTACCCAAAAACAGGGGAAGGGAGATGTTTTATGTGACAGCTGGATGAGAGTTGAGAGGATGTCTGTGGTTGGCTAGCAGCATCCTTCAGAGGGTGGACCTGTTAAATTGCAGAAGTCTGCCCCAAAACTGAGTTCCTCCATACCAGGTCACTGCAACCGCATTCCTTGACAAGTTTCCCCAACTTGTAGAAGATGCCAGGGGGAGTCCCTGAAGAGGTTGTTTATAAAGAGATAATGGGAATGTGCTTTCAAGAGCTGGCTGAGAACATGATGTGACTGACCTTCAGTTGTTGTGGAGACCATAACAAAACTTTATAATATCAAGAACATGATTTTTTTTGTTGGCTTATGGGAAAGAACTGAAAATTAATAGTGAAACTGAACTAATATGTCTCTATCATAGTTTTCACTCCTGCAGGTCGTTCGACATGGTGGTGACTAAAGATGAAGAGTGTTTTTACAGATTAA
Organism: Rhodeus uyekii; assembly: GCA_037043235.1. Taxonomy (NCBI): domain Eukaryota; kingdom Metazoa; phylum Chordata; class Actinopteri; order Cypriniformes; family Acheilognathidae; genus Rhodeus; species Rhodeus uyekii. Next base: position 479,626 of record JAWRVZ010000177.1, on the reverse strand, counting down.
AGATGGTCTGGATAACAAAGGTTAAGTGAATTTTTAACAAACTAAACTTAGTAATGCTCCTAGCATACTTTATTTGAGATTATCAAAATGGGTCTAATTGAGAGTTACATATTTACATTTGAGAAATTTGTGAATGATTATGGTTTCTAAATGGCAAAGAATTTACTATTGCATTCTGCCTAAAAGTTACAGTCTTAAGAGACTGAGGAAAACTTCTGGCTGAGAGAGAGATTGTGAGTGGAGGCTGGGTATGGCACTCTGTTATCAAACTGATAAAGGAACTAAAACAACCTAGAAAACTTTTCTAAAAACAAATTAAATATAAACAGACATTTTTAAACACACCTTTAAACTGAATAAGTTAAACCTAGAGAAGATTTTAAAGCTTAAATCTTTGTAGAATAAATAACAGAAGTAAACCTTGAATATGAGCGATTTGTATTCATGTCTGAGTGTGTGTGAGTTTTGTATGTCCCCATAGTGTGAATATGTGTCATTAACCTCTGGAATGATAGTTTGATCATTACAGATGGGTTAAGTGAAATGACATCTTTACAGAAGCCGATAATTCTGATGGGATCTGATGAAACGACGATACAAAACATGGGACGAGCTTTAATTGGACTGAATATCCAGCTCGGTCTGCTAGTGGTAAATATGACTAATTTTGTCGTTTATGATGTTAATTTCAAGTTATTCTCTGGATTAGTTTAAATAATTGTGTAAGTTGAAATTGTGAAGCTGAAGATTGCCGTCAATTATGGGTTTAAAACCCTTGTCTAAATTCAACTGAGGGTCTAAATTGAAATACTATCAACTATGAGTGATCCGAGTGTTATAGACTTGACGTTTTAAGACTTGACGGCAGAGATAGTGTGACACATTGGCTAAGTTATGAAGGCCAGTGGGCGATCAAAGGAGTGAAATTAACTAAAGAAATGAACTAAATTTAACTAAAAATTAACTACATAAAAAGTTTTTATTGATTTTCATCCATTAAGAGGATGCATGACATTAGATCAGCCATTCATACAAAAGGGTTAATGAAACAGCAGCTATGAGACTGTCTGTGTGACTTAGGGATTAAAGCACAAGTAATATTTTTAAAGATAAACTCAAGGGCAGAACATTTACTTACTGAGTAATTAGAAGGTTTGAAACTCAGTTAATAATATTGAATTCGTCTAAATCTGTTATCTGCCCTAATATATAGACCTCCAAACAGGAATGGGGATTTTATACATGAGTTCTCTGAACTTTTATTGGTTATGGTCCCTTCTTTTGACAATATTTTTAATTTTGAGTTAAATTAATGCTTAGACAGATTATTATGGGAGTTATCTATTCTTTCATTGTTTATTTTTTGTTTATTTTTATTTAGACCACCTTTGATTTTAATTGGTGTAGTGAAATAGATTTACCCTCTTGATATTTTGCTGATAATATTTGTGGGATCAGAAAGTCTAAACATTTGATAGAAATACCTTGACAAGTAATTAAAATGAAAATAAATAAAATGAATGTTATGAACAGAAAATTCAGATATGAATTTAGATCAATTTAAGAATACTTTTAAATTAATAAATTATGAAAATCTGACAGTTCTTGTTCAGCTTATTACAAATTTGATAGATAGCAAACCTAATGGTTATCTGATGAGCCAAAGGACAATGAAAGGGTTTAGATTTTGGTCATAACGCATAAGCAGGTTTAACAAGCTGAGATACTGAGAACAAAATTGAAAGGAAATCATTATTATTTGATTTTGAATTTTGGAATGGTAACATGGTTTGAATACTGTGAAATTATTTTGTTTCAGTGGAAATAATTATTGAAATGATTATTTGAATTTGTTTCATTTTTTTTATTTCTGTTTTTGAAAAAGAAAATTTCAAGATGTTCTGCAATTAAGATGGTACATGCTATTTGCCTGTTAAATGAATGACACTTTCAGTAGAAACTCAAAGCTTAAGACGGATTTGTATGGGATTTATTTATTCTTTCATTGTTTATTTTTATTTAGACCACCTTTGATTTTAATTGGTGTAGTGAAATAGATTTACCCTCTTATTTCATGTGTTCTACAATGAATTGGAAATTGTTTTGTTTTTGGTTTATTTACAACAACAACAACAAAGTGTATATCTTGATATCAGTGTGTTTTCATGATTAGGTTTAGTCCTTCAGTGATTGCCGAACACAACTGAATAAATTCAAGGTTCACATTTATATTGGGAAAACTCTTGGACTTTTACCATAAGCCAGTTCCCTTTCGAAAATCACTAGAGATAAATAATAAAATAAAGGAAAAAGAAATCTGTAGATTAATAAAAAAAAATAATTATGTTAACTTTATTATAATATGCTATACTATTATTAGAATATTATACATTTAAGTGCGAAAGTGTTAAAGACAGTGAAGCTGTGGATTTAAATGACTTCAAAACAGAAGTGCATCATGATTTCTGTCACTTTATATGTGATTATATGAACAGATCGCAGCTTGACAATAAGATCTTAACGCTTTCTGCGCGATCTGACCGCAATGCGATAGTTTACAACCACAAATCACGCGCTCAGAAACTTTCAGACGTGGAACTTTCCCGAACAGAAACCGAGTATCGAGATGCTGTAAACTTTGCTCGTGATTGAGCAACTTGAAAGCGAGCAGGATTTGATCTGCGTCTTCCTCGGGTTGATGGACGGACAGAGAGAGTGAACTGACCGGGACTGGATCTGCCGCTGGAGCAAATACTTTAATAAAACATGGTTTGTGTTGAATATCGGCGTGTTTTCTTTAGTGCTCGAGTCCCGGCAGGGTTGCGGTGGGTGGATGTGGTGTAGTGTGTGTGTGGTGGGGGTGAGACACAGGGACTGACGAAAGGAGGACGAGAATAATCAGACGAGTCTTATATAGACTCCAGTGTGTGACGTCACACAGATTCCGAACATTCTTTTTATGCAAATGAGGCAGTGCGTCACTCTCGCCGTGACGTCATACAGAAGACTCTGACGTCATAGAGAAGACTCTGGCAGCATGTTTTTCATATTGAGTGTGTGTGTGTGTGTGTGTGTGTGTGTAAAAAGAACACCTAATATTTAATCAAGTTACAGAAGACAGGAAAATAAGGCAATATCAAGTCCTGCATGGAGGAAAATCACTGAGAAATAAATGTTTTATATATTTTATACATGGAAATAAATATATGCATAAATTTGTGTTCATAATAAATATGGAGACAGAGAATAGATGTGAATTTGCTACACTGAAAAGACCGAACGCACAGTTATCCTTCACCCGCTTCTCAGAAATCGTCGTTGAACCGATCGAGCGGATCTTACACGTCTATTATAATCCCAAAATTCTGTCCATAAAACCTAGAATGTCAAAATCAACTGCTGGCAGTCGATCCTTTTTCCTATTTATCAGCTAAACTCAGGAACAGCATTGTTCAGAAGCAGAAACACTCTGTCAGTTTAAATTAGACTTAAAACACATCTCTTCAACCTGGCAAACACACACACATTATACACTTGTAAAATGTAAAAATCATGTCAAATGATCATTAGGCTGCATAATTTTGGTCAGCGGGAACCGGGAACATTCCCATAACAACTGATGAACTCGTTACATCATGAGAAGAATGGCATCTCAATCTAGCACAGATGTTCATCCACAGAATGCTTCAGCTTTTGAAACACCAACAACATCAGAGCACAAATCCTCACAGAAATTCAGGCGGCTGCATCAGAGAAAGACTCATTCCCAACCCAGTGTCTCACTATCCAGAGCTGATATTCCCATAATCCTCCCATTAAACCCCTCCTTGATGCCGCTCTCAATGCCATTCTTCAATCCGTTTCCTTTTGAACCTTCAATCCCGCCGAACGCATGGAAGAGTTTTAAGACTTTCCACTCCACATTTCTCCTGCTTTTCCCGATGTTTCTCTGCTCACCATCAGCTCATTCATATCTCATCTCAACAGCACCAAGATCCTCCAATCAGCTCCATCAAGGATTATCTAAGAGGAATCCAATCTCCCACAAACTCATGATTGATTCAATCCAATTCACACTCATCTTTACTCATCAAAGATATCCAAAGAACCCAAACCAGCAGCCAGACACCAGACAACCAGTAGCTTTAGAAATACTCAGCAAATGTGTCTCTGCTCTCCACAGAGGCTTCACTCCATCAATGCTGCCGCACACTTGATGCCATGTTCATATCGGCTTTATCCATTCCTCAGATGCTCAGAACTCTCCATCACATCCAGCTTTAATCCAAACATCCATCCCATAATCTCCTACTCGTCAGCGCTTCATTTCACACACTCAAAGAAAACGTTCATAAATCACACATATTGAGAAACTCTTTATAATATGTCGCCACTGTTTATTTTGTGATGGTTTTAACATGTTTAGTTGCAGCTTTGGTTTATTTTAAACTCATTACTGCTGTTAAACTTTACAAACTACACATTTAATGCTCTTGTCTTTTTCTTAATGGCAGGATACGCTTTCATTCATTCATGGCGTTTAAACAGTTTTTAGCTAAACACAGAGAAAGAACTGTTGCACAAACTCTATGAAAAATGAATTAAAATAATACAGAGATGCGACTCGTCTTACTGTTTTTTAAACTGAAAACACAAACTGTCAGGAGAAGCTTTGCACTATGTCTAAAATATGCACTAAAATTGATTGTGCTGTTATAAATGAGACAGTGATTTGATTGAAGAAATGTTTTTGCTTCTCTTAGTACTAATATTCTAAAACTTTAGAACTTTGTTATTTTTATTTATTAAATCCACTGCATATGTGAATAAAAAACATTAAAAGCCTAAAAACTAAATTATTAACGTATATAAATCATGTTTATTTAAATAAATTATGTTGCATTGACGTTTTATCAACAAATATGAATACTGTAGCATTAGCATGTATAAATCATGTTGATTAGAACTCACATGTGCAACTGATCGAAAACTACTTTTTATGTTAATGCAACACAATCACTCACTCACTCAATATGAAGAACACTCTGCCAGAGACTTCTGGATGATGTCACGAGAGTGACGCGCTGCCTCATTAGCATAAAAAGAATTACGTCACAACGAGAATGACGCGCTACCTCATTAGCATGAAAAAGAATGTGACGTCAGAGGCTGGAGTCTATATAAAGGCGCAGGTTTGTGTTGAATATCGGCGTGTTTTCTTCAGTGCTCGAGTCCCGGCAGGGTTGCAGTGGGTGGATGTGGTGTAGTGTGTGTGTGGTGGGGGTGAGACACAGGGACTGACGAAAGGAGGACGGGATGATTATTTATAAAGAAAAGGCGAAGAGAGAGCGGCGTCCGAGAGAGGGAATGGGAATGGGATCGGGAGAAACGGCTGAATATCCGGAATCCCCGTATGACGTCACGCTAATAGGGGATTCCCCTCAACGCCACATAGACACTTAAAACAACAAACAAACAAACACAAATACCATAACAATACTATAAATATTTAGGTTGATTCTTAAAGATAATGAAGGAGCCGTGCAAGAAATGTAAACTTTATATTATAAACTGCTGAAGGGGAGAATTTATTTTTTGTAAGATCATCCTAAATATTGTAATATTCTCTCATTTTTGGAAGAATTGCACACAGTTTATTGATCCAATGGCGCATCATGTGTTCAGAATATCATGCGCTTACAGAATAATTTTGTCTGGTCAAATATAACAGGTTTGATTCTTGTGAAAGACACAAATCCTCATTTATTTAAACTAGAAAATATTATTACAACGACTAGTAAACACATTTGACTGGCCATCAGTATTTAAAGAAGATAATAAGTGTCAGAAATCTAAAAATCTAGTGTTTGCACATGTTTCTGTGATGGAGAAGAGTTTAGTTCTGCCATACAAAATATAATTAACCTAATAAATGCACTAATAGTGTGTGTGGGTGGGGGGTATATATAGTAGAACTAGTAGAACTAATAGTTAACTATTATAGTAGTTAACTGTAACAAAAGGGACTCACAGGCAGAGATCCAAGTGTGTATCTTTATTAAGAGTAGTCGTACAGGCAAATGGTCAGGACAAACAGAGATCATACATAAACGATAATCCAGGCGGGGAAGTCAAGACAGGCAGATAACATACACGAGCGATTATCCAGGCACAGGTCAGGACAGGCAGAGATCAGGCACAGGATAAACACTCAGAAATGTTGAAATGGAACAAGACTTGGCGATGACCGGTGGCCAGAGAGGGGAGTGTGGAGCTCGTATTCATAAACTATAATAAGTTAACTAATATAACTTATTATATAGTAGTTTAGCAGCTTATTCTCTTCATCGAATGAGTGTTAAATAGAGTCAAAACAAGTTTGTTTTTCTCTGGAAAAGCCAATCAATAATATAATATATATAGTCTCCAACTAATCAAGCCAGAGGCGACAATGACAAGAACCAGCAAGAGAACAGAAAGGAGAAAATAAATGATCTTGGGAGAAACCAGGCTCAATTGGAGGAAAAGTTCTCCTCTGGCCAACAGACAAACAGTGCATGATTATTATATTGACAACATTTCACGTGAAGCATCACACGTCAGTGTAACAGGTTTTTCAACATCGTAGTATCTCAATCTTGGTGGACTTGCGTTAGCTGTCAAAAGGGTGCTGAGAGTTCACTGAAAGCTGGAATAAATTTTCCAAGGTAGTAAACCGTCCATAGAAAGCTCTGTAGAGATGTGACATTCTCTTGGACTTCCAACTCCGTGATGGCTTTAACCTTTGAAGGGTCTGGTTTCAGTCCTTCACATGTGAACACATGTCCAACATAGCATACTTCTGACAACCGGAACTTACATTTGAGAGGGTTAAGTCTAAGGCTGACTTTCTGAGCACGATCCAACACTTTCAAGCCCACTCTTCCCTGTGTGTCCACAGTCCGGACTGCGATGTTACGGTTCAGTTCCTCAATCTGTATCACTCTCTGATCTAGTTCCTTGAAACGGTTACCCACAACACCGACGCAGACAGTGGCTGGGTGAACTTGCTTGCAGCTGTCTTACCAATCTTCCGATAGGTCAGGGCAATCCCAAAGCCAAAGAATAGGATCCCCGCCATCAATAATCCAATCACGTATAGATCTTCGGCATCTTCCACGGACAGAGCCTCCAGGCACAGGACTTGCCAGTTTTTCCATGAGTCCATCACGTACCCCGAAGCAAGCGTCCCGTCTGGGCATGTGGGTTCTCCCGGGCCAACCTTCCTTTGAGAAAAAATCTTGTTGATCGCGCTGATTGACCAGTTAATCAATTCCATTTCAGTATTTTCAGGAGTCCAGCAAGCAGCAGGTCAGTAAAAAAGACAAGAATACCAGAGCGCTAGAGCAGGGTGGGAGCAGATAGAAACACGTCGGCACTGTGTGAGAGTCAGAGTAAGAGGGGTTGCCACCATTGATGATACCCATTCAGTGGGCTCTGATACTGGGGTAAGAACACCCATTTCAACCATTCTTTGTAATTCTTCTTTGACTCTGCCATGCATGGCTGCTGGGACTTTGCGTGCAGGTTTTACAACTGGGTGCACTGCTGGGTCCAGCTTCATTGAATATGTTACTGGGAGCTTACCAGTCTCATCTTTGAAAAGGTCTGCATATTCAGAATGAATTTGTTCTGTGAAGCTTGCAACCTCGTCTGCTGTCACAATCCGGCCCGCTAGGGGGTTCAGTCCAGTTCAGTGCAATATGAATAAAATTATTTTCATTTTCGGCGTAAATAACAGCAGATGCAGCACTGAGCTTCAGGGTCTGAGTGGCGTTTAGTTCTATCAGTTTACGCGCTTTCCTGTTGGTCCTGACACCCTCGTCATTGAAATTTCTTTGCCAAAAAAAAAAAAAGTGGACACAGAGTGTCGGATTTTTCAAGAAAAATGTACCTCTTCCTATATGTTCACAGAGGTGAATGGGAAACCCGTGTGCTGGTGTGCAGCAGCAAGCGTCACGGAATGGGAAGTGGAGGACTCAGGAGCAGGGGAAAATAAAGATTTATTTAACAATAAATAAACAGACAGACAAAAGAAATACCCACGAGGGGGAAAACATTAACTGAACCAAATAACAGGATACTTGACATAAACGTAAAACAAACCAAGAACACGGCACGACTAACATCCAGGGAACAGGCACGAGAATGACATCCAAAAATAACAACGACATCACACAGGACAGCAAACACACCGGGATTAAATAGGGACACATGAGGAAGGGTAACGAGCTGAGAACAGCTGACAACGCTCAAGGGAAACGAGGTAACAAGAGCGCAGGGTGTCACAATCACAAGATACAAAGGGGCAGCGTCGGGGCTCTGTCAACAGACACTTGAAGAGACCAAACTAGAATGACAGAGCCGTGACAGCAAGTTTAGGTGCTTAAGGAATATGATATTTGGCGCCATTATAAAAGTGGTAATCATGGAGTTTTGGTTCCTATATTCAACAAATACTAAATAAGCAATGGGGACTTAAAGAAAATCGTACATGGTTAAGAAATGTAACAGAACAGTTTTAACCCAACATCTACACGGGATAATTGGCAGCTATAGAAGATAATGCTGCTGCAAACGCCATCGTTTTGAAATCGATTTCGGAACACAAACTCGTGAGGCAGGATGGAAATAGGGTGTGTGACGTACAAAACTCTTAAGTTTGCGTTTGGCACACATCCACATGTTCTCGAAGTTGTTCGTGTGGATCTCCCTGTCGTTCGGATCTACGAAGTTATTATTATTATTATTATTATTATTATCAGTTACATTTATAAGGAGCTTTTCCAGAGCTCAAAGCGCTTGGGAGGGGGGGGGGATCTCCTCAATCGCCAGTATGCAGCATCCACCTGGATGATGCGACGGCAACCTGCTCTGTCTCCTCTCCTTAGCTGGTGTGTGGTGAGTGCTCTGGCACAGGTTGCTGTCGCATCATCCAGGTGGATGCTGCACACTGGCGGTTGAGGAGATCCCCCACCCCCCTCCCAAGCGCTTTGAGCTCTGGAAAAGCGCTATATAAATGTAACTGATTATTATTATTATTATTATTATTATTATTATTATTATCATTATCATTATCATTATCATTATCATTATCATTATTATTATTATTATTATTACATAGCCTGTTCATAATATATTTTGTAAAAGGACAATTCAGTTCATTTAAAGAATTTTATAATTCAATATAATTTATAATATAATGCACTAATACAAAGAAAAAAACGTATTGTTAGTTCACTGTTTACTGGTCTGGCACCCTTGACATCAGATTAAGCTGTATGCAGCCCCCGACCAAAGTGAGTTTGACACACCTGTTCTACAGGGTGAATGTTCCAAACTACTAGAAATATAAAGTGACAATGAAGTGAAATGAAAGCGACAGAGAGACACGACTGAAAGTGGGTAGACTGAAAGAATAGACGTGCTGAAGCTGTTATTTAATGTGTTATAAACACTTGTTATATATTGTTATTGTGTATGTGCGTGTGAGTGTGAGAGTGTGTCTGTGTGTGTGAGAAAAGCTGCTGGTGACCGCGATGCTGGAAACACTAAACTACTCTCCACTTTAATGATTATAATGACCATGCTTTTATCGTTGTTTTATTATGGGAAGTGTGCGGCGAGCTGTAAAGTCGGAGTCGCGACACCTAAACTCATATCCGTGTCACGTGACTTCTGCCGAAAACAAGAGAAGAACAACAAACCGAAACTGAACGTGTCGGCATCCTCAGGTAAACCAGCATTTTCATATTTCAAGATTCTCCGCCACAATCACGGGTAAATTCAGCAATATGATGTTCAAAACCTCTATAACGCTGAGTGTGTGTCTGAGAGTGAGAGAGTGTGTGAGAGAGATAGTTAGCCTTTATTCAAGCGAGCACTTTAGATCACAGGAGGCACTTCCGGTTTGTGTAATGTGTATTTGTGAATTTTATCTTATAATTATAAATGCAGTCTTGATGAAACTAACTAATCATATTGTTTACATCAAGATATGATACAACTATATAACAAACACATATCATGGCATTTGTATATTGTTTTGATGTGGAGGTTCTGACACACTGATGTATTCATGATGTTTTTTACTTAATCCACAAACAACTTCATTCTGTTAAATAATAATATGGACTGAACAAAAATCATATATATATATATATATATATATATATATATATATACAGTGGTACCTCGAGATACGAAATTAATCCGTTCCGAGGCGACCTTCGTATAATGAGTTTTTCGTATCTTGGAACACATTTTACATGTAAAATGGCTAATCCGTTCCAAGCCCTCCAAAAACACCCCATTAAGTTTCATAATAAAGCTAAATTGACCTATAAACAATGAAATAATGTAAAATGTCGATGTGGCAAGGGGGCGTGGATATAAACAGCCTGGAAGGGAAAGACGGAGAGAGAGATCCGGGCGAGACGCGACTCGGCACGGAAGCTTGGATTTTTCGTAAGTTGAGCCTTTCGTATCTTGAGGTACTATATATATACAGTAGTACCTCAAGATACGAAAGGCTCAACTTACGAAAAATCCAAGTTACGAAAGCAAAGACGAAAAATTTTACTGCTCTACATAAGAAAAGTTTTCAAGATACGAAAGGTTTCTGAAAGTCCGAGATTCGCCCCATAACAATTTTGAAACTCGCGCCGCACGCCGCCATCTTAGTTATAGTAGACTCGCCACCATCCTCCTGCTCTCCCATTGGTTCCTGATGCTAGCCAAGCCATGAGATCCTTCTCTCTAATTGGACAGCTGTACGTGCTGGCGTGCTTTAGCTCAGCCACTCCGCACCCCAAACTTTACTTTATCTGCCGTTTGTCCTCCTCCTCCTCTACCACCACTTTCGGAGATAGCCTCACTCGAAATGTAAACTTCGACATTTTACGTTATTTCATTGTTTATAGGTCAATTTAGCTTTATTATGAAATTTAATGGGGTGTTTTTGGAGGGGTTGGAACGGATTAGCCATTTTACATGTAAAATGTGTTCCAAGATACGAAAAACTCATTATACGAAGGCCGCCTCGGAACGGATTAATTTCGTATCTCGAAGTACCATTGTATATATATATATCATAGTAGCAGTAAGTAACACTAATAGAGATACAATCACAACCAAATCATTTGTAACTAATAATTTGCAAATGTTTCTGCTCCTTTTGTCTCTTTTTTTCTGTTCTTGTTGTTCTTCTGCTTGTCAACTGCAGATGGCGCTTTTAATGGCTCGTGCCTTCCACTCAATACCTGAAGTTTGAGTTGCATTTTCTCCTTATTTATACAACACTATTCATGAACTCATATAATTTTTTGTCTAGTATAGTCCCTGGCATGAGATTTTAATATCCTTTTTGTTTCCCTTCTCATCATCTGATTAAAGAATTTGTTCAACAAAATTTGTGCAACATTTGTTCCTACACATGAACACAGACATACCATTGATCTTGCTCCATCTTTTGTCCTTTCAGTTTGTAACAGTGATATTAAGGAAAGCTGTCTATCTGATAATATGTCTGTCATGATTAATAATATCATATATGCCGCCAAACGATCAGAAGAATTCCTTTCGAAAGTGTTGGAGAAGATTCTTTTCCTTCAACTTTCTACATTTTTAACAGATCATAATATTCATGAGGAATTTCAATCGGGGTTTAGGACTAGCCATAGTCAACTCAAGTCTCCTTTATTTATATATAGCGCTTTTCGTGTCTCTTCACACTGTCTGTTTCTTTCCATTTGCTTCCTGTGTCATTTCCTTTACCTATTGTGTCAATAACTTTCTCGTTAGTCTAGTCACCTGTTCCCAATCTCCTCCTGTATAAATACCCTCATGGTTTCTCTTGTTTTTGTCAGTTGTTAGCCATGTTAAATAGTGTGTGGATGCCTCTGCGGTTCTCCTTCTTCTCCATGTGTCCAGGTTTTTGCACAAGTGTTCTTATTTTGTTTATATATTTAAAGTGATTTAGTTTGTTTCAATAAAGTGAGATTTTTGCTGGACCTGCTCTCCTCCTTGTCTTCATCATCCCGCACGCATGCCTAAAAATAATAGAGATTGTTTCAAAGCAGCTTTACAGAGATAACAGGAAAATATTGACTTGAATAAAAACTAACTTTTCCGCATTTGTCATTGAGAGCATATGTCATAATTTAGATACATTTTTAAGATGGAAGAATGTGGTTTTACAAATGCTAGAAACGTGGTTTTCAAATGAAAGATTGGCATCAAAGAACAAACAGGTTTCTGACTGACGACAAACACTTGACAGAGCCATCATAGTCAGTAGTTTAGGTTATTACGTGCAGAGGTTTTTGGTCCAATAATTATAATCTCTGTTTTTACAGAATTAAGTTGTAGGGGATTTACAGTTAAGACCTGAGGACCAGATATGTTGAATGAAGACCAGGAGTCAGAAGTGCAGTCAATAGAAGAAGTTTTACTGAAGTTTAGTTTGCAGTTTCATCAGCAGAAGCCAGCTTCAGGTCTCACAAGGAGTTCGTAGGCCGCCTCAAATACAATAACATTGTTACAGCAATTATACTCTAACAGAGGGTGCTAACTACGTCAATGATGACGTTTAAATGATTCTGATTGGCTAAGAAAGAAAGAAAGATAAACAAAACTAGTAATTTTCCACACAAGAGCAGACAGTCTGAAGCATATCTTCGTTGATCACATGGTTGACAGGTTATTGACCTTCCACGTGGCAGAAATGCGTTTCTTGGCATCAGATTGTCCAGAACAACAAGTTATTCCGTCTCCTTATGGTGCCAGTTAATCCACCTCATCAATACAGACTATATTAACACACACACACACACACACACACACACATAGATATACAGCTTCTCCAAGGCTGAACTCGGCTCAGGCTCCAACTATCAACAGAAACAGTACCCAAAACATTCTGATAACGTTCTCTATCTGTTGAGAAGTGCTGACAATATTCATCCTTACTCTATGGAAAACTACAGAAAAGCAAATAAAGGTTTTAACTAATAAAAATCCCTAACTTGATTATAAATCACCCGTTACAACTCATTCAAATAAGAAAAAGGAAAAGAACATATGAAAAATAAAACAAAGAAAAGAATATAGGTAAAAATAAGAAAAATAAAATAATATATACACAAGCGGCAATGGATTTCCAAATCGTCCACACAAAGTAGTAGGAAATTACTTGCCATCCAATTTTTTATATCAGCAAAGATATCCATTTGTGCCCAACCAGACTTCTCCCATATCAGCGCCCCCATTTCTGGGTGGACCCTTCATTCCCCGGGCCTCAGGCTCTGCCTCGACAGGGATCCCTCCTTGGGTTAAAAACAGGGTTTCTCTGTCAGTCTCTGGAACTGCGTTAAGTTGAATGACTGGCCTAGCTTTATACTTTTTGCGGCTGACAAGATGGTTTCGTACAGGCGTGCAGACATCGGCACCGAATCGGTGCAGAATCTGTGAAGAAGGTGGTCAACTGGAGAGGAAAAAGAACACTTTTATTTGCATTCAGCCTTAACCCTAGCTCCTTCATGTGAGCAAGGACAACATCTCAAAGCCAGACTGCCAACTGCCATGACTGAGATAAGATAAACTTTGAAAACACAGCGGTGCTGTGTCCATGCATTTTGTGAAGATGCGGGGGGATAAAGCTAGAAAGAATGTGCGACCTAGTGAGCTAGTCGTCTTCCTGGTGACCTGGAGAGAAAGATCTGTGGCCCGGCACAACTCTGCAACCGCGTCCGGACCAATTCCCCCACTCTCATCGAGGTCTCCTATTAGGTCTGCCTGGTAGGCTTGCAGCAATGCAGTAGTATGGAGGCATGCTGCAGCCTGACTTAAGGCAGAGGAAGCTCTGCTTACTAAGGTTGAAGTTATTCTGACAGGCTTGGTGGGAAGCGTCTGGGTGAAGCAGATTGTGCAGCGAGGTAGTTCGCAAGCGGCTCCTCCACTTTCGGCATCGCCCCATAACCGTGCTTTTTGGCCCCTACCAGTGAAGCATAGTGCATAGACTGATCACTATAAACACGGTAGGAGGCTGGTTTCTTCCACGACCTCGATACCTCAGTGTAGAGGGTTCGCTCAGTTCTCTACTGGACAATAAATGAACAGTGTGATTATGATTCAGGCTGCATCACATCATCTCTGTTGAGGATCTGTGCCAATGAAGCCTTCACAGGGGAGGGTCTAGTAGATTAATGGTCACTGCAGACACTTCAGGGCTGTGTTGTGCTCATCTCACTCATGCCGGCTGACCTAATTTATCTGAAGAGAAACTTGTTCTTAAGTGACTTTCCTGGTTAAATAAAGGTTAGCTAACTAATAATAAATATGATCACAGAATCATATCATAATTCAAATAACATTTGGGCGCTTAGGTCCACATGTTAAGAGAGAAACTACTTCAGATCTCTTTCTCATTGTCCTGCAGCAGTGAATCGGTGAAGGACGATGGCATCTGAAAAAAAGCTACTTCTGAACTCACTGAAGGATCTGAAGAAAGATGAACTCAAAGAGTTTCAGTGGCACTTAGAGAATGATTATGAGTGTGTATTAAAGTCTGATGTGGAGAACGCAGATATCCTTGACACAGTGGATCTGATGACGAAGCGTTTTGGACCAGAAGAAGCTGTGAAGATCATGCTCAGCACCCTGAAGGAGATGAACCAGAATAATCTAGCCAAGGAGCTGGAGAACAAACACAAGCAAGGTAACAGGTTAAACTTTAAATGAATTAAATGTGTTACACTTTTTTAAATTTTAGAATTGATAGAAAAATTTCCCATATAGTGCATGTGCTCAGAATAAATGGCTTTCAGCTCACTTTTCTCTCTGATCTCTTTCTCTCTCACACAGCTCAGGCTAAAGGCCGTACGGAGGATCCTGTGCTTGTTGGAGCCAGTTCAAAACCGATGGAGGGTAAATAATGATCACTGTCTGTACAGAGAAACTGAAACAGTTTCTGAAAGATGTGGCCATGTTTTTTCACCTGGTATGACACAGTTGGTCACGCATGATCTCAGTGATTCCTGCAGACACAGCTCTTAGAATAAAAGAAGTGTGTTGTATTTCACACTAAATCCAGCAGGTGACACATGGACCAGCATACTGCAGCTCAACACACAGCAGTTCCTGTAGCAGATCAGATGCTCTTGGCCACTTCATGCTGTAAATGATTAGGCTTGAATTAGCTTTTCAATGGGCCTAGAATTAGAGATTATTATAGCACAGTGGTTCCCAATCTTCTAAGTGTGTCATAGTCCCCAGGCATTAAACATCCTTCTGCAGACCCTTCTCTGCCAGTTGCAGCTTTTCCATGAAGGGACAATATTTGCCCACTTAAATCGATTTACTGGTGCATTTTTTACCTTTATAAAGGGTATTTTTCTACCCCTGTTAAATACATTAAAATCTTAAAATTTAAGACCATTCACAGCACTACCATCTTCCTGTCTTTACACTAGATGCTGCATTTTGCCTGCTAGAGGAACATTCTCAGTTGTAATGTAATTTTAAGGTGGGGTAGGATTAAATGAATAAAACTCAGCATATTGTTCATGTATCCCTTTGTCTCTGTAAGAATCCCAGTTTGAGAACCACTGACATTAAATAGGCCAATTACATATAATTATTGTGATAGTGTCTGATCATTTACTATTCACAAACCCTGATAGCATACATCCATCTCAGAGACGTCTATCTGAGGTGTGTGTTTACATCTGGAAGACATAGTTTTTAGAGCGTTTGCTCATCTGCAATATGTCTTTAGGATGTTTCCTGTCAGATGTTACAAAGACACTTAGAAAATGTCTTTAAGACATTTAAGATTTAGAATGAATATAAAACTGACATATTAAAAGATGTTTATCAGATGTTTGTACACAGTAGATGCTTTCCAGATCTTCAACAGACATCTAGCATATGTAGGTGTTCTATCTATATAATATGAATGAAACATAATTGACTATTCGTCTAGTAATAGTAACACTGATACCTCATTGTTATGTTCATGGGATAATGTGGACATAAATATTACTCAAATGAGCTGCTGAATTGATATTACTCTAGATAAAAATTAACTAATTTACAACGACTTGAGTTATGTAACAGTTGTCTTATTATATAATCAGATAGGGCCCGGAAGATGCCTATCCGAGGACAAGGCTCCAAGTTCAGGATTTGTCCAGAGCTCAGAGTCCTCCCCTTATCCCAGGCTGTGGTAGGAATAAATGAGAGTAAGGAGTCGGGGAGGAAGAAAGATGATGGAGAACTGTCGAAGAACAGAGGTAAGTCAGCTCATGCATCTACTCTGGTTGAGTGGAGTGTCTGATCATGCAATCCTGAACTTTGTCAATAAAACATACCTTTCAAGTGTTTTTAGCTTTAGCTTACTTTCAAGCAACAACAAATCAATACAATATTAGAAGTTGTTGTTTAATACACCCCCTGCTCAGATATTTAGGATTTTACCCCTAGGTAAAAAATTAAAGATAACTTCACTTGAAGTGTACAGAGCAACAAATACTTTATCTTTATTTTATTATAATATTTTTATTAGAAATGTCTTAGGAATTGATGCAGGAATTATTTTCTCTTGACATGATAATCACACTCTTCATGTCTTCTGATTTCCACAGTTACTTTTGCCAACACTGTTCCCAAGACCAGGAACGACTTCCTACAATGTAAGTCATTAAGAAAACAGTGTTTGTGTTAATGTTCTTCCTGGAGAAGGTGAAAGAAAAGATGATAGAACAATTTCCCTTTCTAAGGAACTCGCACTTGAAAGGGAAACTCTTCTATCGTCTTTTCATTCATCTTCAGCACTATGGGAATGCCTCTGCGTGAATGCGTCATGAAGTGCATATCTAGTCGAACCAATCGTGTGAGTGGACGTCAAAGACGGGTGACAACATGAAACAGGAATGTAAATACCAAACAGTCGGCAGCTTCTGTGTCTTCAGTTCTCTTTCTTCTGGTAGTCACTTCTCTGAAAAGGATTAAAGATTTGCTAGCCCTCTTGGTTTCTCCCTCATGCCTCGAATTTGTTGCATGGTGAACGCCTAAACCAGGATACATTCCTAAGGTTCCCACTAATGTGGTCAGACCTGCCGTGCTTCAGGCCTTCTGTCCTGCCCCGTTCAGGGATAAAGCCCAGGAACAAAATAATATGCTTTGCCGTGTTTGGGCACTAGACGTCTACGTGGTGTGAATTGGAACAAAATTGGCACCAGTGTCCAAGCTGAGAATGAGCAAGTGGAGGCTTTTTCACTTGCTCATGAGTCAGCCAGTGTCCACACCTGTGGCAGTCTGTCCCCACTCTAACGCCCTTATGTCAGGAGTTTCTCTACAAGATGTTTGTGATGCGGCAGGCTAGTTCTCCCCGCATATTTTCTTCAGATTCAACAAACTACATCTAGACTCCACTCCTGGGGCCCAGGTGTTGTTGTCTGAGGGCGGTCACATCTGACCTGCACTGGTAACTATGGCAGCGTGGACATGGAGTGTACCTACAGGACTTGACCCAGCAAGAGTACCCTTGCAAGTGAATATCTTGCTTATGTATGTAACCTTAGTTCCCTGAAGAGGGAAACGAGACACTACGTCTCTTTGCCATACCTCCTGCGTGCCTGCTAGTAGAGTCTACTTCAGACACTTTAGTTGCCAACTGTTTGGCATGGCATGCATTTATAGATTCCAGGTTCATGAAGTCACCTGCCTCTGACATCCTTTCACACAATTGGTTCAATTACATACGTAGTTCATGATGTAATCACGCAGATGCATTCCCATAGCTCTTGATGCATAGTCTCGTTCCCTCTTCAGGGGAACTAAGGTTACATACTTACCCGAGACGTTTTTTTATGGTTGATCATGAAAATATTGATCATGAAAATATTGATCATGTATTAAACTGCACAGAGACACACGTGATATATTTAACACGAAGAGCTCAGCGTCACTAAAACATCAGAGAGACTCATAATTCCTAATTCTGATCTGTTTTCTCTCCATCAGATTCCCATCAGTTCACTCTGGATCTGAACACAATGAATAAACACCTCCGTCTGTATGAGAAGAACAGAGTGATTAATGACACTGGCACAGTGTATAAACGCCTCCGTCTGTCTGAGAGTAACAAAGTGATTGTATTCACTAAAAAAGAGCAACCATATCCTGATCATCCAGACAGATTTGATCATTGGGAGCAGGTGTTGTGTAGAGAGAGTGTGAGTGAACGCTGTTACTGGGAGATTGAGTGGAGAGGACGTGTGTATATCTCAGTGTCTTATAAGAGCATTAGCAAGAAGGGATCGGGTCATGAGTGTGTGTTTGGGCGTAATGATCAGTCCTGGAGTTTGTTCTGCTCTTCCTTCAGTTGTTCATTCAGACACAATAACATAGAGACTGAACTCCCAGTAAAGCCCATCAGTGGTAGAATAGGAGTGTATGTGGATCCCAGTACAGGAACTCTGTCCTTCTACAGCATCTCTGACACAATGAGTCTCATCCACACAGTCCAGACCACATTCACTCACTCACTCTATCCTGGGTTTACTGTTTATAAAGGATCAGTGAAACTGTGTTGATGTATCACTATTTGATTATGGAGTGTCTAATTTTCTCTTCATTACAGGAAAACTACGGTTAGTAGTATAACATGGAATAACATCAGAATTATGAATGTTTGTTTTAAATATTTTAGACAAACATCCTTCTCATTATAAACCAACGTGCAAGTAGCAAGAAATGGTAAAAACACCTTTAGTGGAAAAAAAAGAAAAATTGCACAAAATTAACTTTCACATGAAAGGGAAAGCATGTAAATTAATAAATAAAATGAAATAAAAATTATCAGGATTATATATTGTTTAATTGTGTTTTTGTTAATATGTCTATGTTCCTTGAGTTTGACCTTAATTACTCCCTGTAAGTTTACTTAGTTTTTTTACTACTTTTTTTTATTGAGAAATAAAAAGTGATGACAGCATATTACTGTCACGTCTGCAGTTTGATGTGCTTTCTTTCCTCTTCATGTCCTGTGTTCGTTGTCTGTGTGACTGTCGCCACACACGTGGCTGTGTTGATATGCGTCTGCTGTCAGTGTGCCGTGGTTGTCCCCACCCCCTTATTGTTCTCTTTGCGCTTCCGTACCTGTCAAGTCAAGTCAAGTCACCTTTATTTATATAGCGCTTTTTACAATGTAGATTGTTTCAAAGCAGCTTTACAGGAAAAGCATTATAAACAAAGTTTGTTTGGCTGAACAGAAGCCCCAAAAAAGCAGATGAATTAATACAATTGATGAATTTTAAGTGTTAAGTTTCCCCAACTGAGCAAGCCATAGGCGACAGCGGCAAGGATCCAAAACTCCGGCAGGTGACGTAACGAATGAAGAATAGAATGGAGAAAAAACCTTGGGAGAAACCAGGCTCAGTTGGGGGACCAGTTCTCCTCTGGCCAACAGCCAAACAGTGCATGATTATTATATTGACAATAATTCAAGTCCAATTTGGTCCGGTTAGAGATGGGTTCATGATCGTCACAGGGGAGGGTCTAATAGAGTCACGGTCTCCACAGACACTTCAGGGCAGTGCTGTGCTCGTGTCCAGGTCCTTCATCTGATCTGGATACGGCCCGGATCCGGCTGACCATGGTAACCTCGGAATAAACAGAGACCAATATCAGCGTAGATGCCATTCTTCTTCTGATGTATCGAGTACATCAGGTGTTATGGGAATGTTCACGGTTTTTGGCTTATCTAAATTATGCAGCCTAACAATCATTTTACATGATTTGGATTAAAAATGTATGTATAATGTGTTATGTGTATGCCAGGTTGAAGAGATGTGTTTTTAGTCTACATTTAAACTGACAGAGTGTGTCTGCTTCCCGAACTGTAATAGGAAGACTGTTCCAGAGTTTAGGAGCTAAATAGGAAAAAGATCGACCGCCAGCAGTTGACTGATATTCTAGGTATTTTAAGCTGGTCAGTATTTTGGGATCGCAATAGACGTGAAGGACTATAATGTGTTAAGAGATCGCTCAAGTACTGTGGAGCTAAACCATTTAATGCTTTGTAAGTCATTAGCAAGATTTTAAAATGTATTCAGTGATTAATAGGAAGCCAGTGCAGGTTTGACAGAACTGGGCTAATATGCTCATACTTCCTGGTTCTAGTAAGAACTCGAGCTGCTGCATTTCGGACCAGTTGGAATTTGTTTATTAGGCTTGCAGGGCAACCACCTAGTAGAGCATTACAATAATCTAGCCTTGAACTCATGAACTAACTTTTCCGCATTTGTCTTAGAGAGCATATGTCACAATTTAGATATATTTTTAAGATGGAAGAACGCCGTTTTACAGATGCTAGAAACATGGCTTTCAAATGAAAGATTGGTATCAAAGAGCACACCCAGGTTTCTAACGGACGACGAGGACTTGACAGAGCAGTCATCGAGTGTTAGGCAGTAGTCTAGATTATTATGTGCTGAACTTTTTGGTCTAATAATTAGAATCTCTGTTTTTTCAGAATTTAGCAGTAGAAAGTTATTAGTCATCCAATTTTTAATATCAGTTATGCATTCTGTTAATTTAGTGAATTTGTTCGTTTCATCAGGATGAGAAGAAATATAGGGTCAGGTTTGCGAGAGCGAGGACTCAGAGATGCAGGTAGGACAGGGTTTTATTCAAAAAATAAATCAAAACTCAAACATAAACCTCCCCGAGTGGGGGGAAAACATAACATGACTTGACTGACTAGAAGTATAACAAGACTCGACTGACTAGAAGCACGACATGACATAACTTGACTCAACTCCACTGACTGACAGGGAGTGACGAAAAAATAAAGACAACGAACCGACACAGGACGGCAAACACAAGGAGACTAAATACACAGGAGGAAGGCAAAATAATGGATTAACACAGCTGGAATAAAATCAAACTAATGACGATGAAACAAGACGGGCGGGGTAACAGACAAGACATGAACATGAAGCCAATTAAACAGACGACGCGCAGCTGTTGACAAACCAAAACTGCGCGTGACAAAACACAAGCACGCGGCCGATGGAATGCGAACCGCGTGCCAAACATAAACACACGGACAAGAGGAGGCGCGGCTCGCGCAAGGCTTGAAACCGCGCCCACTCACATAACGTAGAGCTCGCAAGAACGAGTTCTCACGAGCTCACGACAAGGACGAAGACACACGAGTTATGAATGCCCGAATCCCGATCCAAAACCGAAACTGAACCAGACCCAAGTATCGGGACCGGACATCATAACTCGTACGAAAGACGTCACAGACAAGCGCGCGCGCGGCTCGAATCCTCGACGCCGTGCGCACACACCAAACACGAGACCTAACGGTAGTGTCAGAGCTCTGCCACAAAACCAAGAAATGACTACTAGACCGAATGTGGCAGAACCCTGACACTACCCCCCCTCTAACGGGACGCCACCTGGCGTCCCTACGAGGAACACCAGAAACAAGACAGACACATGATAACAGAAAGCACGAACATGACAAGGGGGAAAAATAAAATAAAGAACACCAAGACAAGGGGAGGGAGGGAAGACAAGACAGGCTAAGACAAGCAGGCAAAATAAACAGTACTCAAATCAACATCATGAAAACTAATAACTCAGAAAAAAACGGCCTCAAAACATCATGAAAATAAAAACTCAAAAACAGTCCAAGCACCATGAAAAGAACGCAAAATGGTCCTCAGTTCATCATGAAAAAAAATAATAATAATACTCAAAAAACAGTCAAAAGGTCACGAAAAGATTCACTCAAACAGTCCTCAAGCATGATGAAAATGACTCAACAGTCCCCTGAAGGATACTATTCGGAAATCCATTGCCGCTTGTATATATATATTCTTTCATTTTTCTTATTTGTACCTATATTATTTTCTTTGTCTTAATTTTCATGTTTCTTTGTCTTATTTTTCATATGTTCTTCTCCCTTTCTTATTTGAATGATTTGTAAAGAGTGATTTATAATCAAGTTAGGGATTTTTATTAATTAAAACCTTTCTTTACTCTTCTGTGTTTTTCCATCGAGTAAGGATGAATATTGTCAGCACTTCTCAACAGATAGAGAATGTTATCAGAATGTTTTGGTTTATAGTTGGAGCCTGAGCCGAGTTCAGCCTTGGAGAAGCTGTATGTGTGTGTGTTAATATGGTCAGTATTGGTGAGGTGATTAACTGGCACCAGAAAACTTGTTGTTCTCGACAAGCCACGTCACGAACCCGTCAACCACGTGATCAACGAAGATATGCTTCAGACTGTCTGCTCTTGTGTGGAAAATTACTAGTTTTGTTTTTCTTTCTTTCTTTCTTAACCAATCAGAATCATTTAAACGTCATCATTGACGTAGTTAGCACCCTCTGTTAGAGTATAATTGCTGTAACAATGTTATGTATTTGGGGCGGCCTACGAACTCCTTGTGAGACTTGAAGCTGGCTTCTGCTGATGAAACTGCAAACTAAACTTCACTAAAATTTCTTCTATTGACTGCACTTCTGACTCCTGGTCTTCATTCAACATATCTGGTCCTCGGGTCTTAACTGTAAATTCCCCTACACCCCAATCTCATGAAGGCATTAACTCAAACAGTTCTCAAAACCAACATGAAAAATACTCAAGTCATGAAAATGTTAATTCAAGTCCCCAATATCAAGAAGAATAAACGGAAAATAGTCCTTAGTTCATCAAGACAAAGAATAACTCAAAACAGTCCTCACTTCATCATGAAAAATAACTGAAAATAGTCCTCAAACCTGAAAAAATGCCTCAGAACACAGTCCATGAAGAAAAAACAGTCCAGGGAGGGGGAACTGGAGGGATGAGCCAGGGCGGCTCAGACAGTACAGGGTTCCCAGCAGAGGGCCAGGGTGGAGCTGGGGGAACGAGCCATGCGGGCTCAAGCAAGGTAGGTGGATCAGGCGGTTCTGGAGGGGTGAGCCAAGCCGGCTCTGGCAGGTCTAGAGTCCCGGCAGACAGCCAGGGCAGTTCCAGAGGAAGTGGCAGCTTAGTCAGGTCAGGCAGGACCGGCTGAGGTCCTGAGAGGTCAGGCAGCGCCAACATGGCGAGGCGCTTGGGTGGTTCAGATCGGGCTGGTAGCTTTGGCAGGTCAGACGGCAAGACTGGAGGGTTTGGCAGGTCTGACAGGGCAGACGGCAAGACTGGAGGGTCTGGCAGGTCAGACAGGGCAGACGGCAAGACTGGGCGGTCTGGCAGGACGACCGGCGGCTCTGGGCGGTCTGGCAGGACGACCGGCGGCTCTGGGCGGTCTGGCAGGACGACCGGCGGCTCTGGGCGGTCTGGCACAGTGGCAGGCTGCTCGGGGCCGGCAGCCCTGTGCATCATCCAAGCACGTAGGGCTGCCAAAACGAAAAAACAGTCTACAGCCCACTTGGCCACAGTAGGGCTGATACGGCATGCTGCGGTCTCCTGGCCGACAGCAAGCTCTGGGGTAGCCGGCGGGTCAGGCAGCCGGGGCTCCTCGGGGGCTACCACAGGGACAGAGGCAGACTGATCAGGTGCAGCAGCCCTGTGCGACCTCCAGGCACGCAGGGCTGCCAGAACGAAAAAGCAATCAATAGCCCTCTTGGCCATGGCAGGGCTGATTGTGGCTGCTGCGGCCACTTCTGGCGTCTCAGGGGGCGCAGCAACCTCTTGGGTCACCTCTTGGGATGCTGCCTCAGCAGTAGATGAGGTGGTCCCACTCTTCCTCCTCCTCTTCCGTTTACGAATCTTTGGAGGACTGGGGCTCCCACTGGCTGCAGGTGGAGAGGTGCAAACGCCAGTGGGATGGGAATTCGTGCGGCGACGGGGTTCCAACCTCCGGCGCTGATGTAGTCTGTAGACAAATTCCCAGAATGGCAAATGCCCCAGCCTTCCCATCTCCAGCATGTCAAGGGGCATTGTGAGGCAGCTGTTAAATACCTCCTTGAGGTCCGCATCATCTTTGTAATCCAGGCCATGCACCACAGCAAGGAAATCATGGGCAAAGTCTCTGACATCTCGCTCCCCCTGGTGAAGGGAGAGCTGCTGGACAACCTGGATCATTAAATCCTTGACAGGAGATGGGAAGAGGAAGGTGCCTGTCCTCTGCTGAGTCCTCATTGTGGTCGGTTCGTACTGTCAGGTTTGCGAGAGCGAGGACTCAGAGATGCAGGTAGGACAGGGTTTTATTCAAAAAATAAATCAAAACTCAAACATAAACCTCCCCGAGTGGGGGGAAAACATAACATGACTTGACTGACTAGAAGTATAACAAGACTCGACTGACTAGAAGCACGACATGACATAACTTGACTCAACTCCACTGACTGACAGGGAGTGACGAAAAAATAAAGACAACGAACCGACACAGGACGGCAAACACAAGGAGACTAAATACACAGGAGGAAGGCAAAATAATGGATTAACACAGCTGGAATAAAATCAAACTAATGACGATGAAACAAGACGGGCGGGGTAACAGACAAGACATGAACATGAAGCCAATTAAACAGACGACGCGCAGCTTTTGACAAACCAAAACTGCGCGTGACAAAACACAAGCACGCGGCCGATGGAATGCGAACCGCGTGCCAAACATAAACACACGGACAAGAGGAGGCGCGGCTCGCGCAAGGCTTGAAACCGCGCCCACTCACATAACGTAGAGCTCGCAAGAACGAGTTCTCACGAGCTCACGACAAGGACGAAGACACACGAGTTATGAATGCCCGAATCCCGATCCAAAACCGAAACTGAACCAGACCCAAGTATCGGGACCGGACATCATAACTCGTACGAAAGACGTCACAGACAAGCGCGCGCGCGGCTCGAATCCTCGACGCCGTGCGCACACACCAAACACGAGACCTAACGGTAGTGTCAGAGCTCTGCCACAAAACCAAGAAATGACTACTAGACCGAATGTGGCAGAACCCTGACATATAGAGCTGAGTATCATCAGCGTAACAGTGAAAGCTAATGCCATGCTTCCTAATAACTGCACCCAAAGGAAGCATGTACAGGGTGAAAAGCAATGGTCCTAGTACTGAACCTTGAGGAACTCCATACTGAACCCGTGACCGATATGACATCTCCTCATTTACTGATACAAACTGATAATGGTCAGATAAGTATGACTTGAACCAGGCTAATGCAACTCCACTAATGCCAACATAATTTTTAAGTCTATTCAGAAGGATTTTGTGGTCAATTGTATCAAATGCAGCACTAAGGTCCAGTAACACTAACAGAGAGATACAACCACGATCGGATGATAAGAGCAAATCATTTGTAATTCTAATAAGAGCAGTCTCGGTACTATGATATGGTCTAAGTCCTGACTGGAAATCCTCGTAGATGCTGTTTCTTTCTAGAAAGGAACATAGTTGTAAAGATATTGCCTTTTCTAGAATCTTTGACAAGAAAGGTAGATTCGATATCGGCCTGTAATTAACTAATTCTGTAGGATCAAGTTGTGGTTTTTTAATAAGCGGTTTAATTACAGCAAGCTTAAAGGTTTTTGGTACGTATCCTAATGACAAAGAAGAATTAATAATATTAAGAAGAGGATCTATGATCTCTGGAAGCATCTCTTTCAGTAGCTTAGTTGGTATTGGGTCTAGCATACATGTTGTTGATTTTGATGACTTAACGAGTTTAGACAATTCTTCCTCCCCAATAGCAATGAAGGAGTGGAATTTTTCTTCAGGGACACTAAAATTTACTGTATTTTGGAATATTGTAGTAGACGGTTGCATGGTTATAATTTTCTCTCTAATATTATGAATTTTGCAAGTAAAGAAGTCCATGAAGTCATTAGTGCTGTGCTGATTTAAAGCATCTGGGGTTGAGGCTTTATTTCTTGTTAATTTAGTCACTGTATCAAATAAATACCTAGGGTTGTATTTGTTTTCTTCTAATAGGGTAGAAAAGTAAGTAGATCTAGCTGATCTTAAGGCCTTTCTGAATGCAATAGAGCTGTCTTTCCATGAAATGCGAAAAACCTCTAGCTTACTTTTTTTTGCTTTATTTTTCTGGCTGCTCTCTTGAGGGCCCGGGTGTGCTCGTTGTACCACGGTGTTGGACTATTTTCTTTAATCTTCTTTAATCGTAACGGAGCAACAGTGTCTAAAGTGCTGGAAAAAAGAGAGTTAATAGTTTCTGTTGCAACATCAAGTTCTTCTAGGCTATCTGGGATGTTAAGTAGATGAAACTGATCAGGAAGATTATTTATAAAACTATCTTTTGTGTTAGGAGTGATAGTTCTACTATATTTATAACAGGGAGTTGGTTTTTCGACTTTGGCTAAAGGTAATCTACACGCAACTAAGTAATGATCTGAGATGTCATCGCTCTGCTGCAGAATTTGAACAGTATCAACATTGATCCCATATGACAATATTAGATCTAAAGTATGATTACGAGAATGAGTGGGTCCTGATACATGTTGTGTAACTCCAATAGAGTTTAAAATGTCTCTAAATGCCAATCCCAATGCGTCTTTTTCATTATCTACATGGATATTAAAATCACCGACAATTATGACTTTATCTGCAGACATTACTAATTCTGAGAGAAAATCAGCAAATTCTTTGATAAAGTCTGTATGGTGCCCTGGTAGCCTGTATAGAATAGCCAGCACAAAAGTCATAAGTAAACGGATTATTACTTGCACTAGATAATTTTACATTAAGGACCATCACTTCAAAAGAATTAAATTTCAAATTAGACCTTTGAGCAGTACTGATGGTGTTACTATAAATTACAGCAACACCTCCTCCTTTACCTTTCAGACGAGGCTCATGTTTATAACAGTAATCTTCAGTGGTTTTAGCCAGGTTTCTGTCAAACACAGGACATCTAGTTTATGATCTGTAATCATATAATTTACAATAAGTGCTTTTGAGGAAAGGGATCGTATATTCAGTAACCCAAGCTTTATCATTTGTTCATTTATGTTATATCCGTTCTTAGTTGTTTGTAAATCAATTAAATTTTTAACCTTAAACGGTTTTGAGAATTTTTTGTATTTGCTAATTCGGGGAAGAGACACAGTCTCTAAAGGATGATATCTAGGTGAAAGAGTCTCTATGTGTTGTAATTTATCTGACCTCTGTGACGTAAGACAGCAAGCAGACGGTCGGTTTAGCCAGTTTGTCTGCTTCCTGACCTGGGCTCCAGTTAGTCAAGGTTTAGCTCTAAGACTATGTGCCAAATCACTAGAGAGAAGAGCGGCACCATCCCAGGTGGGATGAATACCATCTCTTTTCAACAGGTCAGGTCTGCCCCAAAAACTTTTCCAATTGTCTATGTTATTCTGCGGGCACCACTTAGACATCCAGCCATTGAGTGAGGATAATCTGCTAAGCATCTCATCACTCCTGCGCATAGGAAGAGGGCCAGAGCAAATTACAGTGCCTGACATCGTACTTGCGAGTTCACACACCTCTTTAATATTAGTTTTAGTGATCTCCGACTGGCGAAGTCGGACATCATTAGCGCCGGCGTGAATAACAATCAAGCAATGAATACACTAGCAACCACACAGAGTACCCTAGCTACGACACAGCAAAACCCTAAAAAAAACATAAAAGTTCATCAAGCAGGCTGTTTTTGTGCCTCTTTAAATGCAAAGAAGCTTCTCCTTAATTTTCAGACAGTTAAACTATGTGGAGAATCAAAAGGCCCACACATAAAGTATCTGAAATCACATGTAAAAAGAGATAAACACTGTAAAGACAGATAAACAGAGACAGACAGACAGCACTGAAATATATAGTTAAGAAACAGACATGTAAACTGATGTCTGCAGAAGTTTATTAACAGCATGGTGGACGTATGCAGTGCCGGCCCGAAGGGTTGTGGGGCCCTAGGCGAGATAAAAAAATTGAGCCCACTGGTGTAAAAACAGCGAGAAGAGAGCACAAAAAATACAATTTCAATGTTTAAGTGTATACATTGTTATAAAACTTTAATTAAGTTTGATTTAAATAAGTTTTCAAGTGTGATTCGGACATGGCTGAGAGGTTAAGGCGATGAACTATGGATCCACTGGGGTTTCTCTGCGCAGCTTCGAATACTGCCGACGACAACAATTTTGCATTTTAATGGGGTGTTTTTGGAGGGCTTGGAACGGATTAGACATTTTACATGTAAAATGTGTTCCAAGAAACGAAAAACTCATTATACGAAGTCCGCCTCGGAACGGATTAATTTCGTATCTCGAGGTAACACTGTACCTCGATCAAAATAGCAACCAGACTTATGACGTTATATAAGACTTATTTAAGACACTTTCTTGAGTATATATCGAAAGGAATTTACAGAGATATGTGGCTAAGTGGAAAATGTGGAATCTCTACTAGGAATACGTTACGACATTCTAGTTCATCCAATAGCCTATTGCGGGAGGTGTTATGCTAAATAGAGTGTGGTGCTGCTGTGTATGTTTCTAATCTTTTTTCCGCTTTTATTTAGACAGTTTTTTTATTTTTATTATTATCGTTTTCAGCTATTTGTCATGTATGAATTATTCAGAGATATTCTTTTAATAAAATATGTTTTATATTTTGCTCACCGTCATTGTGAATTGTATGGTGTTTGATCGGGTCTGTGCACTTCTGAATCGTTGTAATTGACATATGACAACTCCTACTATGAGTGGACGTTTGAAAAAAATAAAACTTCTACAAATGTGTGACATCATGTGCGGGTCGCGGGGCCCTCAAATCAAAGCGGGGCCCCAGGCGACCGCCTGTATCGCCTGTTGGACGGGCCGGCTCTGGACGTATGCAATCTAACCAATCATGTTGAAGGCAAGTCGGGTCAACATCAAGAACCAGGGGCCTCATGTATCAACACTGCTTACGCACAAAAATATTGCGTTCGCCAGCTTTCACGCTCACGGTCGGATGTACTAACAGTGAAACTAACGTGACAATGTGTGTTTCTCCACGCCAAGTTCATGTCTGGCGTAAGTACAATTCTTGTTTTGAATTGTTTTGTCCGTTGGCGACTCGTACAGGCAATGAAGTGAAGCTGCAAACATTACACAACGAATTGTTCTACAAGTCTGTGGGAAGCATTGCTATTAATTTGCAATTTATAAAATAATTGATATATATTGTCACACAAGCCTTATGGGAATATTCTATAAATTATGCAATTAAGTAAGAACATATAAAAGCATGTGCAGATTGACACAACCCTTAGTCTATGGCAATGACAGCTTTGGCAATATTAGAGGACATTGCTAACGGCAGAATCCGAAGAGAACGAGTTTTTAGGGACCACAATGATTTTCTGGCCCAGGATTACTGCTTTATCAGCCATGTCAGATTTCCAAGGGCTATCCTCCGAATCTAGTTGGGTCCGAATCTAGAGAGTGAGACAGCGAGGAAACACGCAATACCCGTTCCGTTACAGGTGCTGACAATGCTTGGTTTCCTGGCAACTGGTTCTTTCCAAAGGGAACTGGCAGACCGCTCAGAAATAAGCGAGTCGTCTTTGAGCCGCGCAATGCCAGCTGTTCCCATATGATGCAGTTGACCAGCCAAACATTAAAATGCAATTTGGAGCGATAGCCGGTTTCCCTAATGTAAACAGAGCGATCGACTGCACACACATATAAGGCACCATCTGAAGATGAATTTGCATATGTGAATCGGAAACATTTCTATTCAATAAATGTGCAGATTATATATGATGCGCAAATGCGCCTAACAAATTATTGTGTCAAGGTGGCCTGGGTCAACCCATGATTCATACATCCTTACAAACCACATGGTTGGGTGGCAGCTGGTAGCTGGCAGGGTGCGCGATGGGTGGCTTCTTGGTGAGTGATGCATTTAAAGTTATGGTTCTATCTAATAGTACTTTTTATTTTTATTTATTTGCATTTAATTGTACAACAATCCTTCAGGAGACCGCGGTTATCCACTAAAGACAATTATCAGACCATTTCTTTTTAAGATCATTTACAGTGCGACTTTCAGCCAAACTCCCCCACTCATATTTTTTTCCTTTTGTTATTAATTTCGGAGGACAAAGTTCCAAATAAAAAAAAATTCTTCTAATTTCTACCTCTGATAGCAGCACCTCCAATTCACTTTCTGTAAAGTTTCTGTCAGGGTTTGGGGAAGGAGTGAGGACTCAATCGTAAGGGGAAGAGAGAGTTTATTGTAAACCAGAACAATAACACAAACAAAACTACCCCGTGGGGGAAAAAACTGACTAAGACTGAACTTGACTGGAACTAGACTAGAACTTGACAAGACTCAACACAGAATACAAAGGACAACGAAGCAGCACAGGACAGCAGACATGAGGGGACTAAATAGACAGGAGGAAATGCAATTGAGGAGAAACACAGCTGGAATAAAATCAAACTAATGACAATGAAACAAGACGGGCGGGGTAACAAACAAGACGTGAACATGAAGCCAATTAAACAAAGACGACGCACAGCTGGTGACAACCAAACTGCGCGTGACAAAAAACAACAATAAAGCACGCGGCCGATGGAATGCGAACCGCGTGCCAAACATAAACACACGGACGAGAGCAGGCGCGGCTCGCGCAAGGCTTGAAACCGCGCCCACTCACATGACAGAGCTCGCAAGAACGAGTGTAAACACCTGTTCTCATGAGCTCACGACAAGGACGAACACACGAGTTATGAATGCCCGAATCCCGATCCACAACCGAAACTGAAACTAGACAAGACCAGTCTCGGGATCAGACATCATAACCCGCACATAAGACATTACACAGACAAGCACACACATCAAACACGAGACATTACGGTAGGGTCAGAGCTCTGCCACAAAACCAAGAAATGACTAGACCGAATTTGGCAGAATCCTGACAGTTTCGTTTTTGTGCCGCTTGCTTTAGCCATTTTCTTACTGCTTTCTTTTGCCCAAGTGGACTCATTACCATATTTAAATCAATTTAATTCAGGGAGTTTTGTGGGTGAAGTTTTGTGCTCGTCCATGTACGCTCAATTTTACGTTAATCGGGATGTACAAAGAGAATATGCGTGGGATCCTTCGTACGCAGAGATTCATACATCTGGATTTTTTTGTGCGTTCACACATTCACAGCTTTGTCCGTATGTAATGTTTTAGTATGAATTCAACGCAAGTCTTAGTACATGAGGCCCCAGGAATCTATAAATGCATGCCACGCCAAATAGTCAGCAGCTTCTGTGTCTTCTGGATTTGTTGGAGGAGTTTGATATGGGTTCTAGCATACAATATCTCTGCCTACACCCGGCAGATCTAGAGCCTTTTCTCATGCTGAAGTACGCTCTATGATTTTTTCCGCCCAAGGAGAGGCACTGGGTCTGCAGTTATCTAGTTCTGAGGAACTAGACGTTGTCAGTATTGAGTCCAGAGATGAGGGCTCACCACCTCGCTCTCCAGCTAATGAGGAACTGGTTGACCAGTCACCAGATTAAACATTGGATGGCCAGCACGTTGTTAATGTTGTTAGTTTACTCAGTATTTACAAAACTTAAATGCCAATAAAATCAATTAAATTACAAGATACAGTAAACCACAATATATGAAATAATATACATGGTTATATGCGTTAAACTTTATACACAAAATAAAAATAAAGTTGTTTCCTCATCACATTCATATTATTTAATGGATTAGGTGGGGAAAAATCTAATTACAGATTTTACAAAAAATAACCTGGAAAGACATTGACCTCACTTGCGCATATAGACCTCATCTTTTTTATACCTATTGAACTCTGAACATCAACACAATCAAAATATCCAGTATTAGTGGGAGCAGTGTTGTTGATCTCCTTTTTTTGCAAGGGCATCAAAGTCTGGAGTTAGTTTTGTTGAGGCAATTCTAAGGATAGGTGTTGGTTAGTTAACGTGGATCTGTGACGGGCTTTGTTGATGTTCATAATGCTGAATGTCTGTTCACAAACATAGGTTGATCCAAACAACGTCAGCATCTTCTGTGCCAACATCCAGAGGTTCGGAAACGTGGCTTTGTTAAGTGAAGCATAAAAGTCATTCAGTTTAAGAGAGTTGAACTTCTCCTTTAAGACGGAGTCAGACTGAAGATCGATCAGTTCCAACTGCAGATCCTGTGGTGCTGTTTCCGGGTCTTGTGACAGGGGGCAGGACACAAGCTGAAGTGACTTTTCCATTTTTTCAAAATCAGAGAACCGACGGTTCTCCGTGCAGGTCGTCCAGTCATTTGCTGTATTTCTTCGTGTTTCGGATCGCCTCTGACTGCATGGCTAGTGTGGGGAAATGAACGAACGATTTGCTTTAAATTTGTCTGGAAAAAAGACTCAGCTTGGACTTGAAGGCTGTAACATTTTTGTACATGTCGTGCACAAACTGATCTTAGCCCTGTAGCTTCATGTTCAGCTCATTCATGTCCACAGCAAACGTAAAGTCACAAAGCCAGTTCTTGTCGCTTAGCTCTGGAAATTAGTTGGATCTCCCCATTAACTCCAAAAATGCACCAATCTCCTCCGTGAGCTCCCACACTCGTTGAAACACTTTGCCCAAACTTAACCAGCGAACACGAGAATGGTAAAGTAAATCCTGGTGATCTGCATCAGTTTCTTCCAGAAATGCAATAAACTGACGATGCTGAAGCCCTCTTGCTCGTATAAAGTTAACAAGCCTTACGACTGGATTCACGACATGATTTACCTGCAATATAGACTTACACAGAGCTTCCTGATGAATGATGCAGTGAAGAAAAATAACATCCTGATCAGGGTTTTCCTCTTTTACTTTTTCCTGGACTCTTTTTAGTAGGCCAACGGTTTTTCCAGTTAAATTTGGCGATCCATCCGTGGTGACATTGGCAAGTTTACTCCAATCTAGCTTCATTCTCTCGATAACAGCAGACACCTGGTTATACAAGTCCTCTCCCCGCGTTTTTCCTTTCATGGACTCCATGGTCAAAAACTCCTCCGTAATCTCAAAACTGTCGT
Source organism: Rhodeus uyekii (assembly GCA_037043235.1). NCBI lineage: Eukaryota > Metazoa > Chordata > Actinopteri > Cypriniformes > Acheilognathidae > Rhodeus > Rhodeus uyekii. The sequence goes on along the minus strand of JAWRVZ010000177.1, from coordinate 446,581 downwards.
TAATCCCTCGGATAAAAATTAGGAGTGGAGTAGTGTCTTTTATGTCGTTACTTTCATTCAGTGCCAGTGAATAAAACTTAAAGTACTCCACCTTTTTGTTTAATTTGCTGGCTATATCTTCGTCAATCAGTTCCACACGGCGAGTCACAGTTCTGCGTGATAAACTGATTTTTTCAAACTTGTCTTTGCTCTCCGGACACAAGAGACTTGCTGTCTCAACCATGCATTCTTTTAAAAATTCACCTTCAGAGAAAGGCTTACTAGCCTTTGCTAATTTGAATGCTAGCAAAAAACTTGCCTTGGTACTTGACGCAGATGAACTTATGAACTCAAAATCATGATTAACTAAAATAGCTCACTCAGGTCTTCCTTTGTTGTGATTGGCCATGCAAGGATTTCTGCATGGCAACAAGAAAACAAATGCTCTGATTGGTGGACATTTACAAACTGTGGTCCTTTAAGCCTTGTCTGTTGCTGCTGAAGTTCAAATCAAGATGGGAATAAATGTTGTTGTGTTTTTTGATTAGTGGGTTAATCCTTTGGCTATCTTTCCAATCAATAAGTACAACTTCTACTATTAGTATTTTTCAGGTTTAATTAAATAATGTTTAAAAAAATGGTTCAAAATAGTTAACAGAATTAAAACACAAACACAAATACATTTTAGAGCATCCCGTACCATTAATGCTGAATATATTCTAACACGTCTAAGAAAAAACACCAACCCGCATCCGAACCCAACCAGCCCCCGCTCCCGGTCGGTCTGCACCAGCGCCCGCTCCCCGTCGGTCTGCACCAGCGCCCGCTCCCCGTCGGTCTGCACCAGCGCCCGCTCCTCGTCGGTCTGCACCAGCGCCCGCTTCTCATCGGCCTGCACCAGCGCCCGCTCCTCGTCGGTCTGCACCAGCGCCCGCTCCTCGTCGATCTGCACCAGCGCCCGCTCCTCGTCGGCCTGCACCAGCGCCCGCTCCCCGTCGGCCTGCACCAGCGCCCGCTTCTCGTCGGCCTGCACCAGCGCCCTCTCCTCGTCGGCCTGCACCAGCGCCCGCTCCTCGTCGGTCTGCACCAGCGCCCGCTTCTCGTCGGTCTGCACCAGCGCCCGCTTCTCGTCGGTCTGCACCAGCGCCCGCTTCTCGTCGGTCTGCACCAACGCCCGCTCCTCGTCGGTCTGCACCAGCGCCCGCTCCTCGTTGGCCTGCATCAGTGCCCGCTCCTCGTCGGTCTGCACCAACGCCTGCTCCTCGTCGGTCTGCACCAATGCCTGCTCCTCGTCGGTCTGCACCAACGCCCGCTCCTCGTCGGTCTGCACCAGCGCCCGCTTCTCGTCGGTCTGCACCAGCGACCGCTTCTCGTCGGTCTGCACCAACGCCCGCTTCTCGTCGGTCTGCACCAGCGCCCGCTCCTCGTCGGTCTGCACCAGCGCCCGCTTCTCGTCGGTCTGCACCAGCGCCCGCTTCTCGTCGGTCTGCACCAGCGCCCGCTTCTCGTCGGTCTGCACCAGCGCCCGCTTCTCGTCGGTCTGCACCAACGCCCGCTCCTCGTCGGTCTGCACCAGCGCCCGCTCCTCGTTGGCCTGCATCAGTGCCCGCTCCTCGTCGGTCTGCACCAACGCCTGCTCCTCGTCGGTCTGCACCAACGCCTGCTCCTTGTAGGTCTGCACCAGCGCCCGCTTCTCGTCGGTCTGCACCAGCGCCCGCTTCTCGTCGGTCTGCACCAACGCCCGCTCCTCGTCGGTCTGCACCAGCGCCCGCTCCTCGTCGGTCTGCACCAACGCCTGCTCCTTGTAGGTCTGCACCAGCGCCCGCTTCTCGTCGGTCTGCACCAGCGCCCGCTTCTCGTCGGTCTGCACCAACGCCCGCTCCTCGTCGGTCTGCACCAGCGCCCGCTTCTCGTCGGTCTGCACCAGCGCCCGCTTCTCGTCGGTCTGCACCAACACCCGCTCCTCGTCGGTCTGCACCAGCGCCCGCTCCTCGTTGGCCTGCATCAGTGCCCGCTCCTCGTCGGTCTGCACCAGCGCCCGCTCCTCGTCGGTCTGCACCAACGCCCGCTCCTCGTCGGTCTGCACCAACGCCCGCTCCTTGTAGGTCTGCACCAGCGCCCGCTCCTCGTCGGTCTGCACCAGCGCCCGCTCCTCGTCGGTCTGCACCAGCGCCCGCTCCTCGTCGGTCTGCACCAGCGCCCGCTCCTCGTCGGTCTGCACCAGCGCCCGCTTCTCGTCGGTCTGCACCAGCGCCCGCTTCTCGTCGGTCTGCACCAACGCCCGCTCCTCGTCGGTCTGCACCAGCGCCCGCTCCTCGTTGGCCTGCATCAGTGCCCGCTCCTCGTCGGTCTGCACCAGCGCCCGCTCCTCGTCGGTCTGCACCAGCGCCCGCTTCTCGTCGGTCTGCACCAGCGCCCGCTTCTCGTCGGTCTGCACCAACGCCTGCTCCTTGTTGGTCTGCACCAACGCCCTCTCCTCGTTGGTCTGCACCAGCGCCCGCTCCTCGTCGGTCTGCACCAACGCCTGCTCCCCGTCGATCTGCACCAACGCCTGCTCCCCGTCGGCCTGCACTAGCGCTCGCTTCTCGTCGGTCTGCACCAGCGCCCGCTTCTCGTCGGACTGCACCAACGCCCGCTCCTCGTCGGTCTGCACCAGCGCCCGCTCCTCGTCGGTCTGCACCAACGCCTGCTCCTCGTCGGTCTGCACCAACGCCTGCTCCTCGTCGGTCTGCACCAACGCCTGCTCCTCGTCGATCTGCACCAACGCCTGCTCCTCGTCGGTCTGCACCAACGCCTGCTCCTCGTCGATCTGCACCAACGCCTGCTCCTCGTCGGTCTGCACCAACGCCTGCTCCTCGTCGATCTGCACCAACGCCTGCTCCTCGTCGGTCTGCACCAAAGCCTGCTCCTCGTCGATCTGCACCAACGCCTGCTCCTCGTCGGTCTGCACCAACGCCAGCTCCTCGTCGATCTGCACCAGCGCCCGCTCCTCGTCGGTCTGCACCAACGCCTGCTCCTCGTCGATCTGCACCAGCGCCCGCTCCTCGTCGATCTGCACCAGCGCCCGCTCCTCGTCGGTCTGCACCAGCGCCCGCTCCTCGTCGATCTGCACCAACGCCTGCTCCTCGTCGGTCTGCACCAACGCCCGCTGGGCTGCTCATTCAGAACCGGAGCACTCTAAACAGTTTCCCGAGCTCCTGAACATGTTCCAGAATCAAACCTAGCCTTGTTAAGTAATACCACCTCTAAACTAGGGCTCTCCGAGCTCCCAGCACAACTCTGGAGACCAACCCTGACTCTGTGTTCCTCGTGCTCCAGGGTGCCCACACACACAATAATGTTTTGGTCATGTGTTGTGTTCTCTTGGTTCTCCATGGAGTTAATATCTCCAGTTTTTGCACAAGTGTGCACGTTTTTTCTGTTTAAAGTTTGTTCTTTTTGTTTGTAAATAAAGCACATTGCAGTTTATTCCTCCTCTCCTTGTCTCCTTCATCCTCATGCACCACACACCTTACAATAGTAAGCAAAGTTCAACATAAATACTGCCAAATACAGAAAACATATTTTTGTCGAATTAAAGTCTCCCCTTCAGCAGTTTATAATATAAAGTGAAGAGAATTGCATTTCTTGCATGGCTCGTACATTATCTTTATAAATCAACAGAAATATGTATGGTATTGTTATGGTATTTGTTTGTTTTAAGTTTCTATGTGGTGTTGAGGGGGAATCCCCCATTAGCGTGACGTCATCAGGGGATTCCGGATATTCAGCCGTTTCTCCCGATCCCATTCACATTCCCTCTCTCGGACGCCGCTCTCTCTTCGCTTCCTGAGATCTTCGCCTTTTTCTTTATAAATAATCATCCCGTCCTCCTTTCGTCAGTCCCTGTGTCTCACCCCCACCACACACACACTACACCACATCCACCCACCGCAACCCTGCCGGAACTCGAGCACTGAAGAAAACACGCCGATATTCAACACAAACCTGCGCCTTTATATAGACTCCAGCCTCTGACGTCACATTCTTTTTATGCTAATGAGGCAGCGCGTCACTCTCGCTGTGACGTTACATTCTTTTTATGCTAATGAGACAGCACGTCACTCTCGCTGTGACGTCACATTCTTTTTATGCTAATGAGGCAGCGCGTCACTCTCCCTGTGACGTCATCATGAGCAGCATTGTAACAGAAGAGTCAGAGAAGTTGGAGATGAGTGATACACATTAAAAGAAGATCACACCAAAACTCCCACCGGATGCGAGAACATTTCACTTGTGCTGCGTTATGTGGACAGAACTAACTGTGAAAGAGAGGAACGCTTCACTGGCAACGACTTTGATGCCTTGTCTCTGACTAAGTTGGTCTCATCACAACTTAAAAGAAAAGGAAAAGCCCTTTAACAGCATCATTTCAGATTGAAGACACCGTTAAACACTTTATAGCCTATATGACACAAAGTGTTGAGTTTGCTGGACTTATTAAACCTTCAAACACACACCACAAACCTGTGCGCTGAATCCCTTCAACACTTTGGGAGGAATTTAACAATCAGAGAGAGAATGCAGAACCTGAAGAGAAGTGAAGATGAAAATACTTAAAACATAAAACTAAAGCTACCAGTAGGTGGTGGCAAGTCACCATTAATGAACGATGGCAATAAGTGACAGAGTGTTTCTGAGCCCTGTTGGGATCCTCAGACTGATGAAGTTTACAAGCCATTTCCAGCTGTTTATGCGCAAGCGGCCTGTTGTTTCATCCATGCAGAGATCTGTGGTTGTGTCTGAGATAGTTGTGGGATCTGGTTGAAATTAAAAGTACAGCTGTGTGTCATCAGCATAACAATTAAAGGAGAAAACATGAGTCTGGATAATAGACTGATGTTGTGTGTGTGTGTGTGTGTGTGTGTGTGCGTGCGTGCGTGCGTGTGTGTGTGTGTGCGTGTGTGTGTGGAGAAGAGGAGGGGTTCAAGTTCTGTTCCCTGAGGTTCTCCAGTGACCAGCTGATGTGTTATTTGCATTCCTCCTCTGCATGGGTACGGAGTTCCAGTGATGAGAGGATGGACAGAATGATTTGATGACTAACAGAGATAAAAGCCACAGATAGATTTAACTCAATGAGAACGGATGGCTAGGAATCAGCTTTCACAATCCGTAGAGCTTCAGTGACTGGCAGCACGGCGGTTTGGGTTTGAGTGGCCGCTTTTAAATCCTGATTGGTTATCGTTCATCCGGTTGTTCAGTGAAAGGATGAAACCTGGTTGAAACAACTCGTTCAAGTGTTTTGATATGCATGAGTGAAGTGTTTAATGTAGAGCCTGCTGGAGATCATCAGATCTGTCCCAGCCTGGAGGAGAGAGCACAGATGATGTGCGGACAGGATGTTAGAGGGGGGAATAAAGTGTCTCACGGTTCACATCGAGTTATAAGAATAGGGTGAGGGAGGAAAGAGAGGATGAAAGGTGGGAGGGAGAAAAGGAGAGTAAGTGAATGAAACTGCAGGGGTTTTGGCTGGTACGAAAGAAGGAAGGAGTAAATTCAAAGTGATAAATGTGCAGAGATTTAACAGGAATGTTGTGTTGTGAGGTCAAGCTGCTGTCCTGGTTTAGGAGGCACTGGAGATCCAAGCGGAAGACGTGGAAGTGGAAGATGCTGTTGAGAGAAAACAGGAATGTACTGAAAACACATTGAATGTAGACAAATAGAGGAAAGGAAAGGAAAGAAAGCAGCAAGCAGAAGAAGAAAAAACCTTGCTGGTGTCTTTTCTTGTGGACTCGCAGATCTTCCCTCCTTCAACTCAAGATCCAACACTTCCACACCAGCACAGATCCCAGTCTCTCTTTCCCACCAGTGTTTTCCTTAGAAAAGTTGCCAGCCACTTCTCACAAAAAATGTCATGGTCCCTAGAACAGTTTGTTGTATGAATATCTAAACATGCAATATTTCCAAAGAACAAACAAAACCACTTTTAAAAACACACAAGTTTTATTTTACCCCCCAAAGACTAAACTGTGCATAAGCATTTCTTCTGTCGTGTGTTTCTGCTTCTTCTTTGCCTGTGTTTGATCTGGAGGTTCTGAAAACTCCTGTTCGGCATTTAACTGACAACGACACGACTAATCCCAGACAGACTGATGCCCTCGTCCGTTTCTGATGCACTCCATGTGTTCGCGCTACTTCTGACACGAGGAACGCTCGCTTTAATGCGTCCAGTGTAATCAACGCTATTCTAATCACAAACAAATGCAATAAGAATTACAGTAGAAATTCACAGCAGAACAAAAAAGTCCTTCCTAGGAGCAAATATTCCTGTGAAGATCCATCTCCACCAAACTAGCGGCTTCTCCTGACAGCTGAACCACAGAGTCTGACGGGAGCATCAGCTTACAGGGATGAAGATAGAGGAGAACAACCTGAATCTAGAAGATCTCTATCAGTAGTGATGATCTGGACAAGAACAAGGCAATTGCATATGATAAGAGTAAGTGAAAAAAAAAACGAATTAATAACAACTTGACATAGTAAGTTATAAGTAACCAGTGGCGGATAAAAAAAACAAACATACAAGAAATAAGAGGAAGGAGAAAAAAAATAAAGAAAAAACAAACAACAGCAAATATAAAAAAAGAGAATAAAACTAAATTGCAGCTATAGATGATGGACATGAGTTTCATTAATAGTAATAGTAATTATTGTTAATAATAAATAACAATAAACGGAGCCATCAGTGAAATGCTTTCAGTGTCAAGGAAATAATTTTCCTAAATGTGTGTCAAAGAACAAGTGAGATTCTTGAAAGGTTTAAACAGTCTTAAGCTTTATTTCTAAAGTCATTCTCACACACAGATAATGTCTAAGCATGTGAAGGTAACTTAGTGCCTCTCTTCTTTAGTTTATATGCTCTCTCTAAACCCCCACCTCCGTCTGTCCTCAGATCGTTACGCTTGCTGACTAAACACAGTATCATGCATCTGGTTTGGGACAGGTAGATCTGCGCTCGCTATGCAACACATACATCAAAACACAACATCTAGTTTTCTGACAAGCTTGCCCACTTCTAAAGACAACGATTATTAAGAAATACAATTTCCATTACACCAGATAACCATGTGTTAACATTCATGCGTTTATCTGGATCAGTTGAGCCTTTATACTGTAATCTGTGGCAGGAGTTGTGAATAGTTGATTTTAACCTGACGCTGGATGGATATGAGTGTGAAAACAGCCGTACTGACGTTTACTCTCTTTTTATATACAGCTGCTATTGAAGCTTAAAAAAAATAGCAAAATGAATAAAGATTCTTTAAGAATCATAAAAACTCTGCATGTTCACATACAGAGAAGAAAACAGCTGAAATTACAAAATTCACAAAGGTTTTGCATTTACAATAAGACAGCAAATGTCCGAGCGTTGTCGGCAAAGCTGAAAAACAAACAGCTGGTTTATCTCTGTTTGATTCTCGCTTATGGACTCAAATGCAGAGCTCCAGCATCCCATCATGCAGTTCGTCAGCGCGCTCTGTCTTTATCTTGCGCAGGTCGTTGATCTGAATGTCAGAGTCGGTGGAGTTGCATGAGGAGTCGTTCTGCCTGTGGCTGAAGTCCTCCTCGGTGGAGTTAAAGCCCGAGTCTCCGCTGCCGTGGCGTCTGGGTGCGCTCGTGTCCTGATCCTCAGGGTTTGAGCTCTCGACGTCCATCACTGCGTCCATCTCAACGCTAATCACGTCCAGGTGTTCACAGACCGACTCGGGAGATTTAGGAGGCAGCAGCCGCGGCATCTCCGGGTCAGACAACAAAAACTGGAGACAAAAAGAGAGGAAGTTCACTGCAATAATCGTCCCTGCTGCTGATGAACGCATGAATACGCTTCTCGAGGTCTTGCACCGACACAAAAGATCTAGTGGACTGGTTTAGGTACGGCTTTGATGCCAAGATTACTGACTTCATGTTTAGCTTTTAGACCCCTGGTGTGCATTTACCTTTGATATTTCATCCCTACATTTACATTTGTGCATTTGGGCCAGGCTAACCCTAACCCTAACTTGCACTGCATTCAAGAAACACATTGACATTCTAATCAGTTCTTGCTTTCCCTGGGAATCGAACCCATGACCTTGGTGTCGCAAGCACCACTCTCTACTGTTTCTGCTACAGGAAAGTCTTTATTGCCAAATACAAATACTGTTGTGGTCGCTAAGCTGTGGCACAGGGAGAATAAAGTTCGTCGAGACAAACTTTAGAAGTTGGCTTGAGAACATCGGACCAGAATCTTATTAGCATGTTGGTAGTACGATTTAATAATGATATAAACCAACAACGCCTGTATGACATTCAGAACTGAAGATCTCTAGCTTTGCATTTGGTTGCTAGGGTGCTCAGCACTGGTTGCTAGGGAGTGGTTAGGAAGTGTTGTTTCCTGCCCGATTCAAACAATCCCACCCTCATGTTTCTGTGACTTTTCTATCCAGAGATAGAGTTTGATCTCTTTCAATGGAAGTCTATGGGATTGGTTGCTAAGGTGCTCTAAATAGTTGTTAGGGTGTGGCTTGACAGCTTCATAGTGATCCTGAGACACTCATTGGTTGATCCTCCCCTTGTCTCTATGATATTGTGATTCAGAGTTATGCAGGTGTTTTGAATTATACGCTCTGGTGTGAGTATTTATGAAGTGAACAGCAGAGGCGCGAGGATCGAACCCTGTTTAACTCCATGTGTCAAAGTATTCAGATTCATAACTGAACAGATGCAAACAGCATTTCTAAAGAGAGTATTTCTGTTCCTGCTTATGCACTGCTTTCTGACTGTGGCAGATCTGCTTTCAGAGACAGGAAATGCTGATGTGTCGGAGAAATGCAGAAGTGATCAGAGAGAGACACATGCTTAGACTGATGAACAGATATAACGTGCTATCATTGTCAGGACTATTATTATTATTGTTGTTATCTATTTGTATATTAAAATCACCATGTCGTAGATTGATAACATGCATTTAGACTGTAGATTGGGTGGAATGAGCTTATATGTTTGCAGAAATAAAAGCAATAGCACATTATTGTATGATGGATGTTTTATTTTCGATAGATAAAAAGGCTCAACATTCTTCATGACATTGACCTTCATTCATTTGACACTTCTGTCATTTGTTTTCTCCATTAACAATTAAAATTAAACATAAATGTGGTAAGAAATCTGCATTTGCAGATCATTTTACACACATTGGACCGCTTGGGAATTGCTTTAAAATCCTTTCCTGACTGAAAGTAGTAAAAACGGTAGACTGCTAGTTGGAGCAACTCATTGAACATTTTATTACTTGATGTAATAAAAATATAGGGATGTAATGCATTTTTCAACACAACAAACAACGGGCCAAGCCAAAAATGGCCAAATAGTTTGCGGTCTGTTAATGATCTCAAATCTCAAATCACTGGTCAGGAAATTAGCAAGAATTATTACAGCAGATAAAGGAACTTGCCACAGAATAACCTTCCTCAATTTTCAGAGAGCGTTTTACAGGAAGAGTCAGTGTTGCTCCACTCAAGGTTAATGGCTTCAAACAGGAGCTGAAAAACGTCTTCGGTTCGTTTGAGTTTAATGTCAGAGCAGATATTCACTGCACATCTGAACTACTAAAACAAGAGCCTGATGGACTTTTTCTCAAGACACGTCTTGGTTGTCTTTGTGATTCGGGCAGGAGCAAAAACAACATCTGACTATCTTTAGAGAACAACTCTTCATTTGTGCCGTCTGCCTATATTCACACGTTCACTGCATTGTCTATCATCAAATCCCACTGGCAAAGTCAGCTTTTGTGTTGAAAGGAATAAATGGACTCTCAGCTTTCACAGATGAAGGAATGCCAAGGTTACAGGATGAGATATTGTGGGAACGTCCCTCTCCAGTCCTTACACTCCTCTGTCTTTTGATAAATAACACAGTAAATCACTGTATACCCTGTGTGTGTGTGTGTGTGTGTGTGTGTGTGTGTGTGTGTGTGTGTGTGTGTGTGTGTGTGTGTGTGTGTGTGTGTGTGTGTGTGTGTGTGTGTGTGTGTGTGTGTGTGTCCGAAAACAGGATGGGAGTGCAAAAGTTATTATTATTTTGTTTTTTGATTCCTTGCAAGTTAACGGTTAACTTAATTGGAAGAGAATCATGTGAGATGATGTTTCTGAATCAAACCAGCAGTGAAGTATTAAACTGTGAAGCTTTCTGCTGACGGTCATTCCTGAGTGACAAGACTAAGAGAATCTGACGCACTGAGAAATAAAGAAATAATTCAGCACAACCTGAAATTTGTTTTTTTTTTGTATTATTGGATGTCCTTCACCAGCTTCACGGACTGGGAACATTATATATAATATGTTAATATTATATATTAAAATATATATATTTCTTTTTGGTTTGTTTTGAATATATACACACACACATTCAAAAGTTTTATTTTTATGTTTCTGAAAGAAGGCTCATCAAGGCTGCATTTATTATCAAAAATACAGTAAAACAGTGTAATATTATATCAGTGTAAAACAGCTGTTTTCTATGTGAATATATAGTAAAGTGTCATTTATTCCTGTGATTAAAGCTGAATTTATGAGATGATAAATACAGTAAAACAGTGTAATATTATATCAGTGTAAAACAGCTGTTTTCTATGTGAATATATAGTAAAGTGTCATTTATTCCTGTGATTAAAGCTGAATTTATTAGATGATAAATACAGTAAAACAGTGTAATATTATATCAGTGTAAAACAGCTGTTTTCTATGTGAATATATAGTAAAGTGTCATTTATTCCTGTGATTAAAGCTGAATTTATTAGATGATAAATACAGTAAAACAGTGTAATATTATATCAGTGTAAAACAGCTGTTTTCTATGTGAATATATAGTAAAGTGTCATTTATTCCTGTGATTAAAGCTGAATTTATTAGATGATAAATACAGTAAAACAGTGTAATATTATATCAGTGTAAAACAGCTGTTTTCTATGTGAATATATAGTAAAGTGTCATTTATTCCTGTGATTAAAGCTGAATTTTCAGCATCATTACTCCAGTCTTCAGTGTCACGTGATTTATTTGAAATATAATCTTTAGTAACATTGTAAATGTTTTTACAGTCACTTTTGATTAATTTAATGCGTCCTTCTGATATCTGTGATTTCTGCACGACATCAGGCGAAGCTGGAAGTGGTTACGAGTGCACCTGCTAGACAGGAAACAACACATGCAGAGCGGCGAGAGACTTCCTGTCAGTCACCCTCGCTTAGATTTATGCCAGAGCTCTGACTGGCATCTCATCTGACTACAAAACCACATGCCATCACAATCCAAACACAACAATAAACTTTAAAGTTTTAATGCTCGTTCTAATTCTAAGAGAACAGTGAATTCACAGAACAACTGCAGCGATCGCAGCACAGAGAACAAGATCACTGAAACACAGCCAGAACTCTTCAGAAATCTGAAGAGCATTAAAGCAGCAGAAGACAAAACTGCAATACATTTATAATAATCAATGAGATCAACCATCGGTGTGGATGTGGTTATCATAATCATTATTGGTGTGAACGAGCCTTTGGTCAGACATGAGAGCTGATGGTCACACTTAGAGGTCTGAACTCGTTTATAATAATTAAATTAAAATAAAAGGTTTTATCATCCTTATTGTATTTAGAAGGTTTCGACTCATTCACCGGTGAAGAAAGCACTTCATATTCTCAGGATCTTCTATAATTGAGCTATTCTAGCATCCTAACTGGACGAAACACAGACTAGCTGAACTCCATTACAGACTGGGAACCAAACAGGACATTTAAACTGAGTGACGCTGAGAAAGAGAAGTCGTCTTGCACAAGCAGTTTTCACTGCTGAAGTATTAAAGCAGGCTCAGAGGTTTCTTTCCTCAGGACATTCGAGTATGAAACACCACAATCTGTCAGCTGCTATATTGTGTGTGTTGTATTGTCATGGAGCCTGTGTTCGGTTTATGTGTTGTGTTTATTGGTGATATTGCAGCACCACAGCTTTCCTGTAGCTCAACCAGTACAGCATTGGAGTTTGCAACATCAAGGTCATGGGTTCGATTCCCAGGGAAAGCAAGAACAGTCCTGTCGTCTGCCGTTTTTTTAAATAATCAAACTTTTGTTTATTACTTTTGTCTGCGAGCCACACGCAGCCCTCAAAAGAACCACATATGAGTTGCGAGCCATAGATGTTTCATATAGACGACCCCATAGATGTTTCTACCCCTATAGATTTCGCCTATAGATGCCTCCTCTATCTCTCTATAGTCTCTTTTGTCATATTACCAAGTTAGAGCGGATAACTGTAGTAAAAACACCACACTTATTTAATTTAATTGCTTTTCAACAGAAACGCTTCTCTGCAAACACTGTCTTTTTTCCTCATTCCTGGAGAAATCTGATGAGTGTATTTTGATTCAGGTCACCTATGCATAACTAGCATATCTTTCATTCAAATGTCATTGAAACCTTGTGATAAAGTGTTTTTAAATCACGTAACAAAATATAAATGTTTTTTACCTCCTGAATGTGAGAGGGGAGATTAACGTTTGGGAAGAAGACGCTCTTGAAGGACGAATACACTTTGTAAAAGTAGAACCACACCAGCATGACCAGCAGGAAGCATGTCACCAGCGACGACAGGAAGTACAAAAGTATCTGCCAGTGCGGAGTCGGTCCTGAAAAAACACACACAATTCAATCTTTACGCGTCACACACTCATTTATCTGGGCTGGACTAAGGCAGGATCCACGATAAATGATAAATGATCATGATCCATAGATGTTAGGCTATAAATATCATAGATGGTCAATAACATTATGCAATAACATACATTATGTAACTTAAGAGAATTACATTTATTAAATGGATGTAGGCAGCGAGGGGTAAGTTGTGTCACTGGAGTACCATATTTTGTTTTTATTTCTATGGCTGTGTGTTTCAGGAATATATGACATTTGAGTGCGTGTTGTTAAATAACCTGTTATTGAAGCATGAGGTTAACCTCACACACACTGATTCATGACTCATAAACGACACAATCTGTTATCAGACACGGCAAACATATATGGCTCTTGCTACCCATTCCACTGGAAAGACAACTGAACTCAATGTGTGTGTGTGTGAGTGAGAGTGTGTGTGTGTGTGTGTGTGTGTGTGAGAGTGAGAGTGTGTGTGTGTGTTTGTGATGGATCTGCTGACCTTCAGTGAGTGAGCAGTGTGTGTGTGTGTGTGTGTGTGTGTGTGTGTGTGTGTGTGTGTGTGTGTGAGTGTGTGAGTGTGTGAGTGTGTGAGTGTGAGTGTGAGTGTGTGTGTGTGTGTGAGAGTGTGTGTGTGTGAGAGTGTGTGTGTGTGTGTGTGTGTGTGAGAGTGTGTGTGAGTGAGAGAGTGTGTGTGTGTGTGAGTGTGAGTGTGAGAGTGTGTGTGTGTGTTTGTGTGTGTGAGAGTGAGAGTGTGTGTGTGTGTTTGTGTGTGTGAGAGTGTGTGTGAGTGTGAGTGTGTGTGTGTGTGTGTGAGTGTGAGTGTGTGTGTGTGTGTGTGAGAGTGTGTGTGAGTGAGAGAGTGTGTGTGTGTGTGAGTGTGAGTGTGAGAGTGTGTGTGTGTGTTTGTGATGGATCTGCTGACCTTCAGTGAGTGAGCAGTGTGTGTGTGTGTGTGTGTGTGTGTGTGTGTGTGTGTGTGTGCGATGGATCTGCTGACCTTCAGTGAGTGAGCAGTGTGTGTCACTGAAGACGCTGGTCTTGTTGTAGAAGTCACTGCGGGCCTGAACTCTCACGCATGTCCATCCGTTCAGCTCAGACAGCGTCACCACGTTATTCTTGGTCTTCAAGACTTTAGCCTTCTGCACAATCACAAGAAGAGAGGGAATGTTGTAGTTGCAGCACAACACTATACTTCCCTCAGTACTTATGCTTCACTCTGCGCTCAAGAACCCCCGTCCCGCAGCGTTCAGCTCCAACTCCAGTTACTCTGCAGGACGGAGGACCTCGAGGCCAGAGCGGAGAACCGGTCATTCACACACAGATACCTGACTGCCGTCCTCCTGCCTCCAGTACTGGATGAGGTAATACATCTGGTAAACCTGCTCTTTCATGGACTCGTTGGAGCTGGTCAGAGCGTCCGTGATGACAATCTCTAGATCTCCTTTAACAGCGCTCAGCTTCACACTGGACGGAGGACCTAAATCAGCTACGGAGAAGGAAAGAGCTGTGTCACAGAGCTTTAAGAAGAGCCGAGGTTAGATGAGAACGGAGCCGTTTATCACCATCTTTATCAGGGCAGAAGCTGACGTTGGTCCAGTTGGAGAACTGCTGTGTTGTGCCCGCCCGCACACGGAGAACATACATGCCAACGTAATGCATTCCAGCATGAGTGAAGTCACAGCGACGCTCGGAAACGCCGGCGCACACAGTCTGCCAGACCTGCTTATGAGGCGGCTTACGGGCGTAAACAGCCCTGTGGAGGAAGAAGACGTGAGGGAAGGAGACGGGATTCATTCAAGGGAAACCGCTGAATGTCTCACACTGGCATTAACGTCCATCCCACGGTTTACTTGCTTCTGTGTCTGTCAAGCCCAGTTCTTTTATATATATTTATTTTTTCTTTTCCATTAGAATTTCTTATTCATATTAAGTGGCTGGATGAGACCGATGAACATTCACACAGATTTGGCTCAGTGTGTCCATGTGAAGAGGACAGGCTTCACGGTAATTGCATAAATCTCAATTTTGTAATCTTCAGAAAAAACTGAAAAAAACGGAATAATAATGGTCTTGAAGGTCAAAGGCCACGTGCCATGCAATAGACTTACGGGAGACACTGTGCAGTGAAGGTGACCGTCCCGTTCGTGTGCGTCTGCCGATGGTCAGTCCAGTCCCAGTGCAGAACATACTGCGTGTTGAGAGTCTGAAGAGTGAGATTCTGGGGAGGGCTCAGATCTCCAAGAGCTGGGACACACACACACACACACACACACACACACATTTAGTTAAAGTTGCATACGTTTTCACACGTCACACTGTATGTTTACGTTCACTCAAGTCTTAAGGCTAGTGTGTTTTTCCCAGGATCCTCCAATAAATAAAGCTGCGTCTCTGGATACTGATCTTTCTAAAGCGTTTGGGATGCTATAGCCAGGTGAAAACGTTTTAACAGGACGATCGAGGAAAATACTACTTATTGTGTCTCCTGGGAAACTAATTATTATTTTTTAAGATATGACCTTTCAACAAAATGATCATTCACACAAGACTCTTTGCAGACGTTCTGCACATCAGTGAATGTTTGGGGCTTCAGCGAGACTCGTATACGAGCGTCTCAATCCTCATCACATCCAGTGTGACGCTGGAGGATCTTCCTGAAGAACAGCGCTTAACTGCTCAGGACAAACAGGACACTCATCAAGAACCGTCGCAAAAAGCCACCGATCCTCCGTTTACTGAAACGAGTTCAGAAAAGATACACATCTACTTCTGAAAACGGTCAGGTTTATAAATCTTACTTTCAGTTTGTGT
Source organism: Rhodeus uyekii (assembly GCA_037043235.1). NCBI lineage: Eukaryota > Metazoa > Chordata > Actinopteri > Cypriniformes > Acheilognathidae > Rhodeus > Rhodeus uyekii. The sequence continues at coordinate 431,067 of JAWRVZ010000177.1, read as the reverse complement.
TGTTGACTATGTAAATGTCTGGGCTTTGTTTGTTTGTTCAAGTGATATTCAATATAATAATAATACATTTTATTTAAGGACGCCTTACATGACACTCAAACAGTCATTTACAAACAGCAAATAAAGAAACAACAGAGAAAAAACACATTTAGAATATCATTGGTATTTCAGCCTAAAGAGATGCGTTTTCAGACGGGATTTAAAGACCGGGAGAGAGTCAGTGTTACGATGTCTTGAGGACGCAAGTTCCACTAGCAGCTCAAAGCTGGAGATCCCGTGGGAACAAGACGCAGGCGGGGAGGAATGGTGAGGATCTGAGGGTTCGAGAGGGAGTGTGTGTTGAAAGCAGATCAGACAGACAAAGGTTATGCAAAGTCTTGCAAACGAGCAGCAGGATTTTAAACTCAATACGCTGTTTCACAGGATCCAGTGCAGCTGCTGGAGAACAGGAGACGTGTGATCAGTTCAGCGGTTCTAGAGACGAGTCGTGCGGTTCTGCTCTGAGTTTATGTGGAGGACCGTAAGAGAGCATTGCAATAATCAATGCGTGAACTGACCAGAGCATGAAACAGGATGAGAGCGAAGAACGCAGGCCATTGATGTTACGCATGTGATAATAAGACGTCAGAGTAATTATACATACTTTTCTTTTTTAATCAATCCGTTTATTAAACCTTTACAATAACAAAAGGATACATATACAAGAAAATAGTGAAAAATATTGTTCCCACCCTAATCCAAAAAGAAAAAGCATAATTATAAAGTAAAGTCCATGTTAAGCACAATTATTAAGAATACACAGACATTCATGGAGTCAAAATCACACACGTCTGAACAGACTCGATCCACAATCACGACAACATCTTAATGTGTAGGTTGATGGATGTTGAGACTGCACTGGCATTGCATCATGAATGGCTCCACGGTCTCTGGAAATTGTTGTATACCGGATTTTCCCCAAATGAATAAAGTTCATTACATTTCTGGTCATGCAAGGCTGGAGGGAGATTTAGTTTCCATAACAGAATGTGATTGATGCCAGTGATGTTCGGAAAGCAAAAGCGCTTCAGTGTATCCGGGGGGATTCAGGGAGAGTCCAGAAAGAGCGACCAGAGGAAAGACAGTCTGCTCTTCACACTGAGGAGAAGCAATTCAAATGGATAAATGGAAGAGAAATAAATCAGCAGCGGCCGCAGATAGAAATGATCTAATCCCCGATTCATTTCTCCCAGCCTCACTGTTTCCAGTAAACACAATGAACACATTTGAGCTGCATGAGGCAGTGTCACGCACAGATAAAACATTACCAGTACAGATATCATTGATATCCCTCTCTGCCGTGTAATAAACGCTTTGTCATCAAGCGCAGGGAAATAAAGGGTTACGGTTAATAAGCAAAACCACCGGCAATCGCTGACGTCTGAAACGGGTTCAACATTGGGAGCAGATTCATAATAAATGCCGGATGATGAGATTATTATACTATAAGAACAATGCAAGAACAGGGGAGGAAACTAACTTTAATACCCGACCGGTACCCAATCACAGAGCCCAAAATAAAGCATATAACAGACAAAATAAATATCATACGTATATCCAGAGTCAGCGAAAGCTTGTGAAGGAGAAAACTGAACACTCTTGTTGATTATAATCTAGATTTGCTCAAATCAAATACTTGTACAAATCTATTTCTTGAGAATTCTGAGTTGAGTTTGCGCCTGTAAAAAACCAAAATGAGTGTTTAAATGTTCTTGCAATACCTTGTTGCATTTAATGTGACGAGTGAGTCATTCAGACAGTTTCAGAGCAGAGCAGTGATAACGGGACAATAACAATGTTTTTAGCTCTACAGCAGCTCTATAAGAAAGTCATTTGTTTAATGTTTGTTGTGAAGTCATTCGTTCGTAAACGACGCCGTTCTCAACGGAAAACTCCCCGCGCGTCCCGCACACCCGCAGCCTGAGAACGCAAACCTCTAAACGGATTTCATGGGTGTCAAGCCCTCGAATGAAGAATCGGTGACACAAAATTAAGTGACTCTCTTTTGTCTGAGAATAACCCCCCCCCAACAGTTAATTAACTAACTAACTAATTAAATCAACTAACTGTTGGGAACAAACAGGTTACAGATCGTGAACAGAAACAGAAGATGAGGGTTGTACGGCTGTAGATATTTAGGACACAAGCGGTTAATGAAGTGGAAGAGAACGCAGTGTTTTGATGACGTAACCGCACTATTCGGGGCTCGCAGAGACGCATGAAAGACCGCAGAAGCGTCAGAGCTGTTATTCTGCCTCTTACTCAGTTAAAAATGCTCTTGCCCTTCAACTCCTCATTATCCATTCATGCTCTAAAACGCCGAGCTTTCTTCCATGCGTTCACTGAGGTTTCGACGTCTTTAAGTTTGGATCGATGAGGAGAAACAGTGGCTTGAAGTGCAGCTATGAAACTCATCTCTTAGTGCAGCAATTTCCTCATGAATTCACTTTTATCCAAAGCAACTTGCATCACATTCAAGAAACACATTGATATTCTAATCAGTTCTTGCTTTCCCTGGAAATCAAACCATGAACCCAACCGTTATAATCCCTTTAAAGCTAGTAACAGCGTTGATCGTAGATTCACAGATATTTATACGGCCCAGATGAAATTACCGTCTGAAATACTAGCAAGCATTGCCACAAGCTCAGAGAAAGACTTCAGCTGAACAGAGACGGCGACTAAAGCAAAGCCCAACGGGAAGCGTCACTAGAATGAGTGGTTCATTAACCAAACACCATTCTTATATAACGAGCAGGTCTCAGTCGCAGCTGGAGCTCTTCGTGACTTTTACCCTAAACGGCACCAGCATCCGTGTTCTGGGCGTTTGCACATCCTCATGTCTTCAGATATCCCCTCTCTACTGACACTGCAGGAGCAGCGGGGGGGTTATCTTCACCTGCTTTAACCACCGCAGCCGTCCTGTTTCACGGTCGGGTTACACAAACCTCAGTGTGTCAGCGGAGACAGAAACCCGTGGCGAGAGTTCAGCGCAGGACACACGTTCAGACACCACAAGTGTTTATACTCAGGACAAATACATGAAAACAATCAAACCATCAAGAAAACAAGCAATCGTTGTGTGGATTTTACATGAACAATGCACTTAATGTTTTATTCATTAAAACAAAGTATTCTTGTCAAGTTTGTGCCTTTTAATGATTTTCTACATGCATTACAGAATAACAGAAATAGGATTACTAACAAGTCGTGTAACATGTGTTTGGCTCATCAGTGACTCTTTATGAACTAATAAACTGTCCATTAACACTATTATTCAGTTGCTCAGAGCGATTTGAAGACGCAGAACATGTGACTTTCCCTCATTCGTTCTCAAAACCCCCAACAAACACAAACCGGACAGAGAGGAAAGAGCGTCGCTGTAGAGAAGTGTATTCATGAGCACGAGCCGTTTGAACCCGATCGCTGCTTTCACACACGAGACCCGTTCCAGCGGTCACTCACTCACTCACACGAGAAAGAGAGCGGTGTAACGAGTTTAACAGCGATCGCAGATCTCAGATCACATCAGGACCGGAGCAGGCGTGACTCCAGCTGTATCTGCTCTGAACATCACCCAGAACATGCCTGGGAACTTCTGTCATTTAGGGTTAGATTAATGAAACGCATCATGAACTCCTCTGTGCTCATATGTTGATATTCATGTGTCTGTATGAGTGTGTTGCCGGTTCGTTTTATTTGGATGTCGTTTCCTCTCTTCTCTCTCCCTGATTTACACACTCATTCCTCAAGACTTTTTCAACACATAAGTGTGTGTCGCTCGACTGTTGAAAGCAGCTCCAGTTCAGCACTAACCAGACTCTCACACAGCGTGTGTGTGTGTGTGTGTGTGTGTGTGTGTGTGTGTGTGTGTGTGTGTGTGTGTGTGCCGATACGAGTCCTCTTTCACTGCTCATTCTTTACATTTGTATGCATTTATCAGCTGCTTTCAATCAGTAGAAAGCAGCGCTCGCAACATCAAGGTCATGGGTTAGAATCCCTCCTTCTCTCCCCCTTTCTCTCTCTCTCTCTTCCCCCCCCCCCTCTTTCTGTCTCTCCCCCCCTTTCTGTCTCTCTCTCTTTCTCCCCCCCCCTTTCTGTCTCTCTTTCTCCCCCCCCCTTTCTGTCTCTCTCTCTCTCTTTCTCCCCCCTTTCTGTCTCTCTTTCTCCCCCCCCCCCCACCTTTCTGTCTCTCTCTCTCTCTCTCTCTCTCCCCTCTCCCGTGTTTATTGAGAGGAGAAGAAGAAAGAGAGGAAGAGAAAGGGACAGATGTGTATCGAGACATACCGGGTAACAACATGACAAGAAGAGTTGAAACAGCAGATCTACACGTTAAACCCTTGATCTGTTGAGCAAAGAAACAGTAAGAGTAACACTCACCCGCGGCCGCCGCGAGCAGGATTAAAGCCCAGGCTTCAGCACAGCTCATCTCTGGACCATTGCGCTCTTCCTCTGAGTTTGGGGCTCGAGCTCGGCACTGTTTCGGTTCCGCACGCACTCGATGAGGAAGTGACGTCACATGACTCGTCTGTGACGTCAGGAGATGGTCTGAAGTAAACAAGGCTGGCGGTTCGCTTGTTCTGTTTTCGACACGATACCGATACTCTCAACACCAGTATCGACACCAGTGCCCCTAAACTGAACCTCTGCGACTGCATTTATTACCATATTAACATTACTGTAAACATAGTATTACAGTATTATTAACATAGTAAAATGGGTAATGACACCCACTTAACATTATTTATGAAATTCACTTTAACATTCAATACACCTCAATTGCAATTTATGAGATTATATTTTAGTTTGCACATGGCTAAAATATGTTTACTTGTAGTTGAAACCATGGAAATCTAAAAATAGTATAGTTGAACTTTAGTCGCTGTAGTAAAACCACTCATTTCCATAAGGGAGTGTCAGACAAAGAGCATTGTCATTATCATTTGCATTAACATTAGAATAGTACAGGATCAATATTGACTCAAAGATATGTTTGTTTGTTTTTGCTCTGATGAGTTTATCTTTCAGGCTAGGCTCATATGCATGCAGATGCTGATTGTATTTCCTATTGCACATGAAATAATAATGCATTTGTATTAACAGTAAGAATTAAGAACAGAAATCATCACAAGAGGTTTTTAACAACTACACAAATCAACAAAATATAATATGCTGTTGTCATGAAAATCAAAGGTTCCCAAACTGACTCAAAGATGTTTTATATGTTTTTTTTTTTATATTTTCTTAAAATAATTAAAAAAGAGACTTTATATCAGAGAACATTCAAATATTGGGATTACAGTGAATGGTTCTGGATTTGTGAAGATGAAATTTAACCAGAAGACAAATATAATCAATATTAACATTCTTTGAATAAAAACCAGACGAAATAAATGATACATTGTGTTTTTTGTACTAATTTGTCACAACAGAATGATTGTAACTTCTGACCAAATACATAATTATAAAGAAACTGCTATCCAAGTGGGCAGCTGAGATAATCCACCGGGAGAAAGCTTTTCTATAACATTTCCTTGAAATCCACAATTAAATAATACAGCGACTCCACCTGATAGACTGGAGTCATGACAGAAAGAAATAGAGTTGGTTACTCCAGAGATTTTCATTGTCTCTTGCTAGGAATAGATCTCCCTTTTCATGGATTTACAAAACAAAAATAAAGCGTTTTGTTTAAGTCACGTATAGCCCCCGAACATTCAAAGAGAAATAAGAGAGATGTGAAGTAAACAGAAAAACAGAACTCAGAAATCTGGGTAAATACAGCTGTCAGAAACAGGTAATAAATGCATATTAGCAAATATCAAATGCAAATATGAAATATCAAACAGAAAAGAGTGGCGCTATCTGTGTGCGGGAATCCAAGTCAAAATGTCTGACTTTAGATCTCATTTCCTCCCAATCACTCCAAAAACAAGGTGGGAAAAATCGTTGTTTTTTTCAGGAATGCAACATTAATGTAGTAACTTAAACAATTCCAAAGCAGAAAGAAGTTTCATTTCTGTCCGTCATCCATTAAAGAGGTTTTGCAAATATCTTCACATCATTCTGTTGAAATGGGGTTTAATCTTGAGATATTTGCATCTCTGGATAAAGTGTTCACATAAAACAATCAGAGCTGTGTTTCTCTGTGTTTTTGGGAAACGCAACCCTGATAATTTAGCAAATATTCTTGGATTTTATAATTCGAAAACACCCAACTTTACTTGAAATCACATTCAAAGGGTGTAGCGATTTATCAGACTGTATCCAACTTTGAAATGAAGCTAAAATTGTAAAAATTGTACAAACATGTACAAATTCACATTGAAAGAAAATATGTTCTACCATTGCAATTTCTTTATCACAAGATCCACATGAATCGTTTTCCCAATTAAATCTCTCAAGTGAAAAGCAACTGGATGGATTTTAAATGTAATTTATTTTGCTTTGGGCAAGATTAAGATAAAATCGCTTCCTTATTTTAATCTCTACATCACTGAAATCTTGCAGAACATATTTACTTTGCAGTTGATAGTTCCTTTTTCCATCAAAGTACCTCAAAACAAAGACTCAGAACACACCTGTTATTCCACGGGTCACGTGCTGTGAAACTAATTATATATTAGGTTCCAGTTCAGAAGAACTTGCTGATGAAAATCAGACCATTTTACAGGTAGACCCTTTGTGGCTTTGCCAACCCTAGAATTAATTTCGCACTGAAAATTACAGGATTTATTTAAGAGAAATGGCTGAATTACACATTTAAAAGTAATTATATCGGGTTTTATTAATCTTAATGTATCTAATGTACAGAAATGTACAGCTTGATTTGATTGTGGATGGTCAGGACTTGAGGAAGTATGAATGAACTCCATTTCACCATCCCTGAAATGAAAGTCTATTCCGATCTTTGAACAAGCTCTTAATGAGACAGGATGTGTTCTTGCACTTTACGACACTCATGTGTGCTTAATTTTTTGCATTTTGTTTGGCATTACTAGTTTTCTGTCTTTGAACAACAGTCCATCTGTGTAACTCAGCTTGTGTCTAAACATACATGGGTTTTGGTATTTGTCTCCTTGAGTTTGGCCACCCAGACTGAACCGCTTCTCTGACTAATCTCTGTTCTTCATCAACTGCAGTTGCTGGCTGAAACAGTTATTCGCTCCCCCTTTTGCAACAGGTAGAAAGATGGTAGACAGACAAACTAAAGAACACTGATTTGTAGCAACGGACAAACCAAGCGCGCGGGTCAGTCGCCCTAAGACCACCTGGAGACGATCCTGCGAAGACGAAATGAAGAAGTGCAACCTGTCGTGGTGTGAACTGAAAAAGACTGCCCAGAATAGATTGCGATGGAGAGCTGTTGTTGAGGCCGTTAAAACCTAACCTTCAAGGTAGCTGTGAATTAAGTGGTCTCATTGTTCACTCTCCCAATGGCAGTGCATGTCTCTTTCCAGCAGTCTTCTGAAAGATGCAGTCACTTCTGTAAGTTTTGGTATGAACTTTGCTACTGCAATAGAAACCTCTGTAGGGCTGACTGGTCCTGTCTCTTCGGCATCTCAAAAATAATTTTATTTTTTCAGGTTTCAGTCTGTCTTTGCTCAACATGTGACCTATGTCTCAGTCAGCTGTCATGTGAGTCTCTGTCTTCTGCCCACCCGAGAAAGTCTTCCATTACATTAACAAGTCCTTCCAGACAAAACCCTTTGAAGCACCTGTGGAGCTGATGAAATCCCAGACAGAAGCCTTCTCAAACTTTACCTCCATGTGTGTATGTTAAATGTACAGAGTTTAAGTTGTCATCATCCAGTTGAATCTGTCAAAATCCCTGATTGGCATCCACTACAGAGATTATCTTTGTCAGGGTTCTGTCACTTCGGTTTTGTTTTCTAGTGTTTCGGTGACAGAGCTCTGAGACTGCCCTATTGTCATGTCTTTGTGGGAGTGTGTGGCTTCAAGTGGTTTCGAGTGTCTCAAGTCGCACACTCTCTTGTCTGTGAAGAGTCTTGTGTGCGGGGCGTGATGTTCGATCCCGACACTTTGGTCTTGTTCAGTTTTGGTTTTGTCGGGATTCGGACATTCATGGCCCGTGTGTTTGTCCTTGTTGTGTTTGTCCTGTTTTCACTGGCTGCACGCTGTCTCATCTTGTTTCACATGGACATGCGGCTTTTGCGCATTCGCATTGGCTGTATGTTCGTGTCCTGTCAATTGAGTAACCCCGCCTGTCTTGATCCCTCATTATTGTTTAATTTGCCCTACCTGTCTTCCCTCATTTACCTGGCCTTGTGTGTCATTATTTATTCCCTTTGTGTTGCTGTCCTGTGCTGTTTTGTTGTCGTTTAATGAATGTGTTGCTGCCTTGTTGCTGTCTAGTTGTGTCTCTAGTCTAGTCTAGTCAAGTCTATATTTAGTATATAACAGTTGCTATGCAGGTTCTAATCTTGTTGGGGTTTTATTATTGTCACCATGCTATTTACTCATTCTGTGGGCTGTTTTATGATGACACCCATCTCTTCTGTTCTCATTCAATGTCTTTTTTCAAAGCTACTAGAACTTGAACAGCATGAATCACTGGCATGCAACTTTTCAAAGCCAAAAACATTCCTGGGAGCTTGAATCACTGGCATGACTCAGGCTTTGTCTGAAAGGAATCCCGGGACACAACCCAGTCCTGTAAACAAATCCTCAAATTCAGTCAGAATGTCTTTTGAAGTGTCTCCTTTTATTTCATACCTTATTTATTTTACTTCCAGTGTGTTTTGCACGATTCTCTTCATACAATTGCGCAAGAATTTTGCTCTATGAACTGTAATTCAACAGTGTACAGCTTGTGTGTTTATTGGAATTCAAGGCATTTCTGACCCACGGGCCACATCTTGTGGCCTGAATATGTAACTAGATTACATCATGATTTTCTCATGTTATTTCTGTCAATCTTAAATGTATCTAGTTCTCACACTAATATGACATTACTGTCTGCACTGGTGTCTAACCTTACAATCAGCTTTCTGGTTGTTTATTTTGAGGGTTTCAGTCCACTGTTCCACCTTTTTTCATCTCATCTTTCTTGTTGATTTGATACAGTTCAGTCTCCTTTATCTCAAAGGTTTAAAGGAACATTTCATCTTGATCAATTCCATGTATTCTGTGTTATTTCTCTATTTGTGCGCAACTCATGCTCTTCTCTGCATAGTGATTCTTTTTGCGACCGGCTTTGCATATCTGTCCGTATGCAGGGCATTTCTCTGGTTTGTGTTTATTTCCACATTTTAATTGCTTTGACTCACTTCACAGCCACGGCTGCTCTCTGTAAGGTTAAATTGGGTTCTCGTATCAACCTGTCTCTGATCTGGTCATTTGTAATACGAAAAATTATTTGGCCCTTATCAGTGACTTGGTAAGTTCTCTAAATACACAATCCTTCACATCAATACTACGTTTGTGCTTTTGTGAAGCACAAATGTTTCAGGTATTTGGCAAACAGCTTTTTTAATACATCAAAGTCGTCAACATCATCATCAAACATAAACTTATAAAAACTTAATCGGATCTCCTGCAATGTGCAGAAAAGTCCCACACTTTATTTTTTCAAGATTCTGGTCTCCATAAGAGACCAACCTCGCCAGTTCTTGGCTAGATTTCCTTCCAGGCTCAGAGCTTCAGCTGATCAACCATTAATCATATTAATAACATCTGACAGCATGTAATGTATTGATGACTGCCCAATAAAAGGGAGGAGACTGATAAATGGATTTAAATAATTTGACCTTTTTAAGTATTCTAGAGCAAAGGCAGAAATTGCCCAGCGTAGCATGGAGTACTTATTAAGAATAAGATTATATATCTCACCAACATTAATTTCTCTAATGGTAACTTTATATGATCATGCCATCAATTCTCATGTACTCTGAGTTAGAATAATATTACAATAATCAGAGGTTGTGTCCTTCATGCAGGTATGATGAAGAAGAAGAAGAAGAAGAAGAAGGAGAAGGAGGAGGAGGAGGAGGAGGAGGAGGACACATAGTACTTTTATTAAACATAATCAAGGATACAAAGATTCACACAACACAGTATAGACGAGAACAGACACTGACTAAGATAAACACAGGGTTTAAATACACAGAGGATGATTGGGAAAAAGGGAACAGCTGACGAGACTTATTACTAAGGTAATTAGTGACAAGACAGGTAATACAAATGACATGGGGAGCGAACAATTTCGAACTAGCAGGTAAATATGACAATCACAAAGACAGGCAAGACACAACCATGACAGGTTGAGGCACACCATATTTAGATTGGTTTAATGGAGTCTCTGCAATGCACGTTCATTTAACTAATGCCAATTAATTCCTCTAAAACTTCAATTGGCATGCCGCACTTCTCCACCTAATCTGAGTTTTAGTCGGTTACTAACCTGATTGTAGATTTTGCACTAACAGGGACTTAACATAATCTACAGGAGATAATATTTCAGACTAATTCAAAGTAAACTTAACTTAAATATATCATGACAAATACATAATCAGATGTTATTAATAATCAGATCAAAATATAATCAATACAGAACATCAAATGCTCAGAAATAAAGAGTATAAGATGCATACTGGACATCATAAAAATTCATAATATAGGCTGTTCTGGCTACATAATCACCTCGAACCCTTTTGTAATGATTCTTTAAATCATTTAAATACACATGAGCTAACAATGGGAACGTGCATTAATCAAGAGACCTGTGTAGTTTACAGTAGGTGCATGAAAAACCCTGGGAGAGGCCACACTCTCTACAGTCAGAAAATATCTCTGAACTCTTAAAGCTTTTATTAGTTACCATTGTTCTGGTCACACTCAAATTATACCAAACATTGATTGCATTAAACAAACAAAATTGTTTCTAGACAGCCGGGCATCAGCTTTACAGATCCATTCCTTTTTGGTCAGTTGGAGAATAAGTGTTGTGTTGCAGACACCGGTCGCCAAAGCAAGGTTTTGTTGTTGCCCAGCTCCTGATGTTAACACTTGTTCATAGCTGACTTCAATTGGTTTTGTGAATATCAAACATTTAACCCCTGTGATATAGGTTACGCATTTCTGGTTTTGCACAAATGTCACATTATATATATATATATATATATATACATATACATAAAGCTCTTCAATCTAACAAAGTGAAACTGAAGAATCTGGATAAAGCCTAAATCCAGCATAGAGGGGCTCTGTAAATTTGGAGTGGAATGTGTGTAAGTGAATAAGTGTGTGCGTCTGTGTGTTAGTGAGTGTGTCAGAGACACTGTAGAAGGACAGTTTACCGGCTGGCCAGTCCAGATACACTCCAACTTTATTAGACGGGGGAGAAGGGGCAGTTAAGTTGGTTCTTTTATTACTGTGCCAGGCGGAGTATTTGTTATCAAAGCAGATCAGACTCCATGACATTTCATTGAGCCCAAACCTACAGTCACTTCCTGTCCTTCTGATTCCCTTATATGTCACTGACAACCCAGCTCCCCTCGCACTCCATTCAGCCTCCCAGTAATAGCGTCCAGATAAACTCTCTCTACACAAAACTTGTTCAAAGCTGTCAAATCTCTCTGGATGATCAGGATAAGAAAGCTCCTCTTCCACTCGTGTCACTTTTCTGTTCCCCTCAGACAGAGAGAGATGATTGTTTGCCGTGTTTGTGTCCAGTGTGAGATCACAGGAATCTGCACACAAGGAGAGAGATTTAAATCTTGTAATCAGTGAAAAATTTGTGTGTATGTGTGTGAAGGAACTTAAGGGCTTACATTTGTGTAGTCCTGGTGTGATTCTGAAGTGCTCTCCATTGTCCAAACTAGAAAGAACCAAACTCTAAATTAATTTTAACCTAGGTGTGTGTGCGCATACCTTACTATTACAAACATACTAAATTGATATGTAACATTTTATATATAAAATTGAATAAACTTTTAGAATAAACTTTATCAATTTAACTTATCTATTATATATATAGATTGATAAAGTCAAAGTCAAAGTGGAGTTTGTCGTCATTTCAGCCATATACGAGTACATAGCAAAACGAGACAACGTTTCTCCAGGAACAAGGTGCTATAAAACTAAAAACCTATATATTTAAAGTGCACAAGGTGCAAACAGACAATTTAAAGTTAAATTGATAAATAAAATGAAAAATAAAATGGGTAGGGTCCTCATTTACAATAGAATGCAATGCATGTTTTAAGTAAATATGAGTTGTTTTACCGCAATAAAAATAACCCCATTCCCACGTGTAAATAGTTATTTTGCATAATTTAGTTTCCATACAACACCATATACACTATCCTACATACTTGAGTATCTCCAATTTGCTGTTTGAACATTTCAGTGTCTCAGAGAGCAGTTTGACTCCTGAATCTCCTGGGTGATTGTAGCTCAGATCCAGCTCTCTCAGGTGTGAGGGGTTTGAACTCAGAGCTGAAGACACATAACCACAGCCTTCCTGTGTCACCATACAGCCAGATAATCTTTAAAAACAGACATCAAGATGAGGTTACTAGAATAGACAGTCCACAAAGAGACAACCGTTTCAGAGTTTTATTTTTTTTATTCTAGGAACAATTAAACATAAACGCCATTCAGCACAGAATTGTAAATGGTGACATCTTTTACATTTACATTTACTCATTTAGCAGACGCTTTTATCCAAAGCCACTTACAATTTGAGGAATATAGAAGCAAACTACTCTTACTCTTCATCTATATGTGTTTCATTCAGAATTTCATTGAAAGTGTGACTAAAAGTACATTTAATTTCTATTCCCAGTCTTGATCATTTAGTACAAATGGAATTCTCTAGGCAAGGTGAGAATGTGTTCAGCTATGCTTGGAAAAGAGTGTGTGTTTGGAAAATTGGTAAACCTACTCCATGATTATGAACAGTATGTTTTACTTTCAGTATCTTTTATTTTATGCATTTCTAATCATCTCCCTTTTGTTAGGAGTTTATCAGTTCAAAGAGGTAGTAGAACATACAATCTTAACGTGAGATTAAACTCTAAACAGAACGAATACTTAACAACTGCAAGATTTCAGATCTGACAGCTTATAATTAGTATAGCAGGGAAAAACGACCTCTAATGGACTGACAGAGAAAACCAGGGGTTGGCATGATGAGACTCCCAATGCCTGAGGTCATTACAGCTCAACAAGAATGTGGTTTCATTTCATGAGATTTTAGAAATAAATGAGCACAAAAGTTATAAATGACAGTACACGTTTAAATTCAGCATCTAAATAATTAGAGACCAATCATTGGAACATTTTAACTTGAAGTTTTATTTTAATCTTCATTTAATAAAAAGATTCTTAAATACCTCAGTATCTGCAGCTGACAGTTTGAACTCTTCAGTCCCATACAGAGCAGCTTCACTCCTGAATCCTTCAGGTCATTGTTACTCAGGTCCAGCTCTCTCAGGACAGAGTCTGATGATTGTAGAGCTGAGGCCACAATCTCACAGGACTGATCGGTGACTTTGCAGTCAGAAAGACTGAAGGATAGAAAAATAAAACTTTCATAGATGTTATGATCAAATGGGAATACGGAGATCAGCACGACTGGTCTTCAGCGAACCCAAGATGTTATGTTACACCTCTACTTGTCTCGCTTCAAGAAGAGCTGACACAAACTTTTTCCATGAACATGCCATTGCACTTCTCATACAAGAACACTTATTCACTGTTTGTCTTTACTGTGTTTGCATCTTAGCCTATGCTTTTTTATTTCAAAACAGATATGCAGCGCTTCTCATGTAACTAAAAAGCAAATTACTTACACCAAAAGTTATAATATACAGTGTAATATCTCAAGACGAAAAGATTGCTCTAACACCACAGAATTTGACTCTTATAGAAATCTTTACTCACATAGCTTTTCTGCAGTTTCTCACAGCTGGTATCAGTCTTCTTCTGCCTTCATCTGATGTGTTGTATTTCTTAATGTCCAGCTCATCCAGTGCCTCATCTGATATTTGAAGTATATAGGCTATTGCTGAGCAGTGGGCAACGGAGAGTTCATTTTCTGAATGTTTATCTGATTTCAGAAACTCCTGAATCTCTCTGTGGAGAGTCTGATCCTTCATTTCAAGCAGACAGAGGAACAAATTGATGGATCTTTCATCAGAAAGAGTGTTTTTCCATTCCTTGATTCTGTCTTTAACGTAGTTAATGGTTTCCTTGATGCTCTCTGAGCTGTTCTCAGTGTGTGTCAGTATCCCCTGTAAGAGTCTCTGATTAGACTCCATTGAGATGCCCAGTAGGAATCGCAGGAAAAGATCCATGCGTCCATTCTCACTCTTTATAGTTTTATCCAGTACTCCTTTATGCAAATTATGAAGTAAATCAAAAACCTTCAAGGCATCAGAAGTGTCATTTACATAGCAGTAAAAGACATAAAAGGCTGCAAGAAACTCCTGAAAACTCAGATGAATGAAGCTGTAGACTTTCTTCTGATAAATCACATATTCTTCCTTAAAGATCTCAGTGCAAATCCCAGAATACACTGAGGCGTCAGTGACGTCTATTCCACATTCTCTCAGGTCCTCCTCATAGAACATGATATTTCCAAGCATCAGCTGTTTGAAAGCCACTTCAGCAAGTTTCAAAATCACTTCCTTGTTTGACTGCAGGAGTTTCTGTGGATCACTCTCATCTCTCTCTTCATACTTCTGATTTCTTATATTTGTCTGAATAAGCAAGAAGTGTATGTACATTTCAGTCAGAGTTTTGGGTATTTCTGCATAGTGATCTTGTTTCATGATGTTTTGAAGCACAGTGGATGAGATCCAGCAGAAGACGGGTATGTAACACATGATGTGGAGGCTTCTTGTTGCTTTAATGTGGGAGATGATCCTACTGGCCTGATGCTCGTCACTGATTCTCTTCCTGAAATATTCCTCCTTCTGAGGCTCAGTAAATCCCTGAATCTCTGTTAGACGGTTGATGTGTTTGGAGGGGATCTGATTGGCTGCTGCTGGTCTGGAGGTGATCCAGATGAGAGCAGAGGGAAGCAGATCTCCTTTCATGAGGCTTGACATCAACACTCCCAATGATGAAATTTCAAAAACATCAGAAACTTTCCTATTTTCTGAAAATGCAAGTTTAATTTTGCTTTCATCCAAACCATCAAAGATGAACACAACTTTACACTGCTCATAAATCTTTGAGTCCAGATCCTGAAGTTCAGGATGAAAGTCCAGCAGAAGTTTACGAAGACTGTACTGATGATCTCGGATCAAGTTCAGCTCTCGAAATGGAAGCACAAACATGAAATCTACATCCTGATTGTGTTTTCCCTCGGCCCAGTCCAGAATGAACTTCTGCACAGAGACGGTTTTCCCGATTCCAGCGATGCCTTTAGTAAGAACAGTCTTGATTTGCTCTTTCTTCTCACATCCTGGTTCATGTGAGGCTTTAAATATGTCATTGCAGTAGATTGGAGTGTCTTGTAAATGTTGAGTTCTGGGTGTTTTCTCTATCTGTAAAACCTCATGTTCTTCATTCACTCCTTCTCTCTCTCCCTCTATGATGTACAGCTGTGTGTAAATACTGTTCAGGAGAGTTTGATTCTCTTGGAGTTTGATTCCCTCAAATAATTTTTCGTACTTCCTCTTCATACTAGCTTTGTGTTTCTCTTTGGCTCTCTGCAAGACATCATCTACTAGTTGGTGTAAATCCTGCTTCAGATCTCCAGTCTCCTGCAGGGCTGATTCCGCGTAGTGCTGCCTGATGTGGGTCTGGGAGTAGAACGCAGCACAGGTCAGACAGGACTTCACAGCTCTGGGATTCATCTCACAGCAGGCGGCTGCAGTAGAGCTATGAGCAGAACCAGGGAGAGAAAAACAATCCCACTCATTTAAAAATGAACCACACAAACTGGTGCACATGCTACAGTGATCAAACATTGACATTCCAAATTATTAAAATAAAATAATAATAATAATGTTATTCATCTCTAAATAGCTTTTTATTTTTTCTAAAGCAGAACTCAGTTACCTTTGTTTATAATTGAGTTCTAATAATCATGATTATCATGATTAATTGCACCGAACGTAGTTAACTACAGAAACCTATGCCATTATTACTGTTATTATTATTACTACTTCTATTGTCACTGCCCTTTCACAGTCTTACCTCGAATTGGAGATTCCCACTCCATCACTAAAGAAAGGAGGTTTGATCATGGAGCTGTTACTCTTCATAGACACACAGCTAGAGACTGGAGATGCTGCTGTCTGGCTGTGGTCTCTGGAAATATTATGATAAAAGAGTAACAGAACTTAAAGGCATAAGCATGACTTTAGAAGTATTACCCAAAAACTCATTAATTGGAGATTGAATGACATTTTTCTGTCTATACACTAAATGTGTGCATATCAAAAACAAGACAGTAACTTGAGACTTCCATAAATTCCCTTTTATCTTGTTACTTGTTACTGATACTTTAAATAATAAAAGGAACAGCATCAGGATATTGAAAGATACTATTCGGAAATCCATTGCCGCTTGAATATATATTATTTTATTTTTCCTATTTATACCTATATCCTTTTCTTTTTCTTATTTTTCATATGCTTCTTTGTCTTATTTTTTCATATGTTATTTTCCTTTCTGATTTGGATGATTTGTAAAGAGTGATTTATAATCAAGTTAGGGATTTTTATTTAGTTAAAAACTTTCTTTACTTTTCTGTAGTTTTCCATTGAGTAAGGATGAATATTGTCAGCACTTCTCAACAGATAGAACATGTTATCAGAATGTTTTGGTTGAGAGTTGAAGCCTGAGCCGAGTTCAGCCTTGGAGAAGCTGTATATGTGTGTGTGTGTTAATATGGTCTGTATTGGTGAGGTGATTAGCTGGCACCATAAAACGTGTTGTTCTCGACAAGCCACGTCACGAACCCGTCAACCATGTGATCAACGAAGATATGCTTCAGACTGTCTGCGCTTGTGTGGAAAATTACTAGTTTTGTTTTTCTTGCTTTCTTAGCCAATCAGAATCATTTAAACGTCATCATTGACGTAGTTAGCACCCTCTGTTAGAGTATAATTGCTGTAACAATGTTATTGTAATTGGGGCGGCCTACGAACTCCTTGTGAGACCTGAAGCTTCTGCTGATGAAACTGCAAACTAAACTTCACTAAAATTTCTTCTATTGACTGCACTTCTGACTCCTGGTCTTCATTCAACATATCTGGTCCTCGGGTCTTAACTGTAAATTCCCCTACAATATAAAGACATATCTTACCCATAATTAGAGGTTTCCACTCCATCACTAAAGAAAGGAGGTTTGATCATGGAGCTGTTACTCTTCATAGACACACAGCTAGAGACTGGAGATGCTGCTGTCTGACTGTGGTGTCTGGAAATATTATGATAAAAGAATAACAGAACTTAAAAGGCATAACCGTGACTTTAAAAAATATTACCCAAAAACTCATTAATTGGAGATTGAATGACATTTTTCTGTCTATACACTAAATTTGTGCACATCAAAAACAAGATAGTAACTCAAAACTTCCATAAATGTCCTTTTATCGCGTTACTCGTTAATGGTACTGTAAATAATAAAGGGGAAATCATCAGGATATAAAGACATATTTTACCCATAATTAGAGGTTTCCACTCCATCACTAAAGAAAGGAGGTTTGATCATGGAGCTGTTACTCTTCATAGACACACAGCTAGAGACTGGAGATGCTGCTGTCTGGGTCTGAACAGCATCCTCCTCTCTCTCCTCACAGCAACTCATAATAGAAGCAGTACCTTCCTCCTCTATCTCCTTGGTGTGTCAGTGCACCTAAAATTGAGCTCAAAGTAAGGCATAGGCTATACATATAAAGCACAATTAACTTCCAGGGCATCTTGTTTACTGATGTAACCCATGTTCCCTGATTGAGAGAACACAGACTTTATATCGATTGACAAATCGGGTCTCACTTGGGATAACCTCTGAGTTTTAGAAAAACTGAAAAATGGAGTTGGTGAGTGAAATTTGTATGCCAAGTCACTCCACTGTAGATAAAATTTGGTAACGTGATGGCACACATCCACTCATCGGTTTTATGCTCAGAAACCGAGAGAAGGGCTATGGCCATTCCGTGGTGGTTCAGGGTTATGGCAGAGAGGACATAACGTCTCCATTCCCTTCATCAGTAACCAAGATGATCCCCATCTGTCAGTCACTACAACGTTATACTGACTGACAAATGGGGTTTCTATGCAAAGCACTAGAACCATTGAACTGTGTTATGAGTATTGGAGATGCAGATGCTGGCAAGCCATAGTGTGCCCCTTTAGTCATAAACCCAGCAGGATGGACGGGACAAGGCTTACCATGGAGACAGTCACAGCGTCTGCCCTATTTAATTATAAGATAGCTTCAGTTCTCAATACCCATTTTCAGCCATAACACTGGGTAAGAGTACCAAGTCCAGTGGAGAGTGATTTTACAGAGGCCATATCCTACCCATATTGAGGAACATGTGTATGTGGAACTACACAAATGGACTGACCCATGGAGCAGTGCTACATATGGAAAGGCCTCTGCGGTAGGTCATGCCTAGACAGGGATAGAGCTACTACAGATGCAGAAATGGGGCAGTGCAGAATCTGCCCAGGGAAAGACACAGGTTTACCAACATACCTTGGAAGAATACACATATGTGATGAAGAAGGAATCACAACACAAGGGGCATCTAGCCCAGTACAGGTATTCACTCGAGTACTGGTCCTGGTGTTGGACCCCTTCGCCACTTCTGGCTGCCAAAGGATGCTCGGAGGAAACCAGTCTTCACCAAGAGGGGAAATCACCTGAAGAGTAAAGAAGATGCTTAGAATGATGCTGCAAGTAAGACACAGAGCCAGGCTTTTTGCACATTACCTGTTTATACCCAACACACAGGAAGAAGCTAACTCAACCCAGAGATTACAGAATCTCATGAATGCGTTAGGAGTCGCCCAGCCCACAACTCTGCAGATGAGTCTAGGGAGGTGCCGTGCGCCAACACCCAGGAAGAGGCAACACTACGAGGGGACACAGCTCACCTTGGAATTGGCATACCAAGTCAATCCAGTGGGCCAACTTCTGCTTGGAGACAGCTTTTCTCTTCTGCTGACCTCCCAAGCAGAAACGTAGTAGCTGCTCAGTCATGGGGTCTGCGTCATCTGGAGGTAGCACTGGCAATTATAATTGCCTCGTGTTTTTGTAACTGTTAATTTGCACTGTCCATGGAGCGGACCTGTTTACATTTCACTTCTCCACAGGTGTTGGCCATTCTCAGGGTGGTGCCTGTCGAGTCTGCAGCATGGCTCCTCCTGTCTTCGACGCCACTCTGGGACCTCATCATAGTTGTCCTCTGGCTCACAGTCTGGCTCCATCTGCTCCTGGCTTCCCCTTGGCTCCTCCCAAGAGGACTTATGCTTTGGACTTGGTTTTCTTTTTCCCCTCTCCAGTACCTCACCCTCACTCAGACTGTTCCCTTACATTCTCCTTCGTCATGTGCTTACTTCCAACAGCCACACCTTGACAGGTCTATTGTGTACAAACTAGGGCTTCCCTTGACTTTCTCTAGTTGACTAGTAGTTGTTCATATAAGCCATTAGTTAAGTATTTGCACATTTATATTAACTTAATATATACTAAACCATGATGAGCCGTTCATATTGCCACGGTCTTGTCTCGTTGTTCACATCCGGGTCCCTTCTATGGATCTTCCAGGTCCATTACGCATCTGTCCTTGTCTTATCACTAAGTCTTGTCAGCTGGTTCCCATCCCTTGTTTGTTATTTATACCCTCCTGTGGTCCCTTGTCTTGGTCGATCGTTGAGGCGGTTTGTGGTTCTGCCCGCGTGTGGATGGTTTGTTCCTTGTTCCAGGTTCCTAGGGTTTCCGAGTTTTTGCACTGCTAAGTGCCATTTATGTTCCTATTTGAAGTTTTTTGTGTCCTTTTGTTTAAATAAAATATCACAGTGAATTGCTGGTCTCCTTGTGCCTCCGCACTGCACACGCACCCCGCTCTTGATGACACATATACAGTACTTACATTAGATCACCAGTCATAATAAATGGAGAACACAAATCTGTCAAAAACTTGTTTAAAACAAAACAATTCTTGTCATTTCTTGGGTAAATAACAAACTGAAACAACTAAATAGTCTTTATTCGTACATGATAACAACAAAACAAACTTTTTTTTATTTAGTTTGGCATCCTTTGACCTTGATAACAGCTTGCAAACTTCCTGGCACTGTCTTTATCTATTGTACTTTTCCACATTCTCTGCTTTCATTGAAATGCAAATAGTTTCTAAAGAGTTTTTAGCGAGCTCTAGTTTCTATTCTTTTCTTTGCATTTCTGATATATTACACTCACACACACACACACACACACACACACACGCGCGCGCGCGCATCATCATTTATGTGACACTTCAGTTCACAGAGAGAGAGACGACAGAAAGAACATGTTTAATCTCATTATTTTGCAACGTTTTGTTCTTGTTTTCAGATAAACACGTGATCAAAGTCTCTTTTTCTTTAAAGTCACGTGAGTGCTTCACTGTGCGGGGGAGAAATTAAGCCTCTTAAAGCTTTGACGCTTTTCTCGGAATAATATTAATTTCTCCACCCTACTCCTCACACACAAATATGATATCTAATACCTGGACCCCTAATAATAGCGCACGTTTATCTAGGTTAATGTTACAGAGGGCGGCCATGAAAACTTGCTACTTACATGTTTCAAATGATAACTCATATTTGAGGTGGACGGAAGATAGGCGAGTGTTTTCCTGTTGGTACCATAATGACCCGCTGATGAGGATCTGCTCTTCACGGGCCGCTGTTACGGCACTTTCGGTTTCTGGGATGTTTGGTTTCAGAGGGCGGGGCTTATATGAATATTCATCAGATTCCCGCACATGCGCGCTGAACTGAGAATGTTTATTCAGAATCCTTCTGCAGGTTTAATGGATTATAAAAAATAAAAATAAACCTAAAACTCTGCATTTTTTTATCAAATAACTTGAAACTCACACACAAGCATGAATGTGTTGCTTTAATACATTTTTTTTAAACATACAAATCATCTGTTGAATCCAGTTACTGAAATAAATTAGTCAAAGTCAAGTCAAAGTCAGCTTTATTGTCAATTCTGCAATATATACAGCACATACATACAGAGAATTGAAATTCTGTAACTCTCAGACCCAAGGTGCAACCAGGTTACATTAACAGTAACAACAGCAACAAAAAAAAAAAAAAAAATATATATATATATATATATATATATATATATATCAACAACACCAAAAATATATATATATAAAAATAAATAAATAATAATAGATAAAATAAAATAGATTAAGGAAATAAAGAGATAAAGTCGCGATGGTAAAGACAGTGCAAACAATAGTGGGGTGGGGGGGGGTTCAGAGATCAGGTGCATGGGGCAAAAGAGAGGAAAAGGGGCAGAGACGGGAGGGAGTTCAATGCCCTGACAGCTTGGGGAATGAAGCTGTTCTTCAGTCTGCTGGTCCGTGCCTGGAGACTGCGTAGTCTCCTCCCTGATGGCAGCAGACTGAAGAGGCTATGGGATGGGTGGGTGGGGTCTCTCGCAATGATGAGGGCTTTGCGGGAGAGGCGGGAGTTATAAATATCCTGGAGGGGTGGGAGAGAGACACCAACGATCTTCTCAGCTGCTCTCACTATGCGCTGAAGTGCTTTACGGCAGGATGCGTTGCATGCGCCGTACCACACAGTGATGCAGCTGGTCAGAATGCTCTCGATGGTGCCTCTGTAGAAGGTGTGCATGATGGGGGCTGGGACTCCGGCTCTTCTCAGCTTGCGGAGAAAGTAGAGTCGCTGCTGTGCTTTCTTGGTCAGTGCTGTGGTGTTGGTGGTCCAGGTGAGGTCTCTGTGATATGCACACCCAGAAATTTGGTGCTCCTCACTCTTTCCACGGTCACTCCGTTGATGGTCAGAGGAGTGTGCTGGGTGTGCATTCTCCTGAAGTCAACAACAATCTCCTTCGTCTTCTCCACGTTCAGAGAGAGATTGTTGTCGCCGCACCACCTGGCCAGGCGGCTCACCTCACTCCTGAAGTTTGTCTCATCACCGTTGGTAATGAGACCAACCACAGTCGTGTCATCCGCAAACTTGATGAAGAGATTGCTGTTGTGTATGGGTGTGCAGTCATGGGTCAGCAGAGTGAAGAGGAGGGGGCTCAACACACAACCCTGAGGGGGGTTATAAATGTATGTTTGGACTACACAGTTTTTTAAAATTCTTGTTCATTTTATAAATATAGGCCAAATAACTTAAGACTCACACACAAGCATGAATGTGTTGCTTTAATATATATATATATATATATATATATATATATATATATATATATATAAATTAAAATTATATGGACAATAGTTTAAAAATGACATTTAACTTCTGTAAATGAGCATAATATTTCACATCCTTTTACAAAATATAGTAAGTAACCAATTTGATGTTCAAAAGAATTTTAATTATGCTTACTGGCAAAATAATGTAACACATTATGTCTGTTTTCAGGATTCTTTCAATAGAAAATTCAAAAGAACAGCATTTATTTGAAATACATTATTTGTCACATTACAAATGTTTTTACAGTCACTTTTGGTCAATTTAATGTATCCTTGCTGAATAAAGGTTAACATTTCTTAAATCTTCAGGATTCCAAAATTGTCATGCAAATCTTAAGACTGATTTAAAATAAAAAAGCCAGAATCAGGATGCCAGAATGTCATAAATGTTTTAAAATAGATCTAACGGTTTAACAAATTGTAAGTCAAAAGTGCCTCTAAATGAAGCACAATTAAGGCCATGGATGTTAATGAAAGTTTCTGACTGAAATCAATATAGATCATGCATCCAGGTACATGGTGCACAACATGGTGAAAGAAAGAATAGATGATAGAGGGTAACATCAGTGTAGGTTGTGAAATATTTATCAGCTCACTGCTGTAGTTGCAATAGTTCCAGCATTATTATTTTTTTAAATTCAGGAATCTTTGATGAATAACAAAAAAAAAAAAAAAAAGATTTATCTGAAATAGAAAGCTTTTGTAACATTATAAATGTCTTTACTGTGACTTTTAATCAATTTAATGCATCTTTGCTGGGTAAAAGTTTTATTTTCTTTAATGTCTTAAATCTACTGACCCCAAACCTTTGAACGGTAATAAATAATTTTTAAAAGCTTTATATTTCAGATCAATGCAATTATTTTGAACAATGGTTTGTGTGTAACGTGAGATTTTTTGTATAATATTACAATTACTTTTTATAATGAAATAGTTAATAAACAGGTTAAGCAAAACAAATTTGTTTATGTCTGAGAACCTTTTATGCACATACTTAACTGCAGACACTGAATTACACAGTGGTATTCAATACAAATGTTTTAAGTGTCCCTTATTTTCCTTTTCTGAAGTTGGGAAACCTAGTATTAGTACACCTGATTACAATGAACAGGAGCTCAGTAAACAGGTCTTACTCGTGATTGAAGCGCGAAAGTGTCACGCTTAATGATATTTCATATTTCTGTATTCACTACAGATTGAATAGCTATATTCCTGGCACTGCAGCAAAGGTCAGAGATATGAGCAGACTCACTTTCAGCTCTAAATAGCCTGGTTTGCCAAGTGGAATATCTGTAGAAAGAGCAGAAATGAATAAGTGATGCAGAGAATAAGACTTATAGTAAACAGCCTGTGAAAGGAAACGAGTCTTCCTTAACAAGCTTTAAAGCATCCACAGATCCACATTAAAGTGACAATGCATAAAGCAGAAAGGGGTTAATTGTGAATGAAATAAAGAAACCACATGCGGTGGAACAAAAGAAACACTCTTGCATCACATTAATGGAAAAGTTGGTAGAAACAAGAAAATTTGGAAACAGGAAAGAGGACGCTTTTATGGAAGCCCGTTTCCGCCACAGTTGGGAAAAAAAACGATTATTTAAGTCAAAATAATGACTTAGAATCTCGAAACAACGAGAAACTTTCTCGAAATAACGGCCATTTGTCATTATTTCCAAATAATAAGAAGAAGCACGAGAAGTTAAGTCATTATTTCGAAAAAGTCTCTCATTATTTCGAGATACTAATTAACTATTTCGACTTAAATAATCTTTTTTTTCTCAGCTGTGGTGGAAACGGGCTTCCATACGCTGTAATTGGGTGAACGCAAAGTTGTATGTTTTTCATGAAATCAGAACAGAGAAACATGAGACGGAGACAAATATGTGCTCAGGCAGAAATGAGAACACGTAATAATTTGACGTTTTAAGGTATTTGTGAATAAATAATTAGTCTCTAGGTCCTGATAGGAAATGCGCCAAAGCGATTCAGAATTCACCATGATTTATTTCATTAAAATAAACAAAAACTGATCCATAGAATTTAGGAGACCGTTTACATGTTTGACTACATCTTCCGGTCGGCTTGCGCTACACACTCCAATCCAGCAGGCAGCGGAAACGCGCTGTTTAGGTCAGTTTGAAATAAAACACCGGAAGAAATAGGCGACGAAAAGGAAGTGGTCTCATCATTCGCGCTCGTGAAGCCGATGGTGATCACAGAGACGCTCCGTGTTTAAATGACACTCGTCTGAAAGAGCGGTGGAGAGTTTGAGCAGGAGTCATGATGCGGAATAAAGAGGACGTGGAGCGCTATGTTTGTTCAGTTCAAAGCGCGTCTCCGTCTCAGAAAGCGGTAAGAAGCGCGAGTCCAGGCCTGGTGTCGGGAGCGCGCGCGCGCGCGCGTGCTCTGCTGTCACTCAAACACAAACCGGCGGTTTCTTCATTTCTGTTTATCTCGCTTAAACTTTCCTTCAGCAGCTCTTCTTTCAGTCGCTCGGGTCGCTTTTCCACATTTATAGCAGCGCAAATGTCGCAGCAGCTTCAGTGACCGGCTTAAGCTAGTTTTGCTTCAATATTAGTCACATATTCAGATTTAAATGGTAATATCTTCAACACGACTTGCCCGAAATGTAAACATTGAAGCGGCTGTTGTTTGTTTGTTCGTTTTGTGATTTCTGTCCTGCAGATCAAACTCTTTTACTGCTTTAACTGAAGTTCATCTTGAACTAGATCAAAACCTTCTGTTACGGCTCTTCTCGTGTTTATTATTTCAGATCAATCTGGATAAAATCTGCCAAATGCATACATATAAATGATTTTAACCACTGAATTTGAATGGCAGCCTATGGTTGAACTAGTGAAAATACAATTACTACTTTTGAGAATTAAAGATTTTACTTGTTGAAACTTTGTTCTTGCTATCAAGAAACTGTATTTCTGCAAGTGATGACGTCCTTGTTTGTCAACTTTGAATTGTTATTGTCAGTGTGAACGTTCACTGTTAAACTAACTTTGAGTCAATTTTCTATGACTTTTCTACCCAGAGATAGTTTGATCTCTTTCAAAGGAAGTCTATGGATTGGTTGCTAAGGTGCTCAAAATGGTTGTTAGGGCGTGGCTTAATACCTTCATAGTGATCCTGAGACACTCATTGGTTTCCCTCGTCTCTATGATATTGTGATTCAGAGTTATGCTCAATGCCTATGCAAATCACCATAAAACATGCAGGGAATGAAACGGCATTCATTAACTATGATAATATTGCCGTGTGTGTGTGTCTGTGTGAACTCCACACAGTGATATTACGTGTGTGAAACTGAATGTCAAACGTTAATCTAACTTACTACCTCTATTTTGGCAGATGTAATTCTGACTGATAATAAATCTGTTCATTAATTTCAGTTTAATTGGTGTTTCCTTCTGCTCTGTACAGTGAATTTCTTCCAGCTTTAGGATTTACAGTGTTAAAGACTAAAGCTGAATGTGTGTGTATATATACATATGTATGTTATTTGTAACGCTGTAACCTGTTTTGTGTCTTGCAGAAGTCAATGAAAGGGTTTCTGTTTGCCAAACTATACTATGAGGCTAAAGATTATGAACTTGCTAAAAGGTAGGCAAATTCCTTTGCTCGTTGTAAATCGTCTAATGTCTGTTTTCTGTTTGAAGTGATGTGTTTCTCTCTCACACCGTTCAATCATAGGCATGTTTCGGAGTATTTGACCGTCCAGCCGAAGGATCCTAAAGCGCACAAGTTCCTCGGGCAGCTGTTCGAACGTGATGGTGAAACAGACAAAGCTGTGGGATGTTACAAGGTTCATATTCCCTTCATTTACTCTCACATGTTTCCCTCCAGCACAGTCTTTGAATAAACGCTTCAGCTGTGGCGTTTAACTGTAATAATGCTGGAAAATATATATACAGTAATACCTCGGTTTATGAGTTTAATTCGTTCCAAGAGCTCGTAACCCAAAATGCTCGTACACCAAAACAATTTTCCCAATAAGAATGCACTAAAAATCACTCAATTCGTTCCACATGACCATAAATGCCCATTTTAAATATTTTTTGGGTTTTGCCCTATTAATTACAGTTAAAATTATAACCATTAAGATCTCATATAAATACTAATTAATAATTGACAATTAAACTCAAAAAATACTTGACAACTTACTATAAAACACACTTTATCTTTGAGTAGCGTCACTGCTGGCGTGAAGGAGACGAGAGGAGGGCGGGGGGTGTTACTGCTTAGGAGAATTTCCTACCTTTCTATATGCTGTACTGTACGTGTATATTTCACTACGTGAACAATAACAATCTCGATTAATGTTAACAACAGGAGCTAAAACCGCTGTAAATCACTTATAAAAGTATCACTGGTGAATGATGCAACCAAACCGAGCGACGCTGAGAGAATGAACGAGTCAAGGGGCGATAAAGGGATTGGAACCGCGTGACTGTTATGAGAGGCTGTGTTCAGGATATTTCCAGTAAAAATGCGCGACGCTGCTGAGCGTTAGATCTTTTCCACACAAAAATGCGCATGGGCGAGGGAATATTCTTCTCATGCTCGTACACCGATTTGCTTGTATAGTTAGTCACTCATAAACTGAGGTATTACTGTACCATGAATGCAGTGAACTCTATCTGTACATGTGCTGGCAGTCCAAAGCTGCTCTAGGTTCATCAGCTCAATCTATTTTAATTCAACGTCAGTTAGAAATATAAAACGCTTTTATATCAATATTTGTTTTAATTTAAACATCGGTTATAATTTAAGGCTCTAACTTGAGTATCTCTATATTTAAGCGCATAAAAAAAACCCACCCGCTCCAAAATGTTCGTACGCATGGATCACAGTTTGTGTGCCGGTACGCAAATAATACCGTCAAGTTTGTTTTTATAGATCTCAACCTTTGCGTGGGAACTGCCATATGTACGTTTCCAGCCCCGTTTTGTGCGTACGCATGCTTTATAAATAAGACCCCTGAACCGGAAGCGATCATGTTTTATAGAAGTTTGTTGAGCATAACACACGTTGTCTAATCTTGTGGGTATCAGTTTCTCCTTGTTTTGAGATGGTTAGTCCAGGTGAAATCAAGATTATTTAATTTATTAATTTTGCAGACTAGAAAGATTGTTTCAGCCCTTCTGCTTTTTCCTCAAGGTCATTGTATTGTAGGACTGTAAATGCACTAGTTTAAGTATGAATGCGTTGCACGTTCTGTAATGTTGATGTTTGTTTCTGAACTCTCAGCGTTCAGTGGATCTGAATCCGGCTCAGTCAGACCTGGTTCTGAAGGTTGCGGAGCTGCTGTGCGGTAAACCGGAGCCTGACAGTCGGGCTGAGTTTTGGGTGGAGAAAGCTGCCAAGCTCCTGCCGAGACATCCTGCCATCTTCAATCTGAGGGTCAGTGCGCTCATCACATTATCCTGCTCTGAAAACACCATCTGTCCTCATTCTTTCTCAGTTCATTCTTTCTTTCTCTCTTTTGCAGGTGACTCTTCTGAACACACGAGGACAGGGAGGATCCAACCAGCTATACGAGCTGCTTCAGTCTGAGCTCAAGCTGCGGCCCGACGACATCTACATCAATGACAGGCTAGTGCGTTTGTATAGCGCAGACGGCCGGCACGAGGAGGCGGTGAAGCACTGTCTCGAGGTGGAGAAGACTGGCCTTCTGAGGGATCGTCTGGAGTGGTACGAGCTTCTGGTCAGCATCCTGCAGGTCAGTGATCGTCCTGTTCTGTCATTGCTCTTTTCATCTACTCGTGTGTTAGACAACGGTGTGTTTTCATTTGACCCTGAAAGGCTTCAGCAGGTCAAAGAAAGTTGGTGATATGACTCTGTGATCCGTTTGCTGTGTTTCAGGAGTATCTCTGCCAGCCGAGTGTGGCGTCGAATGAACGGGCATCACGCAAGTTTAACAAAGAGCTGCTTCTGGCGCTCTGCAGTCGCACCAGACTGACTCTGAGGGTGAAGGACTGTGAGGAGACCGCTGATGCTCTCTGGAGGTGCGTCACTAATAAATCACCAGGAGGGATGAATACAGTCTCTTTTCAACAGGTCAGGTCTGCCCCAAAAACATCCAGCCATTGAGTGAGGATAATCTGCTAAGCATCTCATCACTCCTGCGAACAAGAAGGGGGCCAGAGCATATTACAGTGTCTGACATCATATTCGCGAGTTCTCACACCTCTATAACGTTAATTTTGGACATGGAAATTGGACATAGTTAGTGCCAACTTGAATGACAGTCTTGGAGTATTTACGATTAGCCTTAGCCAGCACTTTTAAATTTGCTTTGACGTCAGGCGCTCTGGATCCCGTGTAATAGTGTGCTAGTTATTAGTAATTTTTTTTCAACAGGTTTGTCACTGAGTGGGGACAACCTGTTTGATGTTCTGATCGGAATGGAACAGTGGTGTTTTAATCCGCACACACAGTTGCCCTGCTGAGGGGCTCAACAACCAGAAACAAACTATCTATAGGGTTCACTAAGCTACTCGCATCCAAAGTCCTTGCATTCTTACTATCCTCGATTAAAGTTTGAATGCATGTCTCTAATTCTGAAATCTTTTCTGTCAGCCTGATTATGTTCCTGCATTCATCACTTGTGAAACCCTCACTGCTGACAGAGAAAGCTATGCTATACATGTGGCAAGCAGTGCAAGTGACAATAACAGGATATTCATCCGACTCACCACGGTCGTTAATGTGCTTGTTAGTTTGTAGCAGCAACGATAACAGTGCTGCTTCTGCTTCAGTCAGCAGAATCCTCAGGTTCAAGCTTTCATGAAATGTTCACACCTTGTTTTTTCTGCAGTTTGGACCGTGCGCTGCAGTCTCTGAAGAACACGGCCACGAACACACTGGATGAGCTGTCGGAGGTGTTCACAGAGATGAGGGCTCAGCTGTACCTATACGCCGGGACGCTTCTGCTGAAGACGGCACAGGACGGAGAGCGCCAGTGGAGGGCCGTGCAGGATTTAGCTGCTCTCTGTTATCTGGTGTCCTATCAGGTATGACGTTTCCTCAGTGTTGTGCAGCTCGTGTGATCGTCCACTTATATCCATGTTTTCCTCAGGCTCCAAGACCCAAATTAAAGAGTTTGAAAAGTGAGCATGCATCCCATGAGCCTTTGGAGCTGCTGGCCTTGGACCGCCAGAGTCAGGCGGGTCACATGCTGTTGAATCTGAGTCAGGACGTGGAGCAGCTGCTGAAGGATGTGGTTGAGGCGTTTGGGAACCGGAACGGGCCGAGGCTTCTGTTCGACATGCTCTTTGGCACAGAGACACACAAGGAGCTCTCCTTCATCTGCAACGATGAGATGCGCATAGTCAGCTCTCACGTGCCAAACGCCATAGACCTGGCCAAGTGGGACAGTGGTGAGTGTCAGACACACTGCAGATCCGCTCCAAATCACTGTTCAGATCACATTATGGTTTGAGTCACAGATTTCTCAGATAAGCAAGGGGAGAAAAAGCCTTGTTGGTTCATGCTGAAGAATGAGGTTCCTTTTCCGATATGCTTTGCGTTGATGAATTTTGTGAATTAAAGTCTGAATTAAATTTGTTCACCATATAAAGCAATTGACTCTCTTCAGATTTGGACTAAACCACTCAATTCACAAGGATTTCGTTTTTTTTTTTCGATTTGTCTTTAAAACCAACTGTGTTTGAGGGTACACTCTGAGGTGGATGTTCTGAGAGAATTTGGTCTGTTCAAGTGAGAGTAGTCACAAAAGAGAACTGAATTCTGTTTGCGCCTCAAATGCATGTCAGGGATTGAGGACTCAAGTGCAGGGAGGAAGGGTACTTTTATTAAGTGAAAATAAGGCAAAATACAAACAAAAATGCCCTGAAGGGGAAAAACGAAACAGAACTGATTTGACTAGACTTGGGAAGAAATGATATGGACTGATAATGACAGGACCGCAAACGCGAAGAGATTAAATGGGGAACACAAAGCGGGAAAAATGAGGGAGGACAGGTGGGGTAAATCAAACAATAACAAGGGAACAAGACGGGCGGGGTTACACAATGACAAGACACGAACACACATAAGCCGCTTGTCCACATGAACCAAGACGTTACACGCAGACAAGAGAGTGCGAAGCTTGAGTCTGCGCCCATTCACATGACGTAGAGCACACAAGTACGAGTGAGCACTCCTCCCCTGCGCTCACAACAGACAAACACACGGGCCATGAATGTCTGAATCCCAACTCAAGACCAAAGTGTCGGCATCGGACATCACGCCCCAAACACAAGACGCTTCACAAACAAGATTGCGTGCGATTCGACACTCGAAGCCACGCGCTCCCACAAAGACATGACAATAGTTGAGTGCGTACTGATCAGGGATAAACTGCAATCCGTTACAGCGCTGGTGCTTATGCCACTGTGTGTGTGTTCACTCAGGCGCGGTGCTGCTGCATGCGGGCGATCTTCAGCACCTGGTGTGGCTCGGCCTACAGTGGGCGATGATGGAGCAGAGCGTCAGCCTGCAGCACTGGCTCAAGCAGCTCTTTCCTCGCCTCCCACTCGAGACCTCCAAACTAGACACCAACTCACCCGAGTCCATCTGCCTGCTCGACCTAGAGGTGCACACACGCCACTTCTCATCATCCATGAAGCTCATTCACATACTTTTGAAACATGCACAGTCTCTGAAAGTTATTATTCTCTTTTTTATAGCATAATGCAGATATTCATTCATGGCTATTTTAAGTGCTGTTGTAGATGATGTAACCTCTAAAATTATATGTACAAGATGCACTGACGAATTTAAGAAATCAAATGAATTTCTTAGGGCTGTAGTCCGTAAGCACAGCACGTTTGGGACTGAAGGCTTCACTGTCATTAAGGACTATGGAAGTGTCACTATCCCAGCATCTCTGTGGACTTGAAGCGCCTCAGCTGTAACTGTGTATGTGTGTGTGTTGCAGGTGTTCTTGTGCGGCGTTGTGTTCAGCAGTCAGACGCAGCTGCAGGAGACAGCGAGAATGTCCTCGAGCGTCTCACAGCATCAGCCCCGGTGTTTGCCTCTGCACATCATGAAGTTCCTGTCCTCTGTCAAGCAGCGCGAGTGGTGGGACGCCCTCTACTGCCTGATCCACAAGAGAGCGCCGTGAGTGATTGCCTGCTGTGAGTGTGAGCCTGACGCATGTCTCAGTGTCTGACTGCAGTGTTTCCCTGTGTGTGTGACAGGCCGGGGACGTCGGCTAAACTGCGTCAGCTGGTTCAGCACGGTCTCGGCACTCTGCGCGCTGGAGAGAAACACGGCCTTCAGCCGGCGCTGCTCATCCACTGGGCTCAGCATCTCACTGACGCGGTACGTGAGAGCCAGGAATTAAATATAAATACCCAATTTGTGTATTTGTTTCCCCTCTTTATCAATAAGTCAAGTCAACTTTATTTATTTAGTGCTTTATAAAATAGATCATTTCAATGCAGCTCCATAGTAACAAACAATCCATGATGCAAACTTTATCAAATATGAAAAGCAGCTCTAAAACAAGACCGTAGTGTCATTACTGATGTCTAGAAAGCAAAGAAGTGATGAGAGAGCGAGATGTTCTTACCTAATGTGATGCATGTGTAAATATGCCTCTGATTATGCCAATTATGCTCTTTCTCAGTAATAAAGTGCACTTGGTTTCTCAGAGAGTACGGCTGTAAAGATCAGGGAGCAGCTCACGCAGTCGGTCGGGTGAATGTGCAGAGCTGGATAAATTAGACGGTTTTTATCTTTATCTGATACCTGTGTGTTTGACAGGGTGAACAGGTGAACTCTTACTATGACCAGAAGGATTATGCCGCCCGCAGTGTGCACTACTGGAAAGCTGTGCGTCCTTTACTTGAGAAAATCCGAAGTAAACGCAGCATTCCTGAACCCCTGGAGCCGATGTTCATGCACTTTCGCAGTAAAGACATACAGGTATGTACGGACTTCCTGCTTCTGTTTCATACTATTGTGTTGTCTCTAATGGACTGTCTGTCTTCAGCCTTCTCAAGTGCGAGAATATGAGGAAAAGGGTGCCATAAGTTTTGCTACGCTGCTTACCATCGAGGGCAACACCGATGAGGCCATCTCAATCCTGGAGAAGCTCAACAGCATCTCGTCTAATTGGCATCTTGCTAAGGTAACAGTGCTTTCACTGGACGACAGTCTCACTGGTTCAGATAAAGAGGTGAAGTGATTGATATCGGTCTGTGAATGACCTACTCGCCTGATGAGTTTGTTGATGGTCAGATCTATCAGAGGCTGTCGGAGGAGGAGGAAAACGGGTTGGAGGAGACGCAGGGCAGATGCACCACCTTCCTCCTGCAGTTCAGGAAATACCTGACAAAGATTTATCAGGCCAGTCCAGAGGACATGGACAAGGTATGTGAAACGCCTCTGATGCCTACAAAAATAGTTTGTTCTGCAGATGAGAGAAGGGTACATGGGTTTGGACTGATGCGACGTCAAGTAGATGAGTTTAACATTTGACTAAACTAGTCCTTTAATCCTGTCTCTGTGTTTAAAGTTACCTGTGTCTACGGAGGAAGTGATGGATTTGCTGAACGAAGTCAACCAGCAGCTTCCAGATGACGGTGAGCGGGATGCAGATCAGGTGGACTATCCGTTGACGTCTAGTCCCGGTCAACCCACGGAGCCGCATGTGAAGTTCTCCGATCCATCCCCATCCAAAAGTGTCACGTCTCCATCCAAAAGACATGTGGTATGTCATGAGACTGGTGTTTCTGCAGAAGCTTTGCTCGCTGCTTACAGAGGGTTACTGTTAGATATAAATAACCTGTTACTGTTGTTTCCTCCTCCAGTTCTCACCCAAAACTCCTCCTTACTGGGCCGAGGACCATAAGTCCCTCCTGCAGATGTTGTGCCAGCAGGTCGAGTCGTTGAAGGTCCGTCACACATCCACCACATTTAGCAGAATTAATTACTGTTAGCTTTAGCTTTGCCACAGACAAGTGGGAATTTACCTCCAGTTCTGGAGCTACTCATATCAGTTTTACTGTGATAAACAGAAAAATAAGTCAATGATGCGTTAATAGTGATGTTTTTGTAATATCTTTGTTTTCTGTCTCGCACAGAATGAGGTTCATGACCTGCGGCATAATTCCCCTGAAGCAACAGCATCCTCGTATAGGATGTATCGAGAGAATTATTCCACTGAAGGACTTCAGGAAGCGTTTAATGGAGCGCAGCCATTCCACGGTGCTCCTCTTACTGGTCAGTTCAATGTGTGACTTTATCCCTCTAAACAGCAGTCCTTGAAACTGTTAGTGTATACCAGTGGTTCTCAAAGGCTCTCGCAGCTTTACAGTGGTCACAGGAAAACAATATAAACAAAGTTTGTTTTGGCTGAACAGCAGCCTCAGAAGAGCAGGCGAATTAATACAATTGATGAATTTTAAGTGTTAAGTTTCCCCAACTGAGCAAGCCATAGGCGACAGCGAAAAAGGAACCAAAACTCCAGCAGGTGACTGAATGAATGGAGAAAAAACCTTGGGAGAAACCAGGCTTAGTCGGGGGACCAGTTCTCCTCTGGCCAACAGCCAAACAGTGCATGATTATTATATTGATAACATTTCAAGTCCAGTTGGAGATGGGTTCATGATCGTCACAGGGGAGGGTCTAGTAGAGTCAAGGTCTCCGCACGTGCACTAGCTGATAGCTTTAACGCAGCAGGTAAAGACGCGACAACAGCTCGTCGTTTTGAGGTTTTACAGAATAAGTACCATTTTGTGATGTTATTGTCACTTGCACGGCTTGGCACATGTATAGCATAGCTTTCTCTGTCAGCAGCGAGGGTTTCACATGTGATAAATGCAGGGAGATAATCAGGCTGACAGAGAATTTCAGAATTAGAGACATGCATCCAAACTTTAATCGAGGATGGTAAGAATGCAAGGACTTTAGATACTGCTTTGGATGTGACTAGCTTAGCAAATCCTTGTGGTTTTAAGGTTTTACAGAGCAAAGAAAGCACCATTTTAATGGCGGAAGCATGCGTGCCTTTCAGCGTGAAAGATGTTGCAGACAGTTGAAGGAACCGTACCTGATTCTGATTTTTTCCAAGTTGGAACAGTGCTGCATGATCACAAAAATGTATAAATTGCTTATGTTTTAATTCCTTGCTAATTTAAACATTCAAGCACACGAAGACATGAAAGACCTACCTGAAAAACACTGATTATTCACTGATAATCTTCAGTATGTATATTAGTATTTTTAGCTGTGGTAATTAATCTAGGATTGTTCAATTTCTCTAGTATCTAACGGGGGCATCACCAAAAAAAATAATAAAGGGAACCACTTGTGTATACAATAGTTAAGAATTACTTAAATGCTTAAAACCCATTCCTTTTGTCTCAGTTGCCACTACAGGTCCCTCTGCGTACTACAACCAGTCTCCAGCATATAATTCACAGTATCTTCTACGCACTGCTGCAAATGTTACACCAACAAAGGTAGTAAAGTCATGTAAATGCAATATATATTCCACTTTTTATAGTGACCAAGAAAATGCACAGTGAATCAATATCAAGTATTGTTTCTTTATCCCTGCAGGGCCCAGTATACGGGATGAATCGTCTTCCTCCACAGCAGCATATGTATGCCTACCAACAGTCAACACACACACCACCTCTTCAGTCAACTCCTGCATGCATATATCCTCAAGAGCAGGTCTTTGGTGCGCCCATCCGATTTGAGTCACCAGCTACATCCTTACTCTCCCCATACAGTGAAGACTATTATGGTCACAATTTTCCTCAACCTACAGTCAATCCAACATTGCCAGAGCCTGGGTATTTCACTAAGCCATGTGTCGTTACATCCACACAGCCGTCCAGGAGCAGTGACAGCAAAGCTGTTGACCCCAAGATGAGTTTTGGGTCGCAGTTCACAGGTGAAGCTCCTAAGGTTCCAAATTTTGGTGGAGTTGCTGTTACCCCATCAGCAACAACTGCGTTCAAGTTCAACTCCAATTTCAAGTCCAATGATGGTGATTTCACCTTTTCCTCTGCTCAGATGAAAAATAGTGAAAGCCTCTTGGGACTTCTGACATCAGATATTCCTCCCAAAGTGGAAGGACCATCAGAACCGAAACATCAGACCCAAGACCAGCCCCCTAGCCAGACTGGAGTCTTTACTTTTGGGAGTAAAGGTGCTACAGGATTTTCATTCACTGATGCTGCTAAGAGCAAAATTAATATCTTTGGCAACACTGAACAAAGTTTTTCCTTTGCAAGTGGAACCACACCAGCGTTAGGAAATCCAGAAGCTCGGGAAGAGAGGAGCGGAGAAAGTGATAATGATAGCACCCATGTGGAAGAGGAAGAGGATGGGCCTCATTTTGAGCCTATTGTGCCTCTTCCTGATAAGGTTGATGTGAAAACTGGTGAAGAAGAGGAAGAGGAGATGTTTTGCAAGAGAGCAAAACTCTTCCGGTTTGACGCCGAGTCTAAGGAATGGAAAGAGAGGGGGATTGGAAGTATCAAAATTCTAAAACACAGAACATCCGGGAAAGTTCGTCTGTTGATGAGGAGGGAACAGGTTCTCAAAATCTGTGCTAATCACTATATCACAGTAGATATGGCTCTCAAACCAAATGCTGGCTCTGACAAGTCTTGGGTATGGTATGCTATGGATTATGCAGATGAAATGCCGAAGACTGAGCAATTGGCTATACGTTTTAAAACTGCGGATGAGGCTGCACTGTTTAAAGTCAAATTTGAGGAGGCTCAAAAATTCCTTCTAGAGTCGCCACAAAGCCAACAGTTGGAGCAGAAATCTGTTTCTTCAAAGCCTCCAGCTTCGTCCAGAGAAATGGATCTTAAAACAATGTTTTCCAAGAAGCAGGGTGAATGGGACTGCGACATGTGTTGTATAAGAAACACTCCAACAGCCACAGTATGTGTTGCCTGCAACAGTGCAGCTCCTTCTACAGCAAAAGACAAACCTATAGCGTTCCCACAAGGCCAATATTTAGAAAAGAAATCTGTTTCTTCAAAGCCTCCAGCTTCATCCAAAGAAATGGATCTTAAAACAATGTTTTCCAAGAAACTGGGTGAATGGGACTGTGACGTGTGCTGTGTAAGAAACACTCCCACAGCCGCAGTATGTGTTGCCTGCAACAGTGCAGCTCCTTCTACAGGAAAAGACAAACCTATAGCGTTCCCACAAGGCCAACATTTGGAAAAGAAATTTGAATCTTCAAAGCCTCCAGCTTCATCCAAAGAAATGGATCTTAAAACAATGTTTTCCAAGAAGCAGGGTGAATGGGACTGTGACGTGTGCTGTGTAAGAAACACTCCCACAGCCGCAGTATGTGTTGCCTGCAACAGTGCAGCTCCTTCTACAGCAAAGGACAAACCTGTAGAGGAACTCAAAGGCTCTTCATCTGTCGCTCCTCCTGCCAAATTGTTTTCTTTTGGACTTCCTGGAGATTCTGAAAAGAGTGCCGTCACCACTGATGTCAGTTCAAACGTCTTAGCATTTGGGTCTCAAATACCAGTTTCTTTTAAATTTGGATCAAGTGATGCTGCAGTAACGTCTGTTGGTCTCGCAGCTGATAAGAAAATGATTCAGGCTGATGCACAACAACATCCGAAAGCTCCAGCATCCTCTGTTTCTGGTTTTGGCTCTCAATTTCTTAAGAAAGAAGGTCAATGGGACTGTAACACTTGCCTAGTGAGGAATGATGCTACAGCAACTGAATGCGTTTCTTGCAAAGCCGCCTGCAGCACTGGGTTAGCTGTCATGTTTGGTAAAAAAGAGGGACAGTGGGATTGTGACACCTGCCTGGTAAGAAATGAAGGTAATGCTAGCCACTGTGTCTCATGTCAGGCAGCAAACCCAAAAATGAAAAGCAAGACCTCTGCTGCACAGTCAAGTTCCTCTTTTACCTTCAGTTTTGATAGTTCTAGCAAACAACCTGCTGCAACAGGATTTAAAGCCAATTTCAATCCAGGTAATGCTTTTCAGTTTGGAACAAGTAAGGAAAAACCATCCTCAGAAGGTTTCAAGTTTGAGTCCTCTACAGCTCAGACTGATAAATCAAGCAGTTCAAATTTTTCGTTCTCTATGCCAGCGCCTTCTGGTGGTTTCAAGTTTG
This sequence comes from Rhodeus uyekii, assembly GCA_037043235.1. Classification (NCBI taxonomy): domain Eukaryota; kingdom Metazoa; phylum Chordata; class Actinopteri; order Cypriniformes; family Acheilognathidae; genus Rhodeus; species Rhodeus uyekii. Next base: position 393,456 of record JAWRVZ010000177.1, on the reverse strand, counting down.
GCATTGCAGAATCTGAGGCAAAACCATCAGACAATCAGTCACCAAGTGGATCTGCATCTGGCCTCCTCAAAAATATTGCTGAACTTCACAGAGAGAAGGAAAAAGAGGCAATTCCTAGTTCCTCAGATGAGACTGCAGACTCTAGTAGTCGAGATAATGATAATCCCGTCATTACCAGTAGGCCTAACATCTTTAGTTTCGTAGACGTGGCAAATTCTTCACCAGGTAGTTTTCAGTTTGACCAGAAGGATATTAAAGAACTTCATAGAGAGAAGGAAAAAGAGACAATCCCAAGTTCCCCAGACAAATCCATAGACACTGGTAGTCATGATAATAATCCCCTCATTAGTGGTAAGCCTGATGATTTTAGTTTTGCAGACTTGGCAAAGTCCTCACAAGGAAGTTTTCAGTTCGGCCAGGATGATCCCACTTTCAAAGGCTTTGCAGGGGCTGGTGAGCAGCTGTTTATAGGAATTAATCCCAGCTCAAAAGCGGCCGCTTCTGCCAATCAAGATGATGAAATGTACAAAACAGAGGAGAATGACGATATTCAATTTGAGCCAGTTGTTCAGATGCCTGAGAAGGTTGACCTTGTTACAGGGGAAGAAGATGAGAAAAGTTTGTATTCACAGCGTGTCAAACTCTTTAGATTTGATACGGAAACAAGTCAATGGAAAGAAAGAGGAGTGGGTAACCTTAAAATCCTCAAGAATAATAAGAATGGGAGACTTCGAGTTCTTATGAGGAGAGAGCAGGTGTTGAAGGTATGTGCAAATCATTGGATCACAACCACAATGAACTTGAAGCCCCTCTCTGGGTCAGACCGAGCCTGGATGTGGTTGGCCAATGACTTTTCAGATGGAGATGACCGACTAGAACAGCTTGCGGCGAAATTCAAAACACCAGAGCTTGCAGTCGAGTTCAAGCTGAAATTTGAAGAGTGTCAGCGACTACTTTTGGATATTCCTTTACAGACCCCTCACAAGCTTGTGAATACTGGCAGAACAGCCCATCTTATACAGAAAGCTGAAGAAATGAAATCTGGTCTTAAAGATCTCAAATCTTTCTTGACTTACCAAAGCAAGGATGATGAAAGTAGTATTGCAGCTAACCGTACCTCTTCAGTTGTAGTCAAGCTAGACTCTGAAAGTACCGGAACTGCTTTAGAATGGGATAATTATGATTTGCAAGAGGATTCGCTCAACTACGCTAATTCATCTTTGTGCAGTACCCCTTCTCAGCCCGATACAGTTGCCAAGAACTTGTTCCGTTTTGGCGAATCGTCCTCGGGCTTTAATTTCAGTTTTCAGCCTATTCTTAGCCCCTCTAAGTCTCCATCTAAGCTAAACCAGAGCCAGGCTTCTGTTGGCACAGATGATGAACAAGAAGCCTCACAAGAGGAAGAGCGAGATAGTCAGTACTTTGAGCCGGTTGTGCCATTGCCTGATCTTATCGAGGTCTCAACTGGGGAGGAGAACGAAAATGTCATTTTCAGTCACAGGGCCAAACTATACCGCTATGATAAAGAACTTAGTCAGTGGAAGGAGCGAGGTATAGGAGACCTTAAAATACTACAAAACTATGAAACCAAGCGCGTCAGACTTGTGATGAGGCGGGACCAGGTCCTCAAGCTGTGTGCAAACCACTGGATTGATTCAAATATGAAGCTTGAGCCCATGAAAGGAGCTGAGAAAGCGTGGATTTGGAGTGCCTTTGATTTTGCTGAAGGGCAGGGCAAGGTTGAACAGTTGGCTGTACGTTTTAAACTGCAGGAAACCGCAAGCACATTCAAAGAAGTCTTTGAGGAGGCAAAGACTGCGCAAGAGAAAGACACTCTTCTCACCTCACTCTCCGCAAGAGTACCTGCCGTTACACAAGAGGTGCTTTGTGGTGAAGCCGCAGTTGCTGTACTTGAGGAAACCACAAAAGAACGCACTGGACTTCCTGAGGTTGAAAGCAGTCCTAAACTAGATGGGTCTCCTGGGGCAGGACTTGGCGCTCAAAATGCCAAGAATGTGGTCTCTCCTCCAAAGTTTGTGTTTGGGTCAGACTCTGTGCAGAAAATCTTTGGGAGCCCTTTATCATCAACAGAGAAATCTCCTGTTACGTTTCCCAGCTTAAAAGATGAGGAAACAAGTCCCTCAAGACTGAAAACCTCTGGACAGGCAGGGACCAGCGAGCCATCCTTTGGGAATCCTTTCAGCATCCCTTCAAGTAAGTTATATTTTGTGGCACATAGTTTATGAATAAATTGGTTTACATCAGGGATGTCCAACCCTGTTTTCAGAGGCTTGCAATTTTTCAAATAGTCCTAAAGATGATTATCTGGTTTAGGTGTGTTAAATCAAGGTTGGATGCTAAATGCATTGTTTAGAGTCTAGATGTTCGGTTTCATGGTTTATTTACATGTCCGCGATCTTATTGTGCATTGTTGGTATGTTTTTCCAAGGAAGAAACAAATGTCCTTTCAATCTTTTGTCTCCTCTGAAATGTCTCCTTAAGCTGATGTCATTAAGCCCATATTTCTGTTTTATAGAGACTTTTTTTTTTTTTTCCCACCATCCACTCAGTTACTGAGATTAAATTAAAGTCCTTCACAAGAATAACAAAACACTTTTTTTTAGGTTTGGATTTTAGGCTTTTCAAAAATAATCCAATGGCATTTTGGAGCTGCACTTCAGCCACCCAGTTTGAAGCCCCAGGTATTTCGGGTCACTTTTTACTGTGGCACATAGTTCTCACTGACTGGCATGAGCCGGGAGACCTGATCTTGGCTGAATGATGTGATAACCTTAGCCTCAGTCGAAACGTTTGCATGATCTGAAATTGGCTAACCTTTAGCTGTTCACCATTAGTCTGAACCAGTGGCATAGAGTAAAAGTCCTTAGTATTCTGCATCGAGTGTCTCGTAAAGTTATTTTCCCGTTTTTTAAATGTGATGTCATATTTAAGGAATGTGCTGTTACTAGATTTTATTTTTCTCATTTATAAAAGTGTAGCAGATGTTTCTCAACACTGTAGATGTCTGCTTAAACTTCTGTTGATGTAGTGAATAACAAATTTAGCTATTTATGTGGAGATTTCAGTTTTTATTTGGATGATCTTGACGGTATTAACCACAGTGGCAAGATGCAAGTTTCTTTGCTTTCACTCTCTAGATCCTGCCGTATCTCTCTGTATTTAATGGAGGAGTAATACTACCAATTATATAATTTATCCATCTATTTATTTAGGCATATCCCCTACAACTACAACTGTGTTTCGGTTTCCAGCTTGTTCTTTTGTGCACTGTTCTAGCCTTTATGGGAGAATATGTACATCCCAAACTTTTTTTTGTATGTTGGGGTAACCTTATAGCTGAAGCATACTGTCATCTTAAGTATATTAATTGATATTTGTAAGTCTTCTAACCTGCTAACCTATCAGTGTGGATTTGCATGCTATGCACAGTGAGATTTGATTTGTACTAAACCCGTTTAGCTGTTGCTGCTGCTTATGCTGTAGTTTACATGCCTCATCTGTTCCCTTACTTGAAGTTAATGATGTGTCGCCATGTTTCCCCCATTATTGTCAAGCTAGAGAGTTAAGCCTAATTTACACCTTCTCTATTCTTCAGATGAATGACATTACATTTACGTTTATCTGGTAGATGCTTATCCAAAGCAACTTGCATTGCAATTAAGATATGCATGAGGTCAGTTAATGCACTCCACTGGGAACTGAATGGCATAAATTTATCTTCCAGTGAAGTGTCGGTCTTTTCTCTGGTGACACATGCAGATCTTCTCCGATCATATATTTTATAATAATAATGTTACATTTATATAGCGCTTTTCCAGAGCTCAAAGCGCTTTGCATAGTAGGGGGGGAATCTCCTCAACCACCACCAATGTGCAGCATCCACCTGGATGATGCGACGGCAGCCATATTGCGCCAGAACGCTCACCACACACCAGCTTATTGGTGGAGAGGAGACAGAGTGATGAAGCCAATTTAAGTATGGGGCGGATTAGGAGGCCGTGATGGACCAAGGCCAATGGGCAAATTTGGCCTGGATGCCGGGGTTACACCCCTACTCTTGCAAAGGACATCCTGGGATTTTTTTTATGACCACAGAGAGTCAGGACCACGGTTTAACGTCTCATCCGAAAGCCGGTGCTTGTTGCGGTACAGTGTCCCCGTCACTATACTGGGGCATTAGGACCCACATAGACTGCAGGGTGAGCACCCCCTGCTGGCCTCCTAACACCACTTCCAGCAGCAACCTAGTTTTCCCAGGAGGTCTCCCAACCAGGTACTGACCAGCTCAACCCTGCTTAGCTTCAGTGGGCAACCAGTCTTAGCCTACAGGGTGATATGGCTGCTTTATCTTTAGCCCCGTCCTGCAAGATCGCACCCATCTGCGCACTATTGAGAGCCATGCCCAATCTTAACATCCACATGGGTGAAAGTTTTCCGTATTATGACGGAATTCCGTATTTTGAACCTCGCCAGGAACCGTTTTTCCAAATCGCGTAAATCCGTTGAGATTTCAGTTCGGGGGGGGGGGGGTACAGGGCGACAGACCAACAGACCAATGTCCATGGCGACAGACCAACAGACCAATCGTACCTACTCGGCGATCTTCGGAGATAATGTGATTACGTAGAGAATTACCCGAGAAGTTCCGGGTGGGCGACAGACGAACCGCGCGGAGTGCAGTTGTGTCGGCGATTCTGATTGGTCAGTGAGACTCCGGCGTCCAATCGATCCCGAATAGCCCCGCCGTCTTGCTTGAGGAACTGTTGAAACTCTTCGAGGGGTGACGTAACGCTTTGGGTCTGACTTACCTGGCTAAAAATGGGCATGTGTTTGAAGAACACTCAGCCTGGGTGGGTGGTCTGGCCTTATGAGCCGTTTTCCGAGCAGCTTTTATGTCTTTGTGAATCGAGGCTGAATATAAATCCTGACACTTTTGTATAATTCTTGTTGCAGAGGATGGGAGAAAACCCTTGCTAATAGCTGAGATTCATTTTCCCACTGTTTGTGTGTATATATATCTATCAAAAACTCATACAAATGGGTTGAGGCTGAAATATTTATATATAAAAAGCTTATATTTAACGTATAATAATTTTAAAATGTATAAATATTTAAAAAATGTATATAAAATATACTATTCAATTTGAGACTCCGGCGTCCAATCGTATTTTTCAATTTACACTCGCTTGAGGACAACAACAGGTACAAGAAAACAACGCTCGCAAATTTTAAAAGTAATCTGAAAAAAATGAAGAATTTGCCGGTTGGTTATAACACGAAGCAGCTTGAAGCTTTTTTCATGATGATGTAATGGATTGTGGTGATTAGAGAAAGTGAATTAAGTAACAAACCAAAATTAAATATAAATGTTAGTTATAGAACAACAGATGCAGAAGCAAAACCAATGACAGAGTTATAGAATACAATACTTCTGAAGGATTCTAGTAATAATTTAGAACTCCCAAAATTGGTGAATATTTTCTCAACTGCTAACTTGAAATACTTATTTCACACCCTTTTTATAGTAGCTGCAAGTTGCCAGGAGAGGTCGTTTCTACACAATAATTTGCAAGGAATGCAGGAGCTTCCAGGGGGCCTCCGGCCCACTGGACCCCTGGCCAGGGCGTTGCCCTGGACCTACCGGCGGCCCCCAGGCCCCCAGCTTTAAGTTTCAGTATTTTCAGTTTTGCCAACTTTCACCCATGCATCCAATCAACAAGCAATGAATAGAACCATGTACCGCCCTACTTTTCCTTTTTTACTAATCTGGTAAAATTTGATGTACGTCACAATATGGAAGAAGGGTCTGATGCCACTTCCGTTACATTGGCTGCAGTGGGCGTTGTTACCTTGATTCAGTTTGTTTCACAATTCAATAGGTGATTGTTAATGAGAAGCTGTGCTGTGAGGTTTGAGTGTGAATTATGAGACGGTTGAACAGCACACAGTCTGATCGGGAGCATGAGTCTTTGCATGCGTGTGTATTATTGATCTGATGTTCGGTGTGAAATGTCGTCACCGTAGACGCTAGATGAAACCGTATGAGTGGTTTTGTGGCGTCTGCTACATGCACTTGTTGGTTTTAATGGTCTAAACTGACTTGGTTTACTTCTGAAAGCTTCAGTTGTTGTTCCAAACTTTGTTGAACTGTTTAATATCTGTCGTTGCATTAGCTGAAATGAGTCTTTGTTTGTTTTTGACTCAGTTTCGCCTCAGTCCGAGCAGAAGAGCGCTCTGGATGTGTGTGATGATGAGCTTGAGATCATATTTGAGCGCAAGGCAACGAGAGAGCAAGAAGAACTGGCCGCCCAACTGATGCTTCCTTCCACCTTCTTCTGTTATAAAAATAACCCAGGATACGTCAGCGACGATGACAATGATGGTAATATTTAAACTGTATTTAAGTGTAGTCTGATTTCGGTCTTCTGTAACCTTAAAGCAAATGTCCAATATCTGTCTAAAACATCTAGGTTTGTTTATCAGGGTTTGACTTGAACACTTTAATTTGGGAATGATCGTGGTCCGATCCGTATGCAGGTGCCTGAGGCTTGACTGTTGGGATAAATCATGCTTCATGTGTTTTCACTCTCTGTTGCACAGATGAAGATTTTGAAACCGCAGTGAGAAATCTGAAAGGAAAGCTGTATCCAGACGAAGCGGATGGGGCATCGGAGCATGGTAGGTGACGTGGGTTATAGTAATAGTATGGAGCTGTCTTTTGAAGACACACACTCTGTTCATGTAGAAACTCTCAACACTGGTTCTTTTATATGCCTAAATTAGCCTGAAGACAAGTTGAAATACTCTACAGATATTTGATTGTACTTGATCATGAAATGCATCTCAAAAAGGGCACAGTCCTTAACTCAAGCTACTTTCTAATTCCAAGTGTGGTTGTAGAACTTGTAACGCAAGTAAATAATTATCATGGCGTATCGATGTGGATTATCAGCGCTGAGAGAGAGTGTGTTTGCAGACTCTGAGTGCACACTAGTATGGGAGAAGAAGCCGACTGCGGCCGAGGAGCAGAGAGCCAGACGCCTGCTGCTGCCGCCCACCTTCCTCTGCGGCGTCAGTAGCGACTCTGAGGCCGAGGGAGATCGACCCGACGACTTCAGCTCAGAGCTCCAGAAACTGCAGCTCAAACAGGTCAGGTGACTTTCTGTATGCTGAGATGTCAGGTCACCTTTATTTATATAGCGCTTATTACAATAGAGAGAGTTTCAAAGCAGCTTTATAGTGGTCACAGGAAACCCAAAACTCCAGCAGGAGACAAAAAGAAACCTTGGAGAAAAAACCTTGGGAGAAACCATACTCAGTCGGCGGACCAGTTCTGTTCGGAAGTGTTCCCGGTTCCGGCTGACCTAAATTATGTAGCCTAACAATTCGGTGTTTAATAGAGACCAAATGCAGTGACAGATGCTCAAACTTCCTGGTTCTAGTAAGAACTGGAGTAGCTGGAGTTTGTTTATTAAGCGTGCAGGGCAACCACCCAGTAGAGCATTACAATCATCTAGACTTGAGCTCATGAACAGAAATTTGTCATTGAGAGCATGTGGTAATTTAGATGTGATTTGCAGCACTATTTGTTGAACGCATGTGTCTTGTTCTGGACACACAGGTGGAGACGAAGCCTTCCCCTGTTGTTGCAGCAGAAGAAGAGGCTCCCGCAGACGCCAGCCGCCCCATTGATCTCTCCACAAAGAAGAGCGCCGAGGCCGAGTCCAGCTCCACTGCAGGTACACGTGTGTCCGTTGATGGTCAGATCAACACTTCATTTCTACAGCAGCGGTGTAAAGTCTAGTTACTCTAAGAGAAGAGCAGAGAGAGAGTGGCATTTATTTGTTGTCGTAAAAGTGTCATGAAATGAATAAAATGATAATGTTCGAAGGATTTTGTTAGAATGATTAATAATAATGGTAGCAGCATTATATTTAGATTGGTCTCCTGCTGCATGAAAGGTCATGTTATGTGAGCTCGACTTCTGCAATCTTACAAATGCTTTCATCATAACTCACATAGTGCAAACATGATAGTAATAAGAGATTTATTGTGAATAATTAAGACGACACAGCAGAACTCATTGAAAGATAAACACACTTGACACAACGGTAATAAAATACAGCGCTTTCCTTCCTCAGTATAGAAATAAAACACCAATGTAATAGATTATCGCCAATTCAATAGATAAACACCTATGTAATAGATTGCTCTAATACATAAGAGAAGAACTCCGTTCAAGCTTTGTTGAAGGTAGTGGTGTAGCAAAGTTCTTGGTGTTGGTCTTCAAAGATCCTTAACCCAAAGTTCCAGCTTTCTCTGAACCAGAAGTTGGGTTTTATGTACTGATGACCAAAAAAACTACATAACCAGAGGAACATATAGTTTCTGTTAAAAGTGGAATGTATTCGTATCCTGTGAAAAACTAAAATACACATTCCTATGCTTGTATAGCACTCACACATTTGTTCATACAGACTACAATCTAGCTTTTACACTAGAAACAATACAACAGATTATGAGTACTAATAAATAAAAATGGCATTAAGTAATAAAATGTTCTTCGCCATCTGTGAGTGTTTTATCTGGGGAAGTGCTAATGCAATAATCACCACTGCTGTTCTGACACGTGGGAATAATATCCAGAGAGTGAAGCACAGGAACGTCTCGAGCAGCTTTTTCCTTCTGAATGCTCCTGTTCGGCATCGTCTGACGTCTTTGCTTTGCTCCAACAGGTCTTTCTTTTGCGTTTGCATCTGCGAGTGCGTTTTCATTTGCAGACTTGGCAAAGACTTCAGGAGAATTTGCTTTTGGCAAAAAAGGTGAGTGCTCTGTTTACATCTGAACCAGTCTGTCAAATAATTTGTGTCTTCACATCCATGTTTGTTTCTGTAGATGCTAACTTTTCGTGGTCAAACGCCGGAGCCGCAGTCTTTGGAAGTGCATCAGTGCAAAATGAAGGAGGGGAAACGCAGAATAAAGGAGAAGAGGAGGGCAGCGATGATGAAGCGCCCCGTAATGAGGAGATCCACTTTGAGCCGATCGTGTCTTTGCCTGAGGTGTGTGGTTTCAGTACCGATCGCTTGCTATTAAAGTATTAAAATTCACTTATATTATTAATTTGACTGCACTGAAACTATCAGATGTGAACTGAACTGGACGATGACAACTTTTGACAAGTAACGCGTGACCTCTTCCTAAACTTGTAATGAGAAGCGTTTACGAACGAATTAAACATTTTAATGAGATTTTTTTTGCTATACTCACTTCATAATGTCAGTCATGTGTTTGAAATAACTAACTTTTGTGATCTAATGTGTCTTCATATCTTAGAATAAGGCAGATATATTATTTTATTGTATTCTAATGGATGTATCAATAAGCACTGCATTATAAATCTATTTCATACTTCTGAAAATACGTGGGATGGCTAGTTTTGTTCAAACCACACGTTCAATCCACACTCATAATGTGACAAGAAACACGTGATTCTTTCTAAACTTGTAATGAGAAACATTTACAAACCAAAAGATTTAATGATTTTTACTCAACTCAATTCGTAATGTCAATCATGTGTTTTAAATAACTTCCTTTTGTGATCTAAAGTGAATTCATATCTTAGAATAAGGGAGAAATATATTATTTTATTGTATCCTAAGGGCTATATCGATTAGCATTGCATTATAAATATACTTCATGTTTATGAAAATTCTTGAGATGGCTTGTTTTGGTCACATTACACGTTTGGTCAATCAGCACTTCTCTGATTTATTCTGCTACAGCAATATCTGGAGTTCTTTTGTCCATATAGTTTCATATATTTACATGCATTTATCAGACACTGTTATCTGAAGCGACTTGCATTCAAGAAACGCATTGACATGTTAATCAGTTCTTGCTTTCCCTGGGGATTGAACCCATGACCTTGATGTTGCAAGCGCTGCTCTCTACTGATTGAGTTACAGGAAAGCTTTTTTTGTTTCATGTGTATGAGTGAATCAGACCTTTTTTTTCACGTTTGTGATCATTATTTGGGCAAGCAAAAGTTAGTTTTTTCCCAATATCGGTTATAAAAAGCGGCTATAAACTGTGGAAAAACCTTGCCGATTTACCCTTGCTCTGTCTTGACGTTACCAAGTTTATTGTTATTTTGACTGCGCTGACATTGGGTCACATGATAAGATCCGAACAAACCTTGATCTGTTCTCTTTTAGTGCTGCTTGCACCTGAATTTCTCATTTGATATTCAATTCTGTTATGTTGTTTATTACTGCGTTTTGTATAAAGCGCTGTAGAAATAAAGCTGATTGACGTGTTGACAGGTGGAGGTGAAGTCTGGCGAGGAGGACGAGGAGATCCTGTTCAAAGAAAGGACGAAACTCTTCCGCTGGGACCGCGAGATCAATCAGTGGAAGGAGCGCGGCGTGGGAGATCTCAAGATCCTCTTCCACCCCGTCAAGAAGTGCTACCGTGTGCTGATGAGACGCGAGAAGGTGCTGAAAGTCTGTGCCAACCACACCATCATCAAGAGCATTGAGCTCAAGCCCATGAACACCTCGGCCAACGCGCTGGTGTGGACCGCCACCGACTACGCAGGTACAGACCTCGCACCGCGTTACCTCTGCTGGAAACAGTGCTCGCAGTGTTGCTCACGTGTGTGTGTGTGTGTGTGTGTGTTCCCTCAAACAGAAGGAGACGGGAAGGTCGAGCAGCTCGCGGCCAAGTTCAAGACTCCAGAGCTGGCCGAGTCCTTCAGACGAGCGTTCGTCGACTGCCAGACCCGCATGTCGCAGGCCGACTGCGCTCAGATGTCCATGGCTGAGACGCTTTCACGAGACACCAACCCAGTGGTGTATTTCAACATGGCTGTTGATGGCGAGGCTGCTGGGAGAATCGTCATGGAGCTTTTCGCTCACATCGTTCCCAAAACGGCGGAGAACTTCCGTGCTCTGTGCACCGGCGAGAAGGGCTTCGGTTTCTGCAGCTCCACCTTCCACAGGATCATCCCTGATTTCATGTGTCAGGTGAGGCCGCTTGCGGTTATTGAGGAAGCTAACATACTATACATGAAAAAATTGCATGTCCTTAAATGTCCCTTGTCTTTCAAAACAAATTTAAATGTCATCAGAGAAATCTGTTATTTTCATATTGATGAATGATATTAATTTAATAATGATATCAACCAACAACAACTTCTGTATGACATTCAGATTTGAAGATATTTCACTTTGCATTTGGTTGCTGGGGTGCTCTGTTTGGTTGCTAGGGAGTGGCGTGGCAGCTACCAATGATGTTACTCCAAAGGCTGCTTGTCCGTATGAAAGATATAAACCAACCACAACACCTTTACGACATTCAGAACTGAAGATATCTAACTTTGCGTTTGGTTACTAGGGTGTTCAATGATGGTTGCTAGGGTTAGAAGTGTAAAGATGATGGGTGACTGGCAGATGGGTTTGACTTCTCCGAGTCAAACAAGCCATCCCTCATGTTTCTGTGACTTTTCCTTCCAGAGATAGTTGATCTCTTTCAATTGAAGTCTATGGAATTGGTTACTAAGTTGCTCAAAATTGTTGCTAAGGCGTTGCTTAATAGCTGAGGAGGGATTATGTAGATAATGCAAACACAATACGGAAGTGTAGTGTTTGTTCCCGTGTTGTGTGTTGGATAGACTCAGAAGCTCTTATTTATTATTATTGAACACTCATAACTCGTGCTGCTCCCAGCTTAATACTGGTGAATCACTCGTTGCCCCCGGTAACCCCCGCTGTAAAACCAAGCTGCCTCTAGTGGAGATCATATGCAATTACCCATAAATGAGGAGCTTGAGCTGCTGCGAGTGCTGAACACCTCTAGCGTCTGGAAGCTGCTCGTATCCCAAAGCAAACATTTGCTTGAAGGTTTGCTCGTATCTCGCAATACTTGTATATCGGGACGCTCGTATCTCAAGGTATTACTGCACAAGTGAACTGAACCCTGAGTGCTAAACCGGTCTAATACTGAACATAATGAAATAAGCATCACATGCCCAGTTTAAAGTTCGGTGTGCCGCTCTGTTGTGTCTCAGGGAGGCGACATCACCAACGGGGACGGGACTGGAGGGAGATCCATCTATGGAGGGAAGTTTGAGGACGAGAACTTCGACGTGCGGCACACGGGCCCGGGCCTGCTGTCCATGGCCAACCGCGGCAGAGACACCAACAGCTCGCAGTTCTTCATCACCCTCAAGAAAGCAGAACAATTAGACTTCAAGCACGTCGCTTTCGGCTTCGTCAGAGAAGGCATGGATGTGGTGAAGAGAGTGGCAGAGCTGGGCACTAAGGATGGCAAACCCACTAAAACCATAACCGTCTCAGACTGTGGACAGTTGTGAACTTTTCTACCTGCTTTTCTACTGTTCATGTTTGAGATGATTCCCTGCACCGTTGTGTAAATGTGAGAGATCTTGTATATGCAGTGGTTTTATTTTTGTCCTGTTTGTGTTTATAAAGTAAACAGACTAGTTGACCAATAAAAATATATGCTTTGCAAAAGAAGTTACTTTTTTTTTGTGAACTTGTTTACCTCAGATTTACCTTAATGTGGATTGAGTTTTAACTTTTTCATTCAACCTGGACTTTTTCCAGGTTATTTGTTGTATGAATCTTTCCTGAACAAATAAAGATCTGACAACTTGTTTCATAATACAGTCGTTATGGATAATTAGTGCTGTCAGTCAATAAAAAAAAAAATTCCCCTGTAATTAATTTTTTTTTTTTTTTTTCAATTACAGAAAAAAAAGTACTATTATAATTTCACCGATATTCTCCAAATTAATTTAATAACTTAAGGACAACTTTAACAATAGTCAGTCTTCACATAAATGCATGGCCGTTTTACCGGATTAACTGACAGGAAATATGCAGAATCTTTATTAAAACAATTTTCTGTTATCTTTTATTAACATAAATGACAGACAGCAGCTGGTGTTTTAGTCTCATTTTCTTCACCCTTTCTGTAAGTTACGGTAAAGGTGTTAAATTGATTATTCTCAACAAAACAGGCATTTTTATATAATTAGGAGTCATTATCAGTTCAGTAAATCCACTGCTTTTTTTATTTATTTATTCAAAGTGCAATATACAATTTTATTTGTTTGTTTGCGAGTATTTAAATAAGTGACTAGATCATAAATCCATTTTCAAAAAGTTAATCCAAAAGTGTTTTTATTTTAAAACTTTCAGGATGTCTTTTTCTTGGGGTCAGAAAGCTTAAGAACTTAAAGGCCTTGTATCCGCACATGGAAGATTTATATAATACTGTAATAAAAACTCATTCACTTAACTCATATTCACTTGTCAGACACGAGTAGAACTGGATTCTGTGGTCAGAAGAAACGAAATAAAGAGCTTTTTGGCAGCAAATGTTTCTATGAAATATTTTGGATATATATATATATTTCTGATCTTCCATCAGGACAATGATCCAAAACAAACACAAAAATGTGTCAAGCTTCTGCCATGGCCATCCCAGTCCCTGAGCTGAACACTATAACTGAAGAATCAGAGCTTTATCTTGGCAAAAGGTGGTTGAATAAAGTATTGAATGAAAGGGAGCCAATAATTATGCCCAACATTTTTTGGAGAAAAACATTTATTTCATAATGTGATTTAGACGTTTGTGCATTTTTCTGTATTTCCTCGATCAGGACATGCATTGTTTGCATTATCAGTGCAATAGTAGAGAAAACAAAGTTCCACATTAAAACATTTTATAGTGTTTTTGCAGCTGAACAATATAAACATGTATAAAAGAACTAGTGAGGAATTCAACAGCACACAAGACTGCATAAATCTTCATGTTCATGAACATCCCGCTGAAGTGACTGACCTACAGTAAGAACTCAAGCTCACAACATGCAGATTCTGTGCAAGCGAGATGAAATCCACACGTGAACATTGTGAGTCGGTTCGGTTGTTCATCCTGCGGCTAAACTCTCCTGCAAACACAGTTTAACACTTTAATCAATCATTCAGTCTGACATGACGACAAGGATGTGGTTCCTGCTCAAAATCACAGTTATTAGATCATGTGACGACAGGACAGATGAGATCTCAAAAACTGAATTTCTAGAAGCATTCATAAAAACACTTTAATTATAACAATTATTTTTTAAATATTATTATTAAAGACAATAATGTATTTATAAAACTGGTCAGAGATGCTGTTAATGGACCAAAGGTTTGACTTGAGAGTAAAACAGTCTTCAACATACAAAGCAGATGTTCAGCAAAGTCTGAGTGAATCTTTAGTTCGGCGATTAAAAGAATCATTCACCCATATGAAGCTTCTCTGTCATTTGCTCGCCCTCATGCTGTCCCAGGACTATATGACTTTTGTTTTTAAATCACTGGAGTCGATGGAAACAGGAGCACCAGTTGATGCTTTAAAACAGCGAACATGCCACTAATGCATTCAAGCTCAGCGGATGAAGCCAAACCATAGGTGTGTGTGAGAGAAAGAAATACTGATATTTTAAACCATCTTTCATGTTTCCAGCCAGCTGTCATGTGTGTGTTGATGTAGATGAGTACGTGTTCTGAACGAAACGCAGACCTTCCTCACATGAATTTCACAACATGCTGCCATTCACATCAAGATCTAACGTATGACAGTGAGCTGGGAGTGATGGTTCATCTCACACCTATTGTATGGCTTGATTCATCCACTGGAATCGTTCATTTTGTGTGGCTTTTGAAGCGTCAACTTTTAGAGGTCTTGCATTACATTTACTTGTGAGCACAATTTTTTTTTCTTCTAGATGAAGAACAGTGAAACGTATAAATCACAAGTGATCTTGAAATTCTGTTCAGCCGAACAGTTTCAGTTCTCCGCCTTGTAAATTATGTCATGAACCGGTCATGAAGTGCTCAGTCAACATCCATATGCTTTACTTGAGAACGACGAGCAGCAAGAATTTCGTGTGCTCGACAGGGTACATACACCGCGCAGTGCTATGTATGCTACCCTTGCCGGGGCTCAGCCCCATGGTTATGGAGGGATGCCGAAGGTGGACGAGGCTCTTGCGGGATACCTCGTGCCCCAGTCGGCATCTTCTCTTAAAGCCCCGGCGCTCCCCACAAAGCCGATGCGGGTCACATCATCTCTGGTGGGGAAAGCATATTCTGCCTCTAGTCAGGCTGCGGCGTGTCTGCACACCACGGCACTGCTGCAGGCCTATCAAGCGGAATTGCTGGGCGATCTCGACCAGGGCGGCGGCATTGGCCCGGAGGCAGTGGCAGAGCTGGGCCATGGATCGGTCTCTCCGGGCCACTAGGGAGACGGCCCACTCTGTCGGCCGCTCCATGGCACTCTGGTGGCTACGAAGAGACTTCTATGGCTCAACCTTTCGGTCATAAAGGACAAGGATAAGTTTGTCCTGCAGGACGCTCCTCTGTCCCCTTCGGGCTTGTTCGGCGACGCCGTAAAAAGTGTCGTCGACAAGTTTCAGGAGGCTGCACGACAGCAGGCGGCGTTCAGCAAGGTCCTTCCCCGCCGCCCTTCACGTGAGCCCGCCACCCAATCGCGGGCTCACAAATCCTCATACCGGGCCTCACAGAAGGAGAGTGTTGCATCCCGTTTACCTCCCCCTAACAAAGGGAGGTCGGGCCGGCACTCTCAGGGCCAGCCTTCTGGCAAAAAGATGGATCTGAGGACCATCCTGGACGCCAAGAAGGCTGCCAGCAAGCGTCCCTGATGCAAAAGGCAAGCCGCAAGAAGGCGGCTATTTCCGTGTGCGGCTTCCGAGGGAGCCCGCCATGGGAAAACTGCCCCCTCCAAGGAGGGTCCTAGAGCATTCCACCCGTGTGGTGTCCGGAAAAACCCCGGCCCTGTGGTGTCACTGCTCCACCCAGAGATCACTCTCGAGAGACTGGTTCCCCTAGTAGAGTTCCAGGCCGCGTGGTCGCGTCTGCCGGGCATCTCTCAATGGGTCCTGCGCACGGTAACCTGCGGGTACGCCATTCAGTTTGGGGCTTCGCCACCCCATTTTTCGGGAGTCCTACCGTCACTGGTAGGGCCACAGCAGGCTCTGATTATGGAACAGGAAGTAAACTCTCTGCTGGAGAAAGGGGCCATCGAGTATGTACACCTCACAGGCAGACAGTCCGGTTTCTACGGCCGGTACTTCATAGTTCCGAAGAAGGATGGAGGGTTGCGGCCCATTCTGGATTTGTATCGTCTAAATCGCACTATCGTGCGTCTAAAATTCAAAATGTTGACACTCAAGTAGATCGTAACGCATATCAGGTCCGAGGACTGGTTCGTCACGATTGACCTCAAAGACGCATACTTCCACATCTCCATCCTTCCTCATCACAGGAAGTTCCTTCGGTTCGCCTTCGGGGGGAAGGCGTACCAGTATCGGGTACTTCCGTTCGGCCTATCACTCTCGCCCCGCACGTTCACAAAGGTTGTGGACGCTGCGCTTGCTCCGCTGCGATCCCAGGGCATTCGTGTCATCAATTATATCGACGACTGGCTAGTGTTAGCCCAGTCATCCTGGTTAGCAGCACGTCATCAAGATGTCGTGCTCGCTCACATGAAGGAGCTGGGGTTAAGGTTGAACACCAAGAAGAGTGTACTTTCTCCTGCTCAGAGAACCACTTTCTTGGGAGTCATTTGGGACTCGGAGGCAATGTTTGCTCCGCTCTCCCCCGGGCGCATTCATTCCATTCGTTCAGCCGTCAAGAGTATCAAACTAGGCCAGTTACTCACTGTCAAACAGAGGGTGTTGGGGCTCACGGCAGTAGTGTCCAGTGTCATTCCGCTCGGCCTACTGCACATGAGGCCCCTGCAGTGGTGGCTCAGGACCAAAGGGTTTTCCCCAAGGGGCAACCCGCTTCGCACAATCAAGGTCACGAGGCGATGCATACGCACCCTGAGTCTGTGGAAGAATTTTCGGTTCCTGTCACAAGGCCCGGTGTTGGGGGCTGCGTCCCGACGGGTAACTCTGTTAACGGATGCTTCCCTCACGGGATGGGGAGCGGTTCTGAGGGATCGCTCCTCACCAGGTGGTCTGGCTGGTCCTCGCCGCACACATTTATGAGGTTTTATCAATTGGATCTCGATTCTGCTCCGGGATCGAGGGTGCTCTCTCAGTGAGCTGGGACACACCCGCAGGCCGGCGTCGCTGAGGTGGTGTTGGTATAGCGTTCCCCTAGCGCTTTTGACGCAGCTCGAGTTCCCATGAAAGGGAACGTCTCGGGTTACGTATGTAACCGTGGTTCCCTGAAGGGGAACGAGACGCTGCGTCTCTACCTCAGCTCCTTGCGCCTTTGGGCCCACTTCAAACACTCTTTTGCTGTCACTTCCGGGTTCCGGTGCGCTTTTATGCTCTGTTCATGACATTACTGACCCGCGACTCGCATTCACACGCGTCTTTCTCTCATTGGTTGTACACATCTTCACGTGACTGACGTCAGGGTATTTCCCCTAACGCTTTTGACGCAGCGTCTCGTTCCCCTTCAGGGAACCAGGGTTACATACGTATCCTGAGACGGGTTTTTTTAGAGGGCCGGAACGAATCATTTTTTTAATGTTGTTTCTTATGGGAAAAAAATATTTGAAATACGAGTTTCCTGAAAATCCTGGAACGGATTATGCTCGTATCTCAAGGTATTACTGTATGAACATTGGTGTGGATTTCGGTGCAGATCAAATCTTTGTGTCCATGTTATATGAATGAGGCTCATAAGCAGCATGAGAGTGAGTAAATGATGAGAGAAGCTTCATTTTTATCCCTTTAGGGAGGTTAAATGCACTGACCGTTGAGGTGTTGAGACGACAGCAGTCATCACAGACAGATGGGCATCTTCTTCTTCTTGTCCTTGTTGTCTTGTTCACGCTTGGACAACCGTCTCTTGAGCTCGTCTGGCACTCGCTCGTAGCAGCGCTTGCACACGGGCTTCAGATCCATCTCCACAAACTTATCCCTGCACAACAGCACAGACAGCAGCTGGAAGCACTGATCGGGAAACACATTTCTCACCCTGTGTGGGTTTAGAAGACAAACAATAGCTTGACAACTGTTGTGCATTACATTTACGTTTTTTACTATTAAAGTCGCTATGAAATCAAAACATACTATTCTTATTCCTTATGAAATCTTTATAAATGATTTATCCCTGCACATCATTATTGGGTTCCTGGTAATCTTCCGTCTTTCTGTGACATCTCTTCTCTGTGACATCTCTTTCTCTGATATCGAGGGCAGGGAAACCTGTCACTTACATTGAGATCCAATAGCAAACCACATCCATCCAATCAAACAGTTTTTTCTGGAAAACATGTCAATTATTGGCACCTTTAGAAGTTCAAAGATAACAAAAGTAAACACAAAATGCAGTTTTTAAATTAAAGTTGTTAAACAAAATCCAAACCTACATGACCCTGTGTGAAAAAGTGTTTGCCCCCTAAATCTAATAACTGGTTGGTCCCTTAGAAGCAACAACAACTGCAATCAACCGTTTGCAATAACTTGCAGAGTCAAGAGAACATATCACCATATTTTACTGTTGGTATGATTTTCTTTTTCTGAAATGCAACGTTACTTTTACACCAGACACATGCCTTCAAAAAAGTATTTTCCCAAAAGTTCCCGGGATAATCAAGATGTTTTCTGGTAAAATGAGACGAGCCTTAATGTTTTTTTGTTTGTTTTTTGGGCTCAGCAGTGGTTTTTATCTTGAATCCCTGTCATTCAGGCCATTTCGCCCAGTCTCTTTTGCTGGAGTCATGAACTCTGACATTAACTGAGGCAAGTGAAGACTTCAGGTCTTTGGATGTTGTTGTGGGTGATTTGTGACTCTTGGATGAGTCGCTGCTGCAATCTTGTGGTAATTTCGGTCGGTCAGTCACTCCTGGGAAGGTTCACCACTGTTCCATGTTTTCTCCATTTGTGGATAATGGCTATCGCTGTGGTTCACTGTAATCCCAAAGCTTTAGAAATGGCTTTATAACCTTTTCCAGACTGATAGATCTCAATTACTTTATTTCTCATTTGTTCCTAAATTTCTTAGGATCCCGGCATGTTGTCAAGCTTTTGAAGACCTTTGTCTACTTCACTTTGTCAAGCAGGTCCTATTTAAGTGACTTCTTGATTGAGAATGAGTGTGACAGTAAATCAGATCTGGGTATAGCTTAAGAAACTGAACTCAGAGCCGCAGTTAAGCTATATTTTAAAAGGGGGGGCAAACACTTTTTCACACAGGTCATGTAGGTTTGGATTTAGTTTTCCCTTAATAACAACTTTCATTTAAAAACTGCATTTTGGGATTATGTTTGTATTCTTTGACTAATATATAAATTAGTTTGATGATCTGAAACATTTAAGTGTGACAAACATGAAAAAAAAAAAATCGAAATCGAAAAGTCAAACTCTATTTCACATGACTGTACATTATGCTATATATTGTTCATTTATTAGTGGTAAGCTATATAAATATATATTTTCTCACCTTTTTACTGATTATTTGATTTATTTTGTACTGTGGGATTGATCCATGATGGTTGAACTCTAAGGTGATTGATGAGGGATGCATTAATCAGTGGTCTAGGACCATTCGGGCTACGAATGCATTAGATTTCCTGAAAATTTGAAAATGCTGAAAATTGAATCTCTCTAGAGCCGTCTAGAGTTATATAGGCGTGCGCTGATAATACCACAGAGGATAAAGACCTTGGCGAAGTCCCAGAGAACTTTATGCTTTATGTTTGCCTCCTCCTTTTACTCTAAACTGTTTTAATGTGCTTTACTTTATTCTCACCTTTATTGATGATTTTATTTCTTATGATTATTTTCATTCCTCCTATGTAAAGCACTTAGAATTACAGTACCGTTATGTATGAAATGTGCTATATAAATAAACTTGCCTTGCCTATGATGTCCTGTTTCACTGTCTGTCAAATTGGTCAAATTCCTGCATCATCCATCACTATAGGAAAGACAGATTTACACCTTCCATGGGCGATCAGGGTTTTGGCAAAGTGGTGAAAATGTGGACTTAGACTTGGAAGGCATAAGAAGGCAGAGCTCCAGGGTCTCATTATGGCTGCTTATGCTCAGTCCGGTGGGCAAGAGAGTTCAATTTGGACTGCAGTGGAGCTGTGGAAGCATGAAACCTCCAGGAATTGACCGGCTGACTTTCTGAAACTGAAAGTTTCAGCCATTGATTTGAATAACGGCCCCTACCTAGAAGTCTAGACATGTTTTGAAGCATAAGGAACGGGGAGCTCCAGGCAGAGAATGGAGATTGTTGCCTGCTTAGCCCAAAGACAGTTCCCTTTTTGTAGGCTGAATTTCCAGGAATGTATGGCTGTAGTGCTGGTTCTGTTCAGACATCCACCCTCTGAGAGCAAGTCATGCAGGATGCAGCATTGAGGATTCAGTCTTATTGACCCTGAAGGACTTTCCTCCTCAGAAAAATGACTAAGTTGAAAGTGGCATATTGGGCCAAACATCCGTGCTCTCCGACCTCCCTGTTCATCCCAGGGAGGGTTCCTTGGTCCCGGGGACAGTCAGATCCATTCATGCCCCCTCTGAAGATCAGCTTCCGACATGCCCTTCCTGGAGGTAGTCTGTGCTTCCAACCCTTCAAAACCGGTTCACATTTTCACCCGTTTCATCTGTAAGGATCACAGCTGACAAATTGCAGATGCTAGTTCAGTCTTGAGATTGGAAATCTTCCCCAACCATGATGAGACGCCTCCCCATAGCAAAAAGCCTTTGCTGTAAACACTCTAAGGAAATGGCTCAAGCGTCTACATTTCATTACTAGATCATTGCTGTGAAGCAAGTATCATTCAGTACCAGTACCGCTGACTTCCAGCAGGACATTGAGCCACAGAAAAAGTAATACAAAACTGCTTCACTGCCCTCAGATAAAACATGTTCATTCAGTTATTTGGCTTTTATTTAGGCTAAAGATATTTATAAATTTTAAACAACAGTCCAAGAGGATCACCATTTTTTCCACAGCTGGTTTTGCTCATATTTGCCAGTATTAGTGAAAGGCAATGTACAACATGCTGTTTAACTCTTTCCCCTCCATTGACGAGCAATCCACGTGTTCAGTGTTATAAAGCAGAGGCTCTATTATCCGTCTGCGGAGTAAATGTACAGAATATATCCAGATCAAAACACAGGCAAACAGGGCTGTCAAGAAGGCTGAAAAACTAAATTCGATTTTTCTTTTACCTACATATTTCTAATATTTGATTTGTAGTCAAAGCTAAAAGGCATAATTTCAGTTAGAGGACAAAGCCTTTCCCTTGTGAGTACTGTTGGGACCTAACATTCAGATTCATGTGCTCTAGTTTTCAGGTTGTTTCTGTTTTGAGTTGATGTTCAGTTACACCAGTCATTCATCTGGTTGATTAGTTTGTCTGGTTATTTAATCCCAGTGTTTCTTTCAGTTCTTTGTCTGTTCAATTTGCAATATTATCGGTTGTTCTGGTGCAAATAGATCCATTTCCTTACCTTTTGCACCTACCATATATTGACGTATTTACAAATTAAATCACTCATCAAAGAAGAAAACGCTTAGAGCAGGAGTTGATTTTGTCTGTCGGTTGTTGACTGAATTATGACAAAGGATCATATGCGATTGGCTTGAATTACACAGAAGAGAAGGAATGACGCTTTCATTAAACAATGAAGATATTTCAAAATTAATATATGCATGGAGGAAATGGTCACAATAAAACCATTAACACGCAATAAGAAACACACACAAGGTCAATTCTGATTTTAGGGTTGTCTGTCCAACTCTCATGAGAAATAGTCACTGAAGTGACAACTAGTCCCAATCGCCCTGATAAACTAAATATGGTTTGTATGATTTGAATGGGATTTGGTTTTAATTTGGTTACTTCAGCAAGTTATTAAGCGTACGCACTTGAGTGTCAGCTTGGAGTTGCACGTGGAGCAGCCGAAGCATTTGACGCACCAGGCCTTTTTCAGAGCAGACACGACTGAAGACAGAGAAGGATCAGGTGTGCATGAGGGTTCAGAGTAAATCCTGAGATCATGATACATGTGAAGCAAAAGATGAACAGTGATTATAGCAAACGCTCTCACCGTCTCCCTCAATGACGTGGTTGCAGTGGTAACAGACGTCTCCGAACAGCTGTAAGACAGATGAGACATGCGTTCACATCATGAGGGCAATATTCAGGACTATGTTTATTGACTGCAGGCGCAGATGTGTCTCAGTATCTGTCCTGTCCCATTGTCTCTATCAATGCCTGATCCCTCCATTCACATCCTTATAAGTTACTACAGCTTTCCTGTGTGTCTAACACTAGAGAGTGGCGCTTGCAACATCAAGGTCATGGGTTCGATTCTCAGGGAAAGCAAGAACTGATAAAAATGTCAATGTGTTTCTTGAATGCGATGATAAAAGCAGCTGATAAATGTAAAAAATACAGTAAAAAAATTCCAACAATGATTTTAAGTCAAATGTTTCATTAATGCTGATATTTTCACGCTTTGATGTTGGTTTTTGATCTGAATATTTTGTAACATTCATGTTTAGTATTTATTTAGCAAAAGTGTAATGCATCAGTGAATAACTGAGCTCATTCCAGACTGTACCTGGTTGTAGTGCGTCTCACAGTACGCCAAGCCTTTGCGCTCATAGTGCCGGTGACCAAGAAACGCCTTCTCACACTTAGCACACACAAAATGCTGCAGACACACAAACACACATGTGCATGAAACAAAGCGTAACAGGTAAAGATCCGTGCCGGACTGAGGATGCTCAGAGGATGAAGACCACTGCACAACACAGCTTTAGAGTTCAAAGCATCAATGACGATTAATCATTTAAAGTTCAGAGTATATTCTGGGCATTTTCTGATGAAGCACCTCCACATGCCACTGTTTGCCCATGGCATTGACCACACGGCCCTCGATGGGTCTCCGGCAGGCGCCGCAGATCGGCACACCCAGCTTGTCATGACATGGCAGACAGTACAGCTCGCCTTTCAGCTCTCTGGCGTCCGCCGTCAGCTCCTTCCTGCACACACACACACACACACACACACACACACACACCAAACAAGCAGAAACCAATAAACCAAGCAATAAACCTTGAGATTTAGAGAGTTTATGCTGGTTATTGCACTCTCAGAATCGATGTTTTAGGGTCCAACAGCTCATCACTGGGGCAGAACCCTTAAAGAGGTCGTGTTTCTCTCTATATCAGAGTCACTGTTTCTGAACTCCCTGAAACACCTCCACAGTATATAATACAGTAATACCTTGAGATACAAGCAAGCCTTCCAGCACATTACTGCTTTGAAATATGAGTAAAGATTTGCAATACGAGCAGCTTAGAGTCGAGCACTCCTTCACTTCACGTGTTCGTTGACTTCCGTACGCATCTCCCGTGAGTCTTCCTGTGGTGTGTGTTTTATACATTTATGGGTAATTGCATATGATCTCCACTAGAGGCAGCTTGGTTTTACAGCGGGGGTTACCGGGGGCAACGAGTGATTCACCAGTATTAAGCTGGGAGCAGCACGAGTTATGAGTGTTCAATCATAATACATATGAGCTTCTGAGTCTATCAACACACAACACGGGAACAAACACTACACTTCTGTATTGTGTTTGTGTTATTTACGTAATCCCTCCCCCTCCTCCTCCTCCTCCTCTTCCTCCTCCGCACATGCCGTCATTAGCCGCTACTGTATCGTGTGTCTCGAAGGTAAGAACTTTATTTTATATCACAGGAATCCTTATTTATTATAATTGTGTGTGTGTGTGTCTCTATAGCAATTAAAACGTTTTTTTCCATTGTTATTAGCACTAATAAGGGAGTTTTTTAGAGAGCTGGAATGGATACATTTTTCTTTCTGTTATCTTTTATCAATAATTTGAGATACGAGCAAATCGAGTTACGAGCTCGTCCTGGAATGGATTATACTCGTATCTCAAGGTATTACTGTATTGAGTTTTCTTCTGAGAAAAAACACCTCACAATATTCCTAATTTAAATAATTCATTTGCAGAATAAAGAGGCGGGGGCTGGTTGAGTTATTTAGTAGTGTGATGAAACTCTCGCTTGACCAATCACAACACACCGATCCAGCCGACCAATCAGAGCACAGTGTGCTTTTAGAAGGTGGAGCTTCATAGAGACAGGAACTAAACTGAGCGTTTCTGACAGACTGGGAAGAGACGAGCCGCAACAATGAGAATATGGG
The DNA here is from genome assembly GCA_037043235.1 of Rhodeus uyekii. Lineage (NCBI taxonomy): Eukaryota > Metazoa > Chordata > Actinopteri > Cypriniformes > Acheilognathidae > Rhodeus > Rhodeus uyekii. The sequence goes on along the minus strand of JAWRVZ010000177.1, from coordinate 369,186 downwards.
GAAAATAATCAACATTCAAGCAGGAAAACCTGATCTAGTAGAGCTCAAAAACAACATCTTTGATAGACATTAAAAAAGGGCATAATATGTCCTCTTTAAAGGGACAAAGCAGTACTAGATGCTTATCAAGAGAACTCCTGCTTCAGATGAACATGAGAAACTGGCTGGTGTGTTAGCGGTGCATTTCCTCACCCGCAGTTATTACAGCTGAAGTGGTCAGGATGGTACGGATCGTTTTTGAATATCAGTGGGACATCTTCCACGATCGCTTGACATTTCTGGCAGATGTACTTCCCCAGACCGTGAGCCTTCTCGCGATTGTGACACGGACGGCACAAGTGTCTGTCAGGAGAACAGCACATCTGCTGAATCTGGATTTCAGATCATTCATGTTTACATTCAGATCATGCTGATCCGAGACTCACCGGCCTGCGTTCTTCACGAAGCCCACATCGGCCAGAACGGCCTGGCAGAGATCGCAGCAGAAGCAGTCGGGGTGCCAGCTGAGGTTCATGGCCTTTATCACACGGCCGATGATGAACTCGCCTGCGCACAGAGACGATCACGTGACGGGGGAAGACAGGCTACATATTTAAGGTTTTGTTTGAGTTTTCCACACCACGCTAACTGTCCTGTCTAAAGAAATAAAGCTGCATAATAGTGATGCTGTTAGCCAGGCTGCAAACCAACGGAGCAGATACTGACAGCTCAGTGTGTGTGTGTGTGTGTGTGTGTGTGTGTGTGTGTGTGTGTGTGTACTCACCGCACTGGTGACAGCAGGGGGCGAACAGCATCTGGAAGTCATGCTCGCAGTATTTTCTGCCTTCAAACTGTAAAAGCAAGAGCATATACATCATAGGATACATCATCATAGGATACATGCGTCACGTCACGTCAAGATCTTATGGAAACAGGAGTTTTTGTGACATATCATAATAAAGTCAACTTTACTGCTTGGGTTTCTTCACTTTCTCCCGTTTTTCAGTCAAAATCAAAAAAAAATTTTTCTTCTTCTTTAAATTGACAATCAAATGAAATGTTTGCATCATCAAAATCTTTGGGTCATGTTTTGTCCGTTGCAGAAAAATCCCTTAGTGACATAATCATTTATTGTGGGAAAACCATTGAAAACAAATGGAAGAATATGCCTTGATAGCATCAGATATGCATTTCCATACACAATTTCAGGAGAGAAATGAAAATATACCCAAAGAAAAACATCATAATTGATAGTGTTATTAATACGATTCATGTTTCTGCTGCATTAAAGCGTTCAAGTCTCTTTAGAAAACTCACAGACATCGACTCCAGGAAATATTTGAATAAGCTTGAGATGAAATGTCTGTAATGATCTCAGGTCTAGAACAAATCTCTAACTCAGTGCAGGTCGATATGAAGCAGGGGTGTGTGACGGGACATTAGTTCAGAAGAGGGGCATCATGTCCCCGAATGTCATGCACACGTGACGGCGGGCGTCTGACCTCGTAGAAGAGTCCGTGCAGGAACTGCTGGAAGCACTGCGCGCAGATGAAGCACTGCTCGTGGTACAGCTCGCCGTTGCTGTTCACCATCTTCTCCGTGGGCATGAAGCCGGCCTTACAGCGCTCACACACCGCGTGCGCCAGAGCACTCGTCATGTTGCTGCGGACACAGACGCTCATGCTCTGAGTCTGAAATACTAACGTCTAGAAAACACATAGAAAACAGACAGAAGCTCTTCACTCGCTGTGACACACACTCCGTCTGGGACGATCTGAAGGAGTAACAGAAAGACCGACAGGAGGCCTTGAGTTCAGTTTCTGATTGCTGAATCTCACTGAGAAGGGAAGGCATCATGTGTCTCTTTCTGTCTACTGCCATACCGTCATCTGATGGGTTTCTGAAGGCAACATAGATGTGTCCTTCACTGTCTATGACATCCCATAATCCTGTGCGTCATCACAGTGTTCAATGGTGAGATTATGCACTGGATAAAAGCATCACGAGACTGTGACTCTGAAGAATATCACTCTCTGTACTCTTGAGTGAGAAAAAAAGTGTACTTATTACACAAATAATATACTTTAAAGGAACACACTTAAGTGTGAATGAAACGTAATGCTTTTTAATAACTAAATGCATATTATATGGAATTGATTTCAACTGTATCACAGATTAAGTTCATATTGAGGGATTAAATATTTTTACATGTTTCTGAATAATTGATATATTGATCATAGTGTGTTATTATTTATGTATATGTGTGTTTGGCCTGCTTGAATACTGTAAACTGAAGGAAATGATGGTTTAAAAGGTTCAAATTGTGCTGAAGTGTTCATTCCTGATTCAATCATGAAGTTAATGTTTTGTAACTAATCTTTCTTGACTAAACAAAGAACAATGCACCCAGAGTGGCTGTAACTGTCTTAACTATCTGTTCACCAGAAAAGATACAGTTAGCAAGAGACGGGGAAAGGGGGTTCTTGTTTTCTGTTCTGTGCAGACTGCTGATTGGTATGGAGTAACCTGGGATGAAGGAATCAACCTGATAACACTGATTGCTCCGGGCAACAGTCACTGTATGGAGAGGTGGACTCAAGGGAGATCAAGAATATAAATAATGTTGTTGGCACTTTGTAAGACATTCTGGACTGCCCAGATGTCATGTTTGTGGTAGTCCTGCAATCCTGAGCTCAGCAAAGGCAAATTCTGATTCTTTTATAATAAATCTGTAAGTTAATTTGATTACCGGACATCGTGTCTCATTCTTTGGCGAATCCAACGAACCGGGGGGGATAAGGGTCGAGAGAGACACCAAAAATCCCAACAATATTAAATGCAATTAATTGAACTTTTGAGGGATTTATTTAAACTACTTAAGTGGGACTTAAATACATCTTTATACGTACTTTCATAATTGCTTCAAGTGTTTGTAAAATTATAGTTAAAGTGAATTAATGTGAACTAAACACTAACGTAACAACGCTGTCATGCTGTGGCTGTGGGAAGAAGTAGAAGAATTAAAGGATTGAATCATAAACCTGGTGAAACAAAGAGGAGAAACACAAACACATCCATAAATGAACGAGGACAGACAGATATTAATGAAGAACTCGGGTATAAATACATGAGCAAACAAAGGGAACTAATGAGCTAATTAACAAGATAACTGAATGAAACACGTGTGAGAACTTGAATGACAACGAACTCAAACTGTGACAAACACACTTAAGTTAAAATTAAAATACATCATTTTATATGTGCTTAATTATATTAGTCCATACATCAAATGTACTTATGTAAAATGTATCAAATGTAGTTATGTAAAACTCTATAAAATCACAATGATTTAAAATGTGTTAAGTAAAACTTAATTAGAAATTATGACGGTGCATTTTTTAAAAAGACTACAAATCCCATGAGCCTCTCTGATTAACACCTGCACTCACACAAAATCTCTCTCTCACACACACACACACACACTCTCTTTCTTGCTCTCTCTCTCTCTCACACACACACACATAATCTCTCTCTCTCTCACACACACACACATGCTCTCTCTCTCTCTCTCTCTGCTCAAAAACATGTGTATCATCAGCTCAGAATTACAGTCAATCAAACTGAAAGCACACACTCTGATCACAGGTGTTTCAGATGTTCTGTTGTTTCCTGTAATGAAAACAAGATCTTCTAACAATCAGCTTTCAAGACACAAAACTTACATTTACTCTTAGAATAAGCTTTTATCCATTCATCATTCGAGAGTAAAATCACAACAGAGTAGAATGCAGTTAATAAGTCCTAAATGCCCCAAAACATGAGTATATTATTGATGCACTTGTGATCGCTTTCATCAGTGATCATGCAGAGGATGTGTGAGACTCACGATCGCACGTAGAAGTCGCAGAACTCCTTGTAGACTCGCACATCGCTGCGTCGGGGCAGCTCGTCCTCCGCGGGGATCTCCTCCAGCTGCGGGAGGCCGCGGATGCTCGTCGCGGGACTCTCGGCCTCCATCCCGGCCGCAGACACGCAGACGGACCGCTGGAGCTGGAGACACACTGACCGCCGGTCCAGAATAGAGTCCTGACCTCATGCCAGCGGACAGACAGACTCCACCCATCCATGCTCAGCTGCTGATCTATTACCAACTCTGTCAAATCTACTGCTTACTCTTAAATTGGTTTATCAGTCTGTCAAAGAGAGATGTGCATTTGTTTAGTGATGTTTTATGATCTATAGAAGCAACAGATTTAAATCTCAACATACAGTGAGAAATTAACTTTATTCCCAGCAGCAGTTCCTGTCGGCAACACATTCCTCTCGGTCTATAAATACCCTCCGCCGGCAGCTGATGAACACACACACACACACACACACACACACACACTGATCTCTGTCGGGAATCTGCGGCATGGAAACACTCCAGCCCTTTCAAACTCGTCCTTCTCCCCCGAGAGACCTTCCCTGTCTGAAAACTGCAATTTATACGGGAAAACCTTTCATCTGATTTTCCAAACCAAATCGATTTCACAGTAAATCACAGAATGCAAAGGAAGAGAAATGTGTGAAGGTTGTGATTATATATCCAGAGCTCGAGCTAAAGCTGAGACTTCATTCATCAATAATTCCCACTGTCAGTCATTCTTTACTAAACGCATGACAATAACAGAGACATCACTATCAGTTTATGTGTTACATCTCTGTAAGAGAATGAGTTTGATCACATTTACTCAGATCCTGTTCATTTATGGAACAACTAATTTTGTCCTGGTAAAAATATCCACAGCTCTCCACACCAGCAGAAGAACAAAACACACCAGCTAGTGAGAGAGAGCGAGAGTGTGTGTGTGTGAGAGAGAAAGTGATTGTGTGTGTGTGAAGCCAGTCCTAAATACGGACGAGGAGACAGTGTGTCTCAGGCATGTAAGAGCTCCATCTGATGTGCTGCAAACACACACACACACACACACACACACACACGCACACACATAGCTAAATATTCTTCATTCATTTCCATTGATTTGTATATGTACTTGGAGAGAGAAAGAAGAGTGTTGTGTAGGGAGTCACACTCATTCAGACGACTGCATTAAACCAGCTCAATACAACCAGCAATGTAAAGAGTAGACAAAAATGAAACATAATTGCAAGTACCAAGTGAATTTTTACTGGAGTGACGTCAACTCTCCTCTTCCTCTGATTGGCTGGAGGAGCAGCTGTCAATCTAGAACCAGTAGACCAATGGTGACGCTTAAACCCGCCCTAATTTACATGAAACTCAATTTTTTGGAAAAGCAAGTGCAGAATGTGCAAAGAAGAGCGAAGAGAAAAACACAAACATGCCACAAAAAAAGAGCAGAAATTGAAAGAGCACAAAATACCGGAAGAATAAAACTAAGAAAAACATAATATTTAAGAACAAAATAAACAAGTTTAAGTTTTTGTGCACTATAATTTAATGTTTACATTTTAATTCACGCTTACAATATTTTTATCCGTTACCACGTTGTTTCTATTCAGTTCATTTTACCATATTTCTTCCAGTTTGTCCAATATGTTTTTACATGCGTATTAAAATATTAGATTCATTCTTATTTTTTTGTTTTTTATCCTATTCCTTGTTTGACAGCTTTTGGGTTATTTTACAACTTGTGCACAAATCCATTGTGGAGAGCGGAGCATCCTCTCATCTCCCGGTCTGATATGAGCATTTAAACTGCAGATCTAACAACAAACTTCACAGAAGTTTAAAGTCAGTTAAAGTAAAATAATCTCTTTAGTGAGTTTGAGGCGTTGAAGTCAGAAAGGCACAACAGAGCAAAGAAAACTAAATGTTTAAGAGGCTTAAAATGCTTCAATGGAGAGTTCATTTCCACGAAATGTTAAAGAATGAACAGAATAAGCTCTCAAAGTAGTTTAATTCTCTGACAGACACGAGACGGACATGAATCTCACAGCATTTCAGAATCTCTATACGAGATTTACAATTAGTGGAAGAAATGATAATGTATCATTTACGTTAAAATACAATAAATATGACCAACAACCGATAATCTTCAGTCAACGACCCGAATTAGAAATCCCATTATGATTAGAGTGACAGTCAAACAGTCCAGTAGAAAAATAAGGCGGTGAATACAGCGATGTCTGTTGTCCTCCAGCGGGACGGACGGCAGCGGCTCCAGGACGTGTGTGTGGACGCGTGACCCTTGACCCTTCATCTGATACCGGACCAGCTGTGCAGATACGACGACCAGCCGGACCCTCGCGAGACCCCCGACTGCTCCTCGCCTGCAGACACACACACACACACACACACACACACACACACATGAACACACCGACTCCTCATCTCACACTCTCTCTCTCACACTCTCTCACACTCTCTCTCTCACACTCTCTCACACTCTCTCACACTCTCTCTCTCACACTCTCTCTCTCACACTCTCTCTCTCACACTCTCTCACTCTCTCTCACACTCTCTCACTCTCTCTCACACTCTCTCACTCTCTCACACTCTCTCTCTCACACTCTCTCACACTCTCTCTCTCACACTCTCACACTCTCTCACACTCTCTCACACTCTCTCACACTCTCTCACACTCTCTCACACTCTCTCACACTCTCTCACACTCTCTCACACTCTCTCACACTCTCTCACACTCTCTCACACTCTCTCACACTCTCACACTCTCTCACTCTCT